>VXAK01005099.1:659489-729234 GCA_013399435.1 Arenaria interpres
AGCCCCGCAGGGCCTCCGAGTCTCCTCAGGAACGTGGGGTGCGGGTCGAGGGAGCTCCCTTCCCCGGAGGTGGCAGTGCCTGTGCCGAGGGAAACCCGGCTCTCCCGAAGCCACCCCTCAGGCCACAGCCGGGTGCCTTCCTGCACTCCGGCGGCCTCCCCTCAAACCCTATCTGGGTGTCCTCTCTCATCCCGGCAGCCGCCCCTCAGACCACAGCCGTGTGTCCCCCCAGACCCGGGCGGCCACCCCTCGGACCACAGCTGGGTGTCCTCCCAGATCGGTGGGGCGCAGGGGACTCTTCACCCCAGCGGGCAGTGGTTTGCCATGGTGCCACCACCATGGTTGTGCACACATGGGCTGTGGTGAGCTTCCAAGATCAAGAGGTGGTTGAAGATCTTGGACCATATAGAGTGGGACCAGCGTCCTGTGTTGCAGCTGTGGGTTAATTGGTAGCAACTGGGGAAGGAGGTGTCCCAGCTCTTTCTAGGCTTCCCCTTGGAGGGAGGTTGAAGCCTGCCCAGGAGGTAGCTGGGGTGATGTTAATGCTTTTATTTTTCGTCTTGGTGGACTAGTGGAGAGAACATGTCTGGGATCAAGAGAGTGATCGCGGAGAAGGACCCCGACTATGAGGAGATCACCATCACACATCCCAGCAAGCGTCACAAAGCAGCCGAACAGTCAGGTAGGAGCTGTCTGATCAAAAGGGATCTCACAGGTAGAGTTAGAAGTGCTAGGGATGTGCGTGCTGTCTGCAGACAGATCAGGAAAGGACCGGGGTAGGAGCAAAGGGGTCAAGAGCAGAACTGAGCAAGGGAGCTAGCGATACCTCTGTATAGCCAAGTGAAGATGTGACTGTGGTATGTGGAGACATTCCTACCTGCTGGCTGAACTGGGCTTCTATAATGGCAGCAGTAAAGCATGGGGTTTTAGACTTTGGTGCATGATGGTAGCTACAGCATGAGCTCTTCAGGGCCTCAGCCCTCTACTTTGGTTCCTGTTGCTTGCCGAAGTGTTTGGCAGTGCATCTTCCCAGCAGTTACCCACACTGAGATGTGCTCCTACCTATGCACTTGTTTTGCAGTTGAAGTCTGCTTCCAGAAAGATTGACAGTTTGCTCACATTTTTGGAGGATACAGGTCATGGTACAGCATGGGGGTGGGAGGGAGGAAATCCGTGACCCTGCAATAGGCTGGTTCCTGGAAGAAGACAGGTGCTTGTAAGACCTGCCAGATAAAGTGAAATGGAACAGTGTAGAAGGGTTAAGTCAGGGAGAAGCAAGGGACTTTTAAACAAGCAAGGGAGGAGGAGCAGCTACTTGACTGAAGGAAAGGTGGATAAAAAAGTGTAGTGGAGAGAGTAGCTGGATGAGTAGGTTTGCATTTGGCACGCTCGGATATGCTTGCTTTGGGAACCAGCCTGTTGGCAGGGTGCCTGGGACAGGTTGCAGTTGTCTCTGGGCAAATAAGAGTAGAGCTTCTTGCCCCTGGGACAGGGAGTCAGCTAGTGATTTTTGGCATGGCACAGCTAGTGAGAGGATCGGGATGGGAGGAGCTGACAAACAGGGAGATGAGAAAAACGAAGCTGGCTGTGGGATCTGTAGAAGATCCAGGAACTGAGCAGGATGCCAGAGCTGCCAGTTGGAGGGGGACAGATGATGGCTTTGCGGGTGATGTTTGGGAGGACAGCAAATGGCTGGGCATGTCTGAGGAGGCTGAACTCTGGGCAGGTCCTCTCTGCGAGGTCGGCTAGGGGCCCTGACAGCAGAGCTGGCCGTGGCAGAAAAGCATCACCGCTCCCAGCTGCCTGCTCTGCCTGGCTGCCAGAAGTCACAGCCCTCTGTCATGGAGTGTCCTGGGGACTGCAGACAGGTTTTTAATCCACTTCTGATGCAACTTTTCAGAAGGTCTTCATAGTTAGCAGGCAAAGTCTCAGGGCCTTGGAAAACTGTCCTTGCCAAAGTGAACTTTCTATTCAGGTGATGCCTCCAAATTGGCTTCTTCCTCTCATGGAAGATCTCCAACTTCCGATAAGTATCCAAATTTCACTAACACGATGTTAATTAGGGGCTGTGATTGAAGCTAAGTTGGGAAAAAGTATGAAAATAGAGTGTTCTTAAAAGCCTCTGTGATATAACCACAAGTCCTGAAGTGCTTTAATTGTCATGATGCTGGTGTTGCATGGCATCAGTCTTGGGAAGAGATGCAGTTGTCCCTGTCTGAACTGCACATGTCATACCTTATTCTGTTTAGGTTTATTTTAAATGTAGCCTTACATGTGCATTTCTGAGGCACAGTCTTCATGGTTCAAGGAAAATTATATCCCTCTGGTTTTTAATTTTGCATTACTCATACAGATTCAGCCATAATTCTGTCTTAAGGTAGGCTTGAACTATTTTTGGTCCTAGGATATATATATGCATATCTGGAAATAAGTAAATATATTTAGGATGCCCCTGTTCCAAGTGGAAGCATCAATTGCCTTATTCCTGTTGTCAATACCTGATCAGGCAGTAAAATTATGTGTGCTAACTGGAACATACTAGCAGTTTTGACTCGCTTTTGATTTCTTCGCTCTTTCTCTTGGGACATTAGAAACCTCTTCAAACAGATATGTACCCTTTAGGCAAACAAATGCTTCCTCTGAAGCTCAGAACAAAGTCTTGGTGCTATTGCCTCCTATTCCACATAGAAACAATGTTGTAAGAGTGTTTTTCAGAGGAACACAGGCTGTTTCTCTGATCTGCTTTCTACTGCGGTCACTGTTTCTGACTCAGGCTGGAGCATCTTTTCCAGGCTTGCTTCTAGAAGTACAATTCCTGATTTTCCAAGTTTTTGCTTAGAACTTGATAAAAACAGATGTTGTTTGAACCCCCTCATAAAATGGAGATGGCTTAAAGGAAGAGCAGTATTTCAAGCCTATGGCAAATGTAGAGCAAAAAGAATTGTTCTTCTTATGTTTATATATGCTCTAGAAGAACACAATAAGATGCCAATTTAGTTCTTAGCCACTAATTTGCAGTAGGGTATTAGCACAGTTTGAAATACTAAACTACATGCTTTCCACTAAGGTCAATAAACTCCTGCTGAAAGGCTAAAATTTTTTGACTGCTGTGCTGGAGGAGGATTTTGCAAGAGGTAGACCAGTTTCTGTTGTAGGTAATAAAAGGCTTGTAAAGCACTCCAGAGCAGGCTGCACTTCATGCCAGTGCTAAACATATGAAGTATTAGTTTGCCTTATTATTGCTGCATGATGTGGTGTAAATTTCCTGGATATGAATCGGGCCAAAGAGAGCAGAAAAATGTACGTAGTGTTCCAGCAGACTCCTGCGCAATTGCAGCGGTAACTACACTTGGCCATAGCACATTTGAGTTTTCCTTCTACTGTTTACAGCTTTACTGAGACAGAAGTAAACAGACCAGTCCTGTTTTCCGCATCTTCTGTTATTTGTCATCTCAGACCTAAAAAGGAAAAAATAGCCCTCCACATAGACCAGCTTTTAAAGATACATGTGGTTTTTGTTAAGACAAATTACTTTCTTTTGCAGAAGAATTATCCTTCCTTTTTTTTTTTGTTTGCTGAACTTATTATCCCTTCACTTTTCACTCCATGATGATTTCTGATCTCTATTTTTTCAAATAGAGCCTCAAAAGTAGGAATATAAATACTTCCTTCTTTATTTTCCATGTGTGGCCATGGATAGCTCGAGATGTTGCTGTGCAGAAGATTGAGACAATTATAAAAGAACAGTTTGCTGTCGAAATGAAGAGTAAAGAACATGAAATTGAAGTTATAGATCAGGTACAAAGGTTTTGTTCTTAAAAATACATTAGATTGTGGTGTATCAGAGATTGCTGCAGTGTTTATCTGTTATTAATATATATTATCTCTTCTTTTCGTAGCGCCTGATTGAAGCAAGAAGGATGATGGATAAGCTACGTGCCTGTATTGTGGCTAACTATTACGCGTCTGCTGGTCTCCTTAAAGCTGGAGAGGTAAAAATTACTTTGGGAGTTATAAGACTTCAGGGAGTATTTGCCAAGGAAGATGTGTAGTTCACTGGCTATTCAGCTGATGTTTGGGTTTGAGATGCGGTTTTCTGAAATGGTGGAATATGAACTGCAAATGGGGTGGCAGTGGGAGAGGAGACCTCTGTACTGACCTCTGTCACTGACCCCTGGGCCTCAGGTACTTGGCAAAGGTGAGTCTTCAGTGAGTGGTTGAGAAGTCGTTCAGCAGCACTCAGTTCTGGTTTCTGAAATACTCTGTGGTGTTTTGGTTTTTTTCATCAGTTCTTGCATGAGAGCACCTTGTTTCTCACACACTGCACAGTTTGTATTTACGAAGCCCTGAAAAGTGGGAAGCGTGTTTTCCCGTTTCACAGGAGGAGAAGGGAAGCAGATGCATTTTGAAACTTCTCGGGGTAAAAAAATAAAAATCAAGATTACTTGAGTGTCAGGCAGTGCCATGAGACCATCCTCCCTTTACTCTGGCAGCCGGTCTGTTAATGGTTTGGTGAACAGACTGATGGCAGCAGTAGAGCAGGAGGTAAATCAAGGAGATACCACAGCAAGATTAAAAATTCACAAGGAGATTAAAAAAAAAAAAAATAATCCAAACTCTACTAGTTAAACCCTGGTTCTGAGCACTCTGTCCTTAATGGGCTGGTAATCGCAGGGTGTGCTTGACTCATGCAGACTCCCGATTGACCTGCAGTTCACAACCAGTTTAGGTATTTTAGTTACTATCTGTTCAGTTCAGGGAGTTGGTCTAACTCCAGTAAAGAGCTGGTTTTTTTTTGAAAACTGTAGATGGATACTCTAAACCTGGGCTTCACTCTAATGCCATGAGACTTTATCTTCCACTCAATGGCTCTCACTGCTGCTGCTGTTTTCCTGTTGTGATTTCCAGAAGGCTTGGAGAGGGGTAAAAACAAAGAGGTCCAGCTTGGTTTTTTCCCCTCACTGAACTGGAGTTGAGCAACTGGAGTTGAGAAAGATTATGGTAGTACTGGGAGACTTGGAGATCCCTTCTCCCACCTTGTTTTTTGTGTAGGCAGCTGAAGAATTTTGTCTATTGTCCCCTGTTCTTTACTTATTCTGCCATGCAGGGTGTTTGGTTTTTCCTTGCCGATTTTCCCACTTGCCAGAAATACTAACTTTTGTCATTGTTTCAAAGTGTTCACAAAACTTACTGGTGTGACCTTGCTTTGTTTAGTTTTCCCGAAGTCTTTATGAGCTTATGTCTAGCATAGCTGTATCTTTGATTGCCTTTTTTTTTTCCCCTAAAAGTTCCTGGTTTGCATGTAAGCGAAATCAGTTCTCTTTTTACTTTGAAGTTGTTATTGGTTTGTGTTTTCTTTGTTATCTATTCTTAATCTGTGGTTAATATCTTTTTGACTCATCTGGCAGCGACTGCTTGTCTTGTTTCTGCTTCTGGTCGAATGGGAATCATTGTAGTTTAATTCAGAACTACTAGGAAGATCATTTGCAAAATCCTAACTTGTTCTTATAAACAGTTTTTCAACCTACTGCTGCTGGGGTTTGATTCCGTATGATTAGTTTATTACATTTTCCTACAAACTAGTGGACAAGCTGTTGGTCAGTTTACTTGACTAGAGGTAGGGGCAAAAAAAAAAAAAAGGTTTCTTGCTGGTGGTTTGTTTTGGTTTGGGGATTTTTTTGGTCATGTTGTATGTGTGTGCCCATCATTGGATATATGGATATAACTCTCTTAAGTGCTCTTGAGTGGGTAATTGAGAGTTGGTAATTGCTTTGCTCACGCACCTAAGAGGCAATTGGAAAGAAAGCTCTCAAGTGAAGTTCTGAAGTCCAAGGTGGACCAGTGTTTAAATTCACGGTTGCTACCAGCTCTCAAGGGCAGTTCTGCTGCTCTGTGGCAGTGATGGTGTCTGTCCCCATGCCACCCCCTCCATCATGTTGGCATAATTTTGGATCAGGGAATTTATGTGGATTAAAAATAGCCCCACAGAGGGAGAAAAAAAAAAACCAACTTAACCAAACAAATGAAACTAACTAAAAAGCCCCAAACAAACAAATCCCATATCAGTTTCTTGATTTGTTTTGTTTGTGATCTGCCCCCTCCCCATGAATAATTGTGCTAGCCTGGCTGATCCGTGTGGTTTGGGCAGGGAAGAGGTGTCTTTCAGCTGATACTGCCTGCAAGAAAAGCTGTCAGTGCAACTCAAGTGTGAGTGTGTGGCTTCAGGAGCTGGAGTGAGGTTATCTGTGGACGCTCTGCTGCCAGCAGAGGGGTGTTTCTGCTGCCTTCAGTTGATTCATCATCAGACCGAGGTGGTGGGGAGGACTGATGGCTGGGAGGAGAAGTGGCTAAGGGACAATTTCTTTGAGTAATGGGTGTTTTCCTTGCTACATCTGAGGTTAGAAGCAAACACAAGGAAAAATATATTGGGCCTTTGTCACAGTAATGAAAAAAAAAAAGATTTAAGCACACTCACACACACACACATGCCCGTTCTCCCCCTTGCAAGTTTAGAAGGATCTAAGATTCACTCTAAGATGTCCATTTTCAGGAAAGTTTGTGAACATGCCTAAGCACATTATTCTTCAGGGAGCTTTGGGAGCAGACAGGGTGCTAATATGTGCAGCTTGCCTCATAGGCACTGGCAAGGCTGCCAGGCAGTATCAAAACTAAAGAGCCTGATGCGTTTATGTACCCTGCTTGCCCTCAGGAATCGGGCAGCTGTGGTCTTTCATATGATAGAAGACAGTAGGTGGCTGCACAGGAAGGGAAGCTGTTAGTTCAAAGGGACAGTAAGCTGCAGTTATCCTTTCCAAAACCAGGTGGGTTTCTGAGATCGAAAGGTCTAAAGGAACAGATTCAATTTGGGATCCTGTTTCTGTAGAATCATTGTAAGCTTTTATCTTCTGCAGCATATGTTTTTACTGCAAGGCAGCTGATTAAATATTTGCTCTTTCTTCATACGTTGACTTTTTACACTGCTTCTGGTGCAGCTTTGTTTTTATCTGGGCTGCAGTGAAATAGTGACAGATCTGCCCGACCTCTTTGTTGCAGGGGACCAGGTCATGTGATGCAACAATTCTTAATCACCCTTCAATCAAGAAATTCTTGGAATCACCCTCCAGATCCTCGTCTCCAGCTAACCAGGGCTCAGACACTCCATCTGCCAACCACTCCGAGACTGACTCGCTCTCTCAGCACAATGACTTTCTCCTGGACAAAGACAATGGGAACTTGGACGCAGACGAGCGTCTGACAAACAGCCTGGACCAGAGACAGAGCAGAAATACTGGCCGGGTAAAGTAAAACTCGAGTGGTGGTCAAGTTGTTGGAAGTTTGTGCTCTGTCTGGACTCAGTGCTGGCACCAGGAGCTCTTCATGTTTTCACTCACCTTGCTGAAGATCTGTTTCTTGCCCTCTCCAACTGCTTGCTCCCACTCTCTCAGCCTGGCTTTGCTGGAAGGCTATCTGAAGTGCATGTAACTTGGGTAACTCCTCTTAACTCAGTCTTGCCCAGCAGAGAGGTCAGCCAGGCAGCAGCGGTAGCGTTGGTGTTGGCACAACTATCTGCCACTCTCTCAGCTGGTAGCTTCTGGGGAAGGAGGTGTTTCACAGCTTGAGCAAAGGGTTTTGCTGTGCAGATGGAAGTCGGGTCAGGAAGGGTAGAGCCTGGAGAGAAGAACAAGATGTGTCATTGCCAGCAGTGTTTTTTAAGAAGTAATGCTGCTGCCTGGCCCTGGGTGTCCGTGAGGACTGCATTGCTTAGAGTGGTTGAACCACTGGAGTTTGGGGTTTGGCCTCCTCAGCAGCCTTGTGCAGAAAATATAGTGAGGCCGGTGGATTCGCTCACACTGTGAGCGTGAGCTGGTAGAGCCTTGGGTGCATAGTTTGAGTTGCTTTTCTCTTGGTGGTGCTGCTTGCTGTTATGCTAATACCGCTTTTGCTTAACTGAACCAGCCATGTTAAAAGTACCTTCTTTCATTGTTCCCCCATACTGTTTTCTGGGTTATTTTTGACCTGGATCCATTCCCTTCATGGCTTGCAGTGCAGCTACAGAAATGCTTCACCTGTCAGCTGCACTTAGCTCCACTGGGGATGCTCTCTCACTGGCTGCAGGTGAAATGTGCCTTAGCAGGTGAGATGAAACTCTTCAGTTTCCTTTCAGTTCCTTTAAGCTGTCAGGCCTGCCAGAGGGAGTACAGCCTCTAACCCAAACCAGGGATGGGTATATCTCATTGCATATGACTGCATTCTGCAGCTGAACAAGTTGCAATAATACGTGGCAGAAAGAGCAATGATTCTGCCTCCGCTGAGCAGCACAACACCGTTGATAACGGGGCTATAGCTTGCTGAAACCCTGCCTAGGGCCTGTAGGAGAAGGCAGATAAACAATATGTAATGTAGACCCACCTATATCATAAACCACTAGACCAATATATCTTGTTTCTGCACTGGGGGTGTTGATGGAGCAGTTGTATTGCTCGGGTATAGCGTGTCGGTATGTTTTCGACAAACGCAGCCTGTGGCCACGAGGTGGCTGAGGAAGTGATGAGGAGCAGGAGCCATCCCAGCCTTCTGTGGCTCCTTGCTGCAGTTCAGGGCATCACTGACTTAATGGAGGAGGTATAGCAGTTCCGAGTGAATCCACTGCTCCCCACGGCACTCAGAAGAGTACCCTCCAGGAAGCTGTGGCACCAATTCTGTTGCTCATGAGATGGTGGCATTCTCTGGACAGCCACTTTATCCAAGAGAGTCACAGAAAGGCCTCTCATTCCCATGCAAACAGCAGTACAGCCTGCGTTGGCACTATGGGCAGTCATGTCATCATTTTACCAGGGAGTCCTGGCCACTGCTTAAAAGCTGAGGTTGCATAGGCTGGATTTATTATGCCAAAGTATTGAAGTGGATTTGTAGGCCTATGTAGATGTCAGTGATGTGGAATGGCTGACTGCTCTCCCTGTTGAGTTGGAGCTGACGTCTTGTCTCAAGCCCAACCTCAATTCTTCACAATGAAGCAATGCTGGAGTCTCCCTCAAAGCAGCAGAGGCTGGAAATGAGAAACATTTAGATTTTCAGAAGCCACTCGTGGAACATTTAGCTTTATTTCTGATTAGTGACCAACACGATGCCTCTCTAGCAGTGCTTGGATTTTTTTTTCAGCTAGTGCAGTGGCAGTGCTTTTGAAACCCAAGCTGAATTCATGGCTCAGATCCAAGTTATGTCGCATAATGTACGCTCAGTTAAGCCATGCAGCGTACACATGGCTAGGTAGTATATCACTGTTGCGTGCCTGAGTTACTTAAACATGCCTAGATAGCAATTTAAGTATTTTTAGGGATGATTCAATGTTGGTCTCTCATTTAACTGTGCAGGTTTGCTTTTTTTAACAACACCTTACTTTTCTAGGGCCAAACAAAATGATGTTTAAGAGGAATGCTTGGTTTTTTGTTTGCCTTTTTTTTTTCTTCCCCTACCCTCAGGACAGTTCGGGTGTTTCAAGCTCTCAAAAACCAGGACAACGAAATGCCGGACTGTCAAATGATGAAACTTCACGGCTTTATGTGAAGAAAACAATTGTGGTTGGCAACGTCTCCAAGTTAGTATCGACAGTCTGAGGGATGGTCCTTTGTTTCAGGATTAAATGGAATAGGAGGTTAAAATTAGGAGCTAAATAAAATTGCTAGGCTGCTCACAATATGAGGTGTTGCCCTTGAATAGTCACTGTACCCAAGGTTTGCATGATTTATTCTTTTTTTTTGTGGAAGGAACAGGTGGTTTAGTAGTTGTCTTATTTATATATTTATTTTTTTACATATATATGTGTGTGTGTGTATATATGTATATATAGGTTTTAAGATGTGTTTCCCTCAAGGGGAGTCAAGGGGTCAGCCTTTTCTGACCAGTTAGAAATCCCAAGTTTTTCCATGAAAATTTGGAATAGCGAGTTGTCCTAAAGGTTAATTCATTGTGTCCATGGGGACAATGTAGCTTTTTAAACAAAAAAACCCAACCCAACATCCCAAACCACCAGAGTGAGGAAAATTGTGAAAGCATAATCTGAAGAAATTACTTTGTACAGTTTTTATTTGTAATTTTTTCCTCCCAAAAAATTTAAGACAGGTAGATATACATAATTTTGAGCTTTGAGAAACTTAGTGAATTAAAGGTGTTAATTTTAGGAAACTATGGACAAGTTCAGGTTTTAATTTTCCACCCTTGTACCACTCAAGTCAGTCTTTTCTTCTTGCACAGAAAGTAGCAAACATTTGCTGATGAGACTTAAGGTGTTAGAATTGTGTCTTGAAAATTCACCTAGGTCTGAACCCAGAATCAAATATTGACTATGAAGTTTCTTAAAAATTGTTATTTTTTGCATTTATGGAGTTGCTGATGTTGTGTTCTGATGCAATTTTGCTTCTTGATATCTCAGAATAAGATGGGGAAAGGGATTTGATAGTGGTAAAATGTTAAAATTAAGTCTTCCTAATTAAAAGCCAAGTGTTTAAATGGACGAATTTCACATGGCAGGTGTGCACTAAAATAAAGGAAATGTGTTAGAAGCATAGATGCAGATAATGGGACCTGTTTCTGTTTCTGGATGAACTGTCAGAGTAAGGAATAACGAGCAGAATGTTACAGGGGGAAGGTTCATGCAGGAATTTTACCATCCCAATTTTTTTTGTCTAATCTTTCCTGAAATACTTTTGTGGTATTTATCTATTTGGGATTTTTATCTTGTGTTTGTTTTTTGAATTTCTTTGCCAGGTACATTCCCCCTGACAAGAGAGAAGAGAATGATCAGTCGACCCATAAGTGGATGGTGTATGTCCGAGGATCTCGGAGAGAACCCAGCATAAATCATTTTGTCAAGAAAGTTTGGTTCTTCCTCCATCCCAGTTACAAACCTAATGACCTGGTAGAAGTGAGGTAATAAAGAATTATTCCAGTCTTTATGCTTTCCAGGCTTACTGTGCCAAGTTTCTCAGAAAGTTAGCAGCTTTTTTTCCTGGTTTAGTGTTCCATGTTTGTCTTTAACCTCTGGCTTGGCTTGACTTACTCTGAAATAATAGTAAAAATAAGCTAGTTTTTATGTAGGAAATGCGCCAGACAGGGGTTTTTTTTTGGAATTTCCTACTGAGAAAAAGCACTCAGTTGTTGCATTTCATGCTAGAGGAATCTCAGAAAGCTGTTTTGCCCATAGTTTTAGTGATACGTATGCATTTGGGTCAGAAGTTGTATCCTTCTCCCAGATAATTCTCCAGTGGGGTTGGCTTCATGCTTCAAGGAGCTTCCCATCTGTGTAATGGTGCTGGTGCTACAGACACAGGGCAGCTTCCCTGTCCTCTCCCCAACCTGTATCCAAAGCTGTGACCCTGAAGAGATGAGCGGTGTTGTTACCCAGATGACTGCTGCAGGGAAATGCCCTGTCAGTCTTTCCTTCTTGCTTCATTGGACAAGACTGGGGGGGAAGATGTCTTCAAACTACGTTGTGCCTTCCCAAAGAAATTACTCTCCACAGACGTTCAGCTGCCTCCTGTAGGAGGGTAGGGAGACTCCCAGGTACAGAAGGGCAACTTAATTGTGGCAGAATTAAACTACTGAAGGGCAACTCCAGAAAGACTTACCTGAAATAAGAAGTGTTGGTAAGGTTAGGTAATGTTTCTGAGAAGGCAACCGCGAGCAGAAGGAAAGCAAACTCCTTTGTATTTCTTGTATTAACGTACTAAATTGCACTCAACTGCTGTCTTTATGTGCCTTTCTCAGTTTCTAGTGTCTGATGTCTTCCACTGATTCTCTTCTGTTTTAATCCCGTCTGTCTAATAGATTTCTTGTTGCGCAGTCCCAGTCATGGTAGTGAACATTAATGTTCTGGACTAAAAATAGCCTTTAAACCTGGTGTGTTTTGTTTCCTTGAGAAACTACATTCGGGGTTTACAGTAAAAACAAGCTGAAATACAAAATAACAGGAGATGGTAGAGATAAATAGGCCCTTCTTTTTCAGCTTGGAGAATGACAGTGGTTGAGTTAGCTTTTCCTTGTCTGTATGTTGTTCTCTTGGTGTTATATGAAGCACGTACCATCTTGCTGCTAGATAGGGAATAGCAGAAAGTGATTGCAAAATGTTGCATTGAAAACTCACCTTGCAGCTCTGTCCTGGGAGCTGACTTGGGGTTTTTTGAAACAAGTATTTTTCATTTGGCATGACAGCCTTTTTTTTTTTTTTTTTTGTCTCTTAAAGATGCTTGTTTCCCATGTTCTCTCATCCAACAATGTTTAAATGTCCCTTTATGCAAAATGAAAGTGTGTTTTCTGCTGTCCAAAGCCATAAAATTCTCATTTCTGTGACTGCATTCTCTCTGTGGTGAATAGCAGGCCCAAAGATAGCTTTAGTGGTCAGCTAGAAAAGCAGTCTTGGCTTTCTGAAAAAAAAAAGGTAGGTGAAAGCTGCACCACTTCTGCATCTAAAATATGAATCACTGTTTGTTTCCAGAGAACCTCCGTTTCACCTTACCAGGAGAGGCTGGGGAGAATTTCCTGTGAGAGTCCAGATACACTTCAAGGATAGCCAGAACAAGAGGATTGATATCATACACAATTTGAAGGTATTTGAACAAAATATTTGAGAACGAGGCAACTAAACAAGATCTCCTCCATAATCTAAAAGAGGCTCTGCTTGTGTGTGTGGGTGCTTCTGCCTGTCTCTGTTGTGTGTATGTCCTGCTGGTCATTTGCATCTGAATAGTTGAGCTGGAGAATCAAAAAAGATCCAGGAAAGCCTCTTGCCTTGGCTGTATTGGAGTTGATGCAGTAACCAAGGAACCCAGCCTTGCAGAAGCTGGAACTGATTCTGCTCAGAGCAGCAAAGCATTTACCTGTTGTTTCTCTGCTGTTTTAAATTTTAACTTGCTCTCCCTGGCTTTAACTTGACAGGGTGCTGCAGGGCTATCTTTCTGTTGGTAAAGTGATTGCTGTATCTGTTCTCTTTCTTCACCACCTGCATGTAACGGCTAGGGATTAGCTCTGTTGGTAGAGTGGGCTGGAAGGCGCTGAGATTCTCCATTTGTTCCTCCTTCCTTTTGAAGAAAGTCTTCCTCTTCAACTCATTCACCTGTCCTGCAACACTCGATAGGATTTATAGTATGCAGCGCTCCTGAAAAACTAGGCCATTGCTTTTGCTTCCCTTTTAATCAGCAGTCCCTAGTGTTAGTGGAATTAAGTCCTGAGCTGGTTTAGTTTCCTGTTTCTTTGAGCAACATGATTAGTTTTATTTAAAATCTGCCTGCATTAATGAATTTCCTGCTAATATAGATACCTTATTGCAACCCCAAATATAGACGGTAGAGAAGGTTGGAAATGTTCCCCTGGAGCATTTAATGCAGATGATGAGTAAAATATATTTGGAGGAGTATAACTTGGGGAGAAATTGGTAACAGTACAGTCAACATTGTGCAGCAAAGGAAGCCCAGCCTAGAGAAGAAAACAGAGCCAGTCCATGGCACACAAGAACTCACATCAGCAAATCTTTGCTGTTTGCGTGGTGAGCCTGTGGCTGCTGTGAGGTGATGTGAGCGAGCGGAGCCCTCCTCTGTGGCTGGCAGCATGTCTGGCCCCAAGGTCTGGGCACCAGGAGCCTGCCAAACCTAGTTTTGCTCTATAGATATCTTAACACATGCTTCTTCATCAGCTGATACTCTGTGTGAAGTTATTTAATCGAAATTATAGTGCAAACATAGGTTTTGTGCTGGTTAGTTTAAATCTGAGGAGTAAAAGAGGACACTCCTTGAAGATCTCGTAGATTGAAATAATAATTGCCCTATCCCAGGAAACATTCAAGGTCAGGTTGGACTGGGCTCTGAGCAACCTCATCTAATTGAAGATGTCCTTGCTCGTTGCAGGGAGGGTGGACTAGATGGCCTTTGAAGGTCTCTTCCAATCCAAACCATTCTATGATTCTGTTTCTCCAACGATCTCATTTCCTTCAGCTTCTTTGCTCCTTTCTACTTCAGTGTGGAGTTTCAGTGGCTTTTTTGCAGAAGAGGGGTTACTAAACAGAGCACACGGATTTCTGACCCTGTGCCCTCAAAATATTTGTTGCACTGCTGCTCAACTAACATACTTTCAACCCCTTTCAAACAAATTGTAATGTAAACTCTAGCTAATATATGGCTTTGCCCTGGTTAATATAAATATATTGTATTGTTTTATCCAGTTGGACAGGACCTACACAGGCCTGCAGACACTTGGCGCAGAAACGGTGAGTCAGCGGGTCGTGGGATGGATGTTGTATTTTGATTCAGTTAAGGATGTTTAAAAAGAAAAAGATAAATGGGACTTAGCACAGAGTCAGACCCATTACGTTCCAGAAATTGTGAAATGAAGATTTTGCGCTCTCGCTAAATAAAATGATTATGACACCTTGTCACTATTCATGACAACAGTCATTTTTTCCACTTTCTAGTTCACAGGAGACTGTTTCCAGCTCTTTTTTCATGAAGACTATAAGTTGTACTACAGTTTTAATTTTATTTCTTTGTGGACCTTCTGGTGCCAAATGTCTTGATTTGCATTCTGATGTGCTGCAGATCTCATGCATAAAGAATTTAAAGGGATCAGCCGACTATCCTGCTGAAATTTTGCAGTATATTAAGTACTTTTAAGTTTCCACCACTGTCAAGATTCAGTATCTTCATGGAAAATGAACTCTTAAAACTTGAAAGAAAATAAATGAATGAATAACTCATAGTTTGCTATATCCCTAGAGGGTTTTTTATATTATTTTCCCCTAGTACTGTAGTGAATGGAAATTCTTATGGTGAAATTGCATTATTTCAGCTTTTCAGTCTGTGGAGAAAACATTGATGTGAGATGTCTGTGGTGATTAAAGAACATTTTTGAAGAGCAGATAATGTGGTGTGCTTCTCAAAGCCTTATAAAAAAGAGAGAAAAGGCAAGCCCCAGTTTTGTGCCAGTCCCCAGAGGAGTATGCAGCCCTTTCTGTAGTGGGGTGCTTGGAGCTGGGCTCTTACTCCTTACAGCGTTCACTTGAGATTTCCCCGTGGACTGTGAGATGTGCTCTTTTACTATGGTGGGTAAATGCTGGAAGGTGTTTGTCTTAGCTCAGGTGCTGCTAGACCTCTGGGAAGTCTCCCCAAAATGAGTGGGAGATTATGCAGAGGTGGGGGGAGGAGGAGGAGAGGTTTCCAGGCATTAAAATAAAAGCAAAGGGCGTAGTTGTTTTCACTTTTTATATCTTTACCCAGCTACCAAATATTAACGTCATCCTTTTGCCTGTTTCTGGAAGGTAGTAGATGTGGAGCTACACAGGCATTCCCTTGGCGAGGAGTATCTTTTCTCCCAGTCTTCGGAGTCTGACCTTTCTGACGTTCCTACATCTTTACCACTGCCATTGAGTATCCCAGCACCAGTCAAAGCTTCTTCACCAATTAAACAGTTGCGGGAATCCAGCCCAGATGCTTCTGTGGACAAAGGTAAAGCAAATGGGTATCGGTGAAATTTGAGTTCTTGGAACCTCTGCTCTTCTGGATACCTCCTCTTAATTGCTCTTTTGGGTTAAAGGTTGCCAGTGCCACCTGCTCCTTGCTCACTCACCTCAGAGGATTATTTCCTCAATGTACACTGAAATGCAACTTGGAAAATGTTATGGTTTATTTGTTTGTTGTTTTTTTTTTTAAATCTGGAGTTTGTGAGTAGGCTCTGTTTTGCTAAAAGTAGTCAATATGGAACTATACAGTGGATGTAGTTGGAAAAAAGGTTGTTGAATTGCACTTGTAGTTTTGTTCCTGGCAGACTGTTTTCAGAGGATTTTTTAGGTTTCTGAATGTTTTGGAGACTGCACAGATTTAAGGAATTGTTCTAGTGGTGTGTTCAATTATATAAGTTGGTGTTTAACAGTGAAAAAACGTGTGTCATGGTCTCTGTCTCACACTCCCCTGTACGATCGGGAAATGCAGCGCCCTTCTCAATGGGGCAGCAGTTGATGCCTCAGGATTATTTGAATTGTCTGAAACAAGCTCGTGCTGGCCGCTTGGGCACACTGTTAATGATTTTTAGTTTGCATGAAGTAGTAAAAACTGCCTTTGTTAGCATTTAGCTTTGTTTTCTGAGATACGTGGTGTCAAGGCTTACATGACAGACCTTGGTTAATTGGGCTGAGAAACAAGGGTGTCTTTTATGGTTTGCATGTTTTAGTGTGAGAAACTTGCTGGAAACAGCAACTTTTATATTTCAAAATACAGTCGTATCCAGCATGGTTCCATGCCTTTCTTGATTTTTTTCCTGACGCTCCTGTGTTCAAGGCAGGGCTTTAAGCCGATGTCTTGCATGGTGCGCTTTCTGGCAGGTGCTGTAATGCCACTGGCAGTGTCCTGGCTTAGTGAGAAGAGTGTCCACTGTTTAAGTACAGTGTTTTCTCGTGGCCAAAAAAGGAGAAATGCAGCCAAATTTTAAATACACAGACTTGTGTTCGAACAGGAACATAACACGGCACCTTTAGGTGAGCAGTGCTACAGCCAACAGGAAGGAAGTAAACCTGCCTCTTTCTTACAGTGACAGGCAGTGGCTTCTCTCCTCAGCTCCAGGTTAGTTTATCTCCTTCTACATCAGATAAAGGTGGATTCCTTAACTCAGGTCGAAAGGCAGTAGGTGGTCTCCTTGGGCTCTTACTCCAAAAAATGCACTGGAAGATTCTCTGCAAAGGAGATCCAGCCTTAGTCCTGTGGAGCCCTAATCGGGGACATGAAACTACCAGCAGCTTTTGGTTAATGGAAAGGTCGTTCCAAGAAAATGTGTAAGAAGTGGCTGATCACCTGCCACAGCTGAAGGGGCTGTGTGTGGTAGCATTTTATTCTTCTATTCGGAGACAAATCCAACAGGCTTGCACAGGAGGAACCCCCTACTACCCTTTCTCCCCATTCAGTGCTGCCCGCCAGTTGCTTGTCCTTCCTTCTTTCCTTCCTTCAAGAGCGTGTTTGTCATACCCGAGTTTTGTTTGTATAGGGAAGCACAGTAAGGAATTAGATGTCTCAGCCTAAGAACTATTTCTCTTCTTTTCCCTTTTTAATCAGGATTCCCTGGGAATGCTGAAACCGAAAGACATGCCACGTTTTATTCCCTGCCATCTTCGATAGAACGGACTCCCACCAAGTTAGCCACACAGAAAGTTACCTTTGGCTCTCATGGAAATTCAGCCTTTCAACCCATTGCAGCTAGCTGTAAAATAGTGCCTCAAGGTCAGAGTCCAAGCCCTGCAGAGTCGCCAGGAAAATCCTTCCAGCCTATCACCATGAGTTGCAAGATTGTATCAGGTGAATGTTAGTATACCTATCCCAGTGCTTCACCCTGGAAAACAAGAGAGTGAACCAGTTGGACTTGTTTTTCATCCTTCCCTTGATTTCCTGCCAATGTGTGAACATCAGGCAGTAGGAAACTCTAGAATAAGGAGCTAAACGCACTTCTTAATGCTCAAGGAAAAAAAATAAGTGTGAAATGCTTCACATCAGATCAAAAGCAGGATGAGAGCTGTTCTCTCCCTGCTATTGAACGCTTTCAAGTATGAAAATGATAGTCTTTAACTGGACTACTGCCCACAGAAAGGCCCAGGCAAGGACACATCTTCCATGTGCAATTTTTTTGTGGGAAGAAGCCATTCTTCTCCCCGCTTTCAGACAGCTGGGATGGATTAAGATGTATTTTTTTTTTTAATGATTATTGGGCAAGTAATTAGGGTCAACCTTGTAGACTCAAATGGTCCCTCTTGTGATATCTCCTTGGATGGAAAAGCTTTGGTCTTCCTCTTTGACAAGTCCACCCTCTGTTGGATTAAATTGTCAGCTGACTGCAGTGAGCAATGTGATACTCTTTTGATAGCTTCCGAACAAAATATGGTCAAGGTGCTGTTTACTCATTTCACTTACAGTCCCTTCCCTGCCTGGGCATGATGCCATCCACTGGATGATGTTTTGCATCAGAAAATTTTAATGTGCAGCTCACCATGTCACATGTTGTGAAGCTGAAAGATGACCTGTTACAGCCCTTCATTTTCTGGTATTCAGGGTAGAGAGGATGAAGCACCAGGCATCAGTCTGTGCGGTTTCTGATGATCTGCTCCCAAACAGTTTTCCTCAAGTTTGTCTGGTTTGTTGTTGGTTTTTTTTTTTCTAATTCAATTTCAGTATTTTTTCCTTGACATCTTAAAACTGTACTCAGGCTGATTTACATTTGAACCTATGCCAAGTGCTTTCTTCTTTCTTAATAAGCTCTTCTCTTGATCTTCTTTCCCAAGGCTTCCCAGAAAGGGAGAATTACAGGGGCCATCCTATCTTTCTTAAAATCCTTGGACTATTCTCTGTATATCTTTACTATTTAAATGTTTCCCTGCTAAATGCTTTTCTAAGGTTCTGCTGTCAGCTGAGAAGTGTCACCCCTTTCAGATTTCAAAAGCAGTTTATAAAACATGGGGATTTTATTTGATCAGCATTTATGTTCCATTTTAATTGTCAATCATTGTCAAGAAAGCAGATTAACAGGCAGTTGAAGCTTAGTGTGCTTGCTGCCACCTCTTCTCTCTGATCACTTCCTTGCCTGTCCTTTTCTCTGCATTTCTTGTTTACTCCTGATGCAGCTTTCTTCTCTAGTTTTTCTCTCTCCTGGTCCTCTTACCCAGAAGTTGCATATCTTACAGTTTGCTTTCAAGGGCTTCTGCTATAGTGAGAGCAGTGAAGAGACAAGAGTGGCCATGCCTGTCTGATGGCTGTTGTATCACACAGCCTTTTTACATGAACTGCTTATTTCCTGGCTCTGAATGCCCATACAGTGGGCTCCACAAGGGAAAGAGAGCACCTATCAACGAGCTCAGCTCTCTTTCTTCATCTCCTTGGATGGACCGGTCTTGGCAGTGAGAATGATTTAGGTAACGTCTCCCTCAGGATTCAGGAACAGACCAGATGGCTTCTCAAGGTCTCTTTGAATCCTGCTTGTCCTGGTAGGCAGAGAATGTACAGGGTAGGTATGAGCCATAGTGCTTTACATGCCTTTTCCTTTCCTTCTGTCTTCTCTTTCATTCTTCAAGTCCTGTGATCTCTCTCAGGCTGGGAATTGCATCCTCAAAAAATGTTCCTTCTCTAAACCACTGAAGTAAGTACTACTATTGCTGTATTGTTATGTTCTTACAACACTTACAAGATAGAAGCATTGGACTTTTTTTCTTAAGGTTCTCCAATATCGACCCCTAGTCCATCTCCGCTACCTCGTACCCCAACCTCCACTCCGGTGCACATGAAGCAAGGCTCTGCTAGTTCAGTCATTAATAATCCGTATATTATTGTGGACAAGCCTGGACAGATGGTTGGAGCAGCAGCCACAAGCACAGGTGTGTAGTGTGATCACAGAAGGCAGTGGCTTAGTCTTACCTATTCAAGTTTATTCTCACTTTAAAGTTATTAGTATAATAACAGTTTGTGAAAATGGAAAAGTACTCGCAAAGAAAGAGGGAGGTATTGTTGGTTTGCGCAACTGGCCAGTGTAGCACGGTTAAGCATATCATAGTTAAAGTTATCTCATAACTTCCTTTGGGAAGGAGCACCTAGTGTAAGGCAAATTGAATTCACAGATACCTCTTTAAAGAGAGCCTGTTCTTTGCAGGCACAAAGGGAAGGGGAGAAAGTAATGTAGACTGTGGTGCACAGAGAGTTAGATGGAAGCAGTGCACAGGCGGCTGGGTGAGGACTGTGTCGTGGATATGAGCAAAAAGCACAGAGAGGTTGCAGCGACTTACAGATCAGTCTGAAGTCCCAGTGTATGGTCCTCTAGACGTGTTGAAATGCTTGAGTAGACCAGGGTTACCAGGAGAACAGCAGTGCCAGTTTCTGCTGCTGCTCTCAACTTCTAGCTGGTCTGATTCCAGCCGATTTGGATTCCTCTAACTGGATTCCCTTGGTGCTTTAGTGGTGACATAAACCTGGGGTCAGGGTGGGGAGAGGACTGAACTGCAGATGGGTGATAGGTATGGGAGTCAGCTGGTTATCTTTGTGCTGGGGCTGAAGGAAAGGTCAGTCAAAAGTCATTTATTTGTTGTGATTTGTGGCCAAGGACTGCTATCTATTTAAAAACACTTGATTGTGTATGTGTGTGCTTGCCAGCATCTCAGAAGGATACTCTGAGCCATGTGGTTAACTGCAGCGTCCATCTAACACACAAACTGTTCGCTGGGCATGGTTGGAAGGTACAAAAATTCTTTTAACAGTGGCTCCTTCTCTTATGTGAAGGAATGCAACTGTCACGTTCATTTTAGCTTCATCACAGAGGGAATTGGTAGGGGGAGTGTAGTCACAGCTGATTTTTTTTTTTTAAAGTATGTTTTGGGGCTTTCTTGGTAACACTGAAGCTGTTTCACCAATAGGGTGGGGCTTTTTTATTTGGTTGGGGATTTTCTGTCTTTTTTCTTTCCTGTTTTTTCTTCCTTACCTCCAGCTTGACTGTCTGCTCTGCATGTGTGGCTTATCACAGTTTGGGTAACTTTCAAGTTCTCCTAGTAGAGATTTGTACATGGAGGATAGAATCTGTAGATGCACCAGATGGTTTGGACATAGGAGTCTGAACGCCACTAAAGGTGCAGTTTCCTACCACGTTAGTGTGATGTAAGTATAGACTGGCCTGGAAGAAACTGCCTCCTGCCTCTCCCTCCCCTCCACTCCTGCCGCTTCCCCTGCATCCTGCATGAGTCAGACCAGATCAGTGGCAGAGCAGAAAATTAATACCATCCCCTCCCCAAATCAAGCTTTGTCATCACCAGACTCTGAGTGAGGGAGCAAGAGAGAATGTGGAACTGGCTTTTTGGCAACGGCAGCCAGGCTGGATTAGAGTGTGATGTGATATTCTAGACAAAGTCACAGATCATATTTAAAAAGAGGGGTGAGATCTGAAGCTTCACGCTCTGTGAAAACCAGCCTTCCCAAACACCATCATTGCCAGAAATGGCTGCTCGTTTACTTTTATATTAAAGTGCGGATTGTAGTACAACTGCATGAGAGACTATTACTGTGTTTTCATGTGTGTAATCCATGGCTTTGGCATCTCTGAAGCAAATGGAACTAACAAACCAAACCAACAGCAGTAACAAAGCTGCTGCTGAGCAACAGTGTTGTTTACATGCTCTGATAATGGCAGGGTAAGTTCACCCCCATCTGTCTCAGGGGGTCAGGAGAGTGCTGTGGCACACGTCTCCGTATGGTGATTTTGCAAGGGCTGTCTTCTGCAGACTTCATTCCCTATTTCTGTTTCTTCCTTTTCCCTCCCTCACTTGGTCCCTTCCTCTTCACTTTGTCTCCCTCCTTTTCTAACCTTCCTTTTCCATCCCACTCCATCCTTCTCCAGGCCTTCCCCATGCCAGTATCTGAGGCTAGTGTAGGTTCAGAGGGCTTCTGGGCAGTGGAGGGTGTTACATCTGTAGCAGCAAATTCTGATGTCAGCTCGTTTACTGTCCTAATTTCACATATTCACACCGCCAGCAGATATGCTCAGCTGCCCAGGAAGGTGATTGACCATTTGTTTGCAAGAAAACGGAGCTCTGAGTGGAGAGTACCTTCTCCGGGGCATGAATTCTGCAGGTGGAAATTCAGTAGTGGATTTGTTTTGCACCCATGCCAACTCCCACCAAAGCGCCTCATGGAGAATCCAAAGTCAAAATGCAGTGCTTCTTTTTAGAAGAGGTTTCATGTGTTCAGTGGCACCGCTCCTCGTCCCTCACCCGACATCTGCTTTATTTCCCAATATGCAGGGAGCCCAACCAGCAAACTGACCAGTGCTTGTCAGGCCTCTCACGGAACTGGATCTCCTGTATCTAAGACCCATGGGAGCAGTTTTGTTACCTCAACTGTCAAGGTAATGTTCTCATTAGGTGCGTACTTTCCATTTAAAATCCAGCTTCCTATTAAGTAGGACTTTTTCATATTGTGAATTCTGCATTTTGGGTAAGTTCTTCTGGGTGTCATTTCATAAGAAGGTTTACTGTGTCTAACAGATGGAGCCATATGAGAACATGGTGGTTATACAAGATGATAGTGTCACTTCATGCAGCTCTAATTAGATTTGCCTACACCTCTGTTAAAGGCTCTGCTCTTCCGCTTTTCTACAAGGAAATCCATGGAGGGCATAGCTCTTACAGTGTCTTATCTCTCAACAAAGCTGTTCTGTAGCTGACTTTGATCTTCTTCACTTTGTTTGTGACAGTATGTGATTAAACCAGAGGTGTTTGTCTCAAAACCTTCACTCTGTTCATTATTTTTCTGCAGCAGCTGTTCCTAGCAGCCTGAAAATAGCTCATTTAGTGGCTTTACGACTGCCTGCATTTAGAAAAATGTTTGTGTAAACAGTGGAGTAACCAAATGTGTAAACAAACAGTGATGAATAGGGTTCATGCTTCTGATCTGCAAAGCCCAAAAGGTAACAAGCTGAATGGTCTCACATAAAATCTCTCCCACATCTTGTACTAGAAAAGATATTTCTGGCAGGCAAGTAGCATCAGTGGAGCTCTTCTGAAAGCAGCTGGTGGGTGTGCTGCTGAAAACAGGAGCGTTTCCTTGTCTCCAAGTCACAAGAATATTAATTCTGGATGTGGTGAGGGGGGAAAGGTTTGCCAGTCAGCCTGCAGAGAGCAAATCACTTTACATTTGGAACTGAAATACTTCCTACGTCTGCTTGGGAAAAAGCATTGAAGATTGCTGTCTGAACTAATTAGTTTGGAGTAGCATTTTAAGTGTCAGGTGTGCAGCTATTCGGCTTTTAAAAGCCTGTCTGCTCAGATGGATTTCACTTAACTGCATTGAAAACCGTTCATTAGTCTTTATTTTTCAGTGGTTTGGGACAGTTCTTTCTGAAAGGTTTTAACTGAGTCAAAGTAGGCACGTGTCATTAGTAGCAGTTGAATTCTGTACTTCCGGGGCAAAGTTAAAAAACGAATGTATTTTAAAAAATACAAAAATCAGAGCTCTATAAACAGAAATGTATTTTGATTTATGAACCTATGCCTTCCGGTTGGTGAAAAGGCTGTAATTTTACAGTTTCTTTAAAGGGGAGGGTGATGTTACAGATTGTGCTTAACTCACCGTTTCTCATCACTGAGTGCTAGTTTTCTCTGTATTGTCTTTTTTTTTTTTTAATTACTCAAGGCTGTGTTTCTTCAGTCACTTTAAAATGTCTTATATGCATGCTGCTGTTCAGAGGACTGGTTATGCCTCTAGCCTTGTCTTCACACCTTCCTCCTATTTACTACCAGCCCTGTAGCGATGTGGTGAAGCAGAGCAGACAACTGATCTGGTTGAAAACTAACCTGTTTTGGGCCATTTGTGTCAGCACAAGGAAGGCGGCATGAGTATTAGGTTAGAGTCTGAGGGCTTGCTTTCTGGTCATGACGCAACCCAAAGATAGGCCAGGTAATTGTGAAGCCATGTCTTTAGAGTTCCCGTTGATTGTAAAAGTGTAATTAAAATAACTAAACAAAACATAAATTTAACAAACTTCCTCAAATGAATTTCACTTTTCTACCAGTCTTAGATCTAGGAATGTCGGGTGCACGATTTTGCAGGTGTGGAAATGTGTTTTACTCCATGTAGTTAGGTAGCCTCACATTTTCTGCCAAATGGTGCGTTCTGTCTGGAAAGACTATGTGCCATCGCGTCTTTCTAGTTACAGGAGAACAAAAAATCATCTGAGAGAATTTTGCTTGCAGATTTAAATGGAACTTTTTTTTTTCCTCCATAACTTGTTTCTTCTTAAGGTTTTTCTCTCTCTCTGAGATTGCCTGTAGAATCACAGAATGGTTGAGGTTGTCAGGGAACTCGGGAGATCATCTAGTCCAACTTGCCTGCTAAAAGCAGGGTCAACTACAGCAGGAATTTATACAGTTGGGTTTTGAGTATCTCCAAGGCTGGAGAGTCCACAACTTCTCTGGGCAACTGTTCCAGTGTTTGGTCACCATTAAATTAAAATAAATCTCAAATTAAACAGAACTTTCTATGTTTCAATTTATGCCCACTGACTCTTGGTGTTTCATTGGATACTATTGAGCGTTGTCTGACTTGGTCTTCTTTGCACCTTCCCATCAGGTATTTATATGCTTATATGAGATTCCCTCTCAGACTACTTGAATTTTGTAGCTCTGAAATGCTTTTTATACAAAGCTGGTGGGGGGAGCAAATGAGCTGATTTCTTTCATTTGTGTATGACATGGTAAGAAACAATTACTGGTGTGGGAGAGGTAACTTTCCAAATAAAATTTGCTTTGTGGGTTACATTAAGTATGTTACCCTCCTTTTACTTAAGTGTTGACTGATTTCTGTAAATGGCTTATGGTAATTTAGGACTGCCCAGATGGTCCCTGCTACCTTTTATTAGTAATCATTTGTTTTATTTCTTGTATTGGACATTGCACCAATTTTTGCACCATGTCTTCCTATTCGCAGCAGGAGGATTCTCTGTTTGCCACCATGCCACCTCTTTGTCCTATCGGCAGTCATTCCAAGGTACAAAGCCCCAAATCGGTCACTGGAGGACTTGGAGCTTTTACAAAGGTATTCCTCTTGGCTTTTGTGCCGGGATAACATTCCCAGTAATGCTATTTTGTGCTGTTTTGTGCCACAAACCATGTAACTTCCAGTGCATGCAGAACTATTACTGGCACTTGCTGCCGAGAGCTCTCTAGCACCTCTCAAAAAATGTCTCGTTTTCTTTTCTTTTCCCATGGCTTTACTGTTCCTGTGACCTTTCTTTCTATCTTTTCTTTAAGCCTTTCTTGTTTTTCTTTGAATCTCTGTCATATTGAGGCCGGTGTTTTTAAAGCTATTTTTATTGGGATACAGTAAAAGTAAGCTGGGGTGGATTTGTCAGGAGTTTCTTTAAAAAATGCTCTAGTAATTTCTGAATGTCAGATGTTGCCACTTACGAGTACATTTCCTTAAAAGTTACCATCCAGAATTTACAGTTGTTTCTGGCAATATTAAGGTGATCCGAGTAAAAGGTGGGAGAACACCTCCTTCCAGTTACAGTACCTACAGCAATCTAACACAAAAATATCCCGGCCTTTCTTGAGTCACTGCTCATAAGGATTAGATTTTGGGCTTGTCCCACTGAAACATAAAGAATTAAAACCAGAGGATAATATCAGCTGTAATACTGTACAGTATCTATAGCTAGAATATTGTTTATAATTTTGCAGGATAGAAAAAAATATTGAAGTTTAGAATGTGTGCTCAGCAGGAAGATGGCTAGAAATTGGAAACCTTAAGTTGTTGTGGCTCCTTTCTGAGATGCAGGGCCTGAAAAAGTCAGGTCTGGCCGTGTCCATCATTAGTATGGCTACTAATTGTAATGTTACTAGCGATTTCTGTTATTCTGTGATTTCTATGAGCACCTCTCAAATTTGGAATGCTTTGTAAATGCAGCCACCCCACTCACACAGTTGTGTTGGGAGTAGCTGAGTTAGTGTGTCCCTGCTGCTGTGTAAGAGCCACGTCTGAGTTCACTGACTGTTGCCTGCCCTATCACGGAATTGGTGGAGTTGGAAGGGACCTTCTAGAGATCGTCTAGTCCGACTCCCCTGCCAAAGCAGGAACGCCTAGAGCACATTACTCAGGACTACATCCAGGCGGGTCTTGCAGACAGGCTGTTCCAGAAATGCTCCCCAGTTATTTAAAGCTGTTTGCTACATTTATTTATTTATTTATTTATTCCTATTTAAAAGGTGATAATTAAGCAGGAGCCAGGAGAGCTGCCCCAGCAACCCCAACTACCAACGACGGGGACAACCACGCAGACCTCTGTGCAGCAGTATGTCACTGTAAAAGGGAGCCACATGTTAGCCTTGTCACCGCAGAAGCCAGTCGTGAGCACAGGCGAGGGGACGGTGCAGTCTAAGGTATGAGGGAGGCACTTGGGCACCTTTGGAGTGGCGTTAAGCTGCCTTTCTTGTGGTTTCATTGCAACACCTCCTGCTTCTCTCAGTGGAGTAGGGTTGCTTCTGTCTCAGACCCAGGCAGCAACACCGTGATTGGTTTCCCCGTGTGCACAGCCTGTCTCACATCATGCTCACCTGTAGTCCCTGAAAAGGGAGCAGGGTGAGGAGACACTATTGCATTTGGTTGTGTACAGGGAACGTTTCCCACTTTGCCTAACCCATTGCAACAGTGGGGTGGGAGTATTTTTGAACTGGAGCCTGTCAACCCAGAAAGTTGGCTGCCATTGTCAGCTCTTGCCTGAAACTCATCCAGGTCTTTCTGCAAGAGGAGGCAAATTCTTTCTTTGGGCAACAGGCCTGCAATGAAAAAGAACAGGATAAATAGGGAGTGGAGTGGAGGCTGAGCCAGAACTAACATGAGGTGGAAGGAGTCCTACTTGAGTGACAACTCAAGTGTTTTATTGTAGGAGTCTGTGCCAATGCAATGCTGCGATGATAGGAGTGACGCAGCTTCTGAGAAGGCACGGTAACTGTGCAGTGACAAGATGACAGATGTGTCAGAAATTGTCTCCATTCTTGCCTGTTTCCATTGTGGATAGAGTGAAATCATGTGCCAGGCACAAGAGACTGCATATGGAGCTTTCGCTTTTGCATAAATAAATACGTATTTGCATTTGCAACAGTTCATTGTCCTTTTTGCTGCCTTATTTGCCTGTTTGAGCAGGTATGCAAACTTGTGTTTGCCTGCAGTTATTGTCAATGCATAAAATTGAAGCACTTTTTGAATTTTGCTTTGAGGCCATAGTTTTCCCAGGGAGTCTGTTCCCATGAACGTGTTAAAAATAAATTTCTGGATCTCTGTGCTTTGCCAAGGCAAGATTTATCTTCAGCTGGAATTAAGCCATTGCTTATATATCAGGAAAAAAATGGAAGTGCCCTGTAATTTGAATGTACTTAATCTTTTGTGGGTGCTCTGCAATCGCGGTTGTGTTTACCAGTTTATCTTTTTACTTGGGATTGGCCTCTTGCCAAGTTAATTTTGGTTTGGGATGAATAGCTTTTATATGTGACTAGACATGTATAAAGTGTCCTGAATTGTCTAGAGATGGAGGAAGGGTACCAGTTAGAATTCACATGGTAGCTTTTGCCAGCAGCACATCACCCAATACTTATTTGTTGCAGGTTGTTGGCGTTCCAGTTGGTTCTGCTTTACAGTCGACAGTGAAACAAGCGGTGGCTATCAGTGGTGGCCAGATACTTGTGGCAAAATCTAGCTCTTCAGTAGCAAAGGCTGTTGGTCCGAAGCAGGTTGTGACTCAAGGTGTAGCCAAAGCCATCGTGAGTGGAGGTGGAGGGACAATTGTTGCTCAGCCTGTGCAGACTATAACAAAGGCGCAAGTTTCTTCCACAGGTGCTCAGAAAAGTACATCTCAAGGCTCAGGTAGGGTAATTTTGCACCTTGTTAATAGCTCTTGATGGGTAGACTTTGGGGCTCTATGATGATTTCTTCAACTGCAAAATAGCTATGTGTGATTGAAAAAAACTTCAAAATGAATAGAGAGGTCTGTAGGGAAATTCAGGCTGAGATGAGCAATAAAGAAAATGTTAAATCATTATCTGTAAGGGGGAAGAGGGAGCACAAGTACTTTAAAACACACTGTGTTCTGTGAGTAGAGATGAGACAGATACGCTGGAGAATGCGCTAGAGACTTAGTAAGACTTTCCTGGAGCCAGATGTCACATTTTTGCCCAGCATTGTGGTCCTTAAATGCTCAAAGGGCTCTACGTAAATCCAACCAAGAAGATCCAAACGGTCCTGATTGCACCTTCACATCTTCCCCAGTGCTTACAGTTAGGGGGGTTTGGGCAGAAGCATCCAGCCTGTTTCTCCACACAGCTGGCCTTAGCTGAGCATCTTACCTTGAGCCCTGGGCTGCTTGAAAGGTGCTGGGTCGCCTCCAGACCCAACTAAGCCTGTAGACCCCACGGTTCTGCTGTTTTGGCCTGCAGCTCTAAGCGGCACTGCACGCAGAAAGGGTTTTTTCAGACCTATTCAATGTGCTTGTGCATCACTGGTGGAGTTAATCTGCGGTTTGGCCAGCTAAGAATGGATTATCAAAGGCTAGCTGCCTGTCACCCCTAGTCCTTTCAACCTGTGCAGATTTCAGTGCGTACTACTTTCTGCAAGCAGTAGTTTTTATTTTTTTTATTTATTTATTCTTTCTTTCTAGTGATGGCTACACTGCAGTTACCAGCCACCAACCTGGCAAATTTGGCAAACTTACCACCAGGCACCAAACTGTACCTCACCACCAACAGCAAGAATCCTTCTGGGAAAGGAAAACTGCTTCTGATACCCCAAGGAGCCATACTGCGAGCCACAAATAATGCTAGTTAGTCTTGCAGGGAAATCTAATGAGTTAAATAATGTAATCACTGCATAATTAATATGTTTGGCATTTTTGCTATAAAGCATCCTGGTACTGTGGAAAAGTCAGTAATGGGGTGGGGTTTCTTTGTTTTCACAACAAATGTGGTATGTGGTGCTTTTTAAGACAAATCTCACGTGTTGTCTGTTTTAGATGAAACTGCTTTTCACGCAGTGCTTTGAGTGTCTTTCTCTCTGTTCTGAAAGCAGACAGTGTAATTTTCCGCAAAATTCAGCAAAGGGTTGCCTTTAACTCTTCGTGGTGATCTGTATGAAGAGACAACTGCGTTTTTGTGACATAGAATGGAGATGGATTTGAATGTAGTTGTGAAAGCTATTAATAAGTCATGGATTGACACCCTGGAGAAACTAGAAACATAAGAAATTGACTTGAAAAGGAAAAGATACTGTATCTGGAATGAGGGAAAGAAATGGTTATGAATATTGATACAAGGTTTGTCCCCAAGCCCTTGAGATCAGCAGAAACACTTTGTGGTTTATGGGCTTGTGGATTAAACTTGCTGTGATATATCTGGAGAATATCATTGCTAAAATGGTTCTGATGGACGATACTTTTTGTAGTGTGCTGCCATAGGAAAAGAATAGTGCAAGTTTTGGACTCTGTAGAGGAAGAGTTTTGTCATGAGCCTTCCCCAGCGTGCTCCTTTTGAGGCTGGGATGGGAGATGGATTGGATGTAAACTTTTTACTCTCAGTTCTGATACCGGCAGGGAAGAAGAGGTATTATTCGGCTTAATATACAAAGGCTGTAAATACCAGCAACATAGCAATAAAGTACATGTCACTGAAAAGTAGTGAAAATACCTTCTTGGTGAAGGTGTCTTTGGGCTGTAGAACTGGTGATGGGAACCCCATTGCTTGAGGTTTAGAGAGGCAGCTGGGGCAGCCCAACCCTGAGAAGGAAATAATCTCACAGGTCTCAAGGAAGATTTTTATGACAGAGCCATAAGTATGGGGTTTTTACCCTTGTTTCTTAATAAGAGACTGCAAAAAGTTAGTGTTCTATGTGTTCCTTCTGGAGGGAGAGGAATATCAGTGTCACTGCAAATCACCACTGCTTGCTATTGATGATGTAATACTCTGGTAACAAAATTGCATTGGAAAAGCCAACAAAAGTGAAATGAAGAAGCCAGTGGGATTGAGAGTGTTCTTAGGGCTTTTGCTGCATATTCATAACCTGTAAAAGACTGATGAAAAGACTGTTTATCTGTTGGACAGCATCTTCTTTTGAGAGAAAATTCAAAACAGCCTGAAATGAGCTTTTCTTGCCCAACAGTTCCCCCTATTTCCCCCATAACCCCTTTTGTTCATAGCATTTGCTGAGCTGTAAGAGAGCACAGCAGCACATCTGAACTGTGCTGTACTGGGTAATGGTGTTATTTAGCCATAAAACACGCGGCAGCAAGCAACTTGCAAAGTGTTTTCAATTACTTATGTATACGGGGATGCTTTAGACAATGTCTGGTTACCAAAGGGTCAAACCTTTTCTTCTGCTTACAGGTCTCCAATCTGGTTCTTCCACCAATAGTGGAGGAGGAGGAGGAACCCAAAGCACAAGCAGTAACTTGTCACAGCACCTCACATATACATCCTACATCCTGAAGCAGACGCCCCAGGTCAGTGGTGTGAGCATCTTAACTGAAGCAGATGGACATTTCAGGCTGCAGTGGTGATAAGTAGAGATCCTGTGGTTCTGTAGAACATGAAACATTCTGGGACTATGGGATCTAGATCCTGTCTTAACAGCCCTTGCCTCTCTTTGCCTTGTTGCTCATGATTGCTATTGGCACATCTCTGCCCCTCACCTCCCCTTGCAAGGTGGTCCCCTCGTGGCTCCTTGCAAGCCAAGAAAGCAGCACCAAGTAAGACCAGGGCAAGCAGTGGGTGGAGAAGAGACAGAGGTCTCCATAGGGTCTCCAAAACCAAAGAGGTGATATGACAGAGATGAAGAGTGATCCTACACAGTAGGATGTGTAAGAGTTGGAGGAAAGTACAGTAGAGATAGGAGAATAAAGGAGAGTTATTGGAGAGAAACAGCAAGGCTGAGTAAGGAAGAAAAACGAGAAAACAGAAGATTGTGTGAAGGGATCCATGCGTGATAGTGGGTGAATGAAGCTTCTGAGGGGTAGCAACTGAATACTGATAAGAAGCAGAAAGGGTGGCAAGGTTTCAGCTGTTAGGTTATTAGAGCACACACCTCTAGTTGTCACTGCATGCTGAGCTCTGAATACATTTTTGAAGTGAGAAGGTGACAGAATGTCTTGGGGGTTTTTTTGGTTTGTTTTTTTTTTTTTTCCCTTGCCTGGCAGTAGCCTTTCTGACTTGCATGCTAAGCAACATTTGTCACAAAGAATAAACTCGAAGAGCACAAAGTGTGTTAAATTTTAGTGGATGCTTCTGACAAGGCAGGAAACTGATTGTGGCTTTTTCACCCCTTCCCTTGCATCAGAAAGTGGTGTTCTGCACTGAGAAGATGTAGTGCAGAAGCATTTGTAATTAGCAGCGCCTTGTTTTTCGAAGGTGAAATGTTGTTGCATTACAGCTACAGGCTTATGCTCCTAGATTTCTGTTGACTCTTAGCTGAGTTTCAAAGTGCTGATTTCCCTAACTTATTTCTGGAGCAGGGCACCTTTCTGGTCGGCCAGCCTTCTCCTCAGAGTTCTGGGAAGCAGCTGACTCCAGCTTCGGTTGTTCAGGGGAATGTAGGTGTCGGAACATCTTCCACACAAGGACAAGCACTAAAAGTGATAACTGGACAAAAAACAGCTCTATTTACACAGGTAATGTGCAAACGGTGTGTTTCTTACAAGTCAGCATTTTGTCAGATAAAGTATTAAGAACCACAGCCACACATTTTGACAGCTTTTCCTTTTGCAGTTGTTTGGTTTGCTGGTTTTTTTTTGTACAGTTACGATGCTGGCTGTATTATGATAAGGAAGGCGCATGAAGGCCTACTTTCATATGCAGATATTGGACCACAGTTTTCCAGCTTTGTTTCTGTTCTCAAAGTGGGTCATGTGTAAGCTTTGGTTGTGTGTTTGTAAATGTGCTCTGGGATTTCTTAGTGAAATGGAATTAGGGAAGTGAATACAGTGAAGTGCAAAAATGTGCTTAAATATTTGAACCTTAGAAATGGGTTACCTGCTAAAGCTCTTAAAAATGTTTGGGTTTGGTATCCCCCAAATGTCCTTCTTTTAAAAACTACCAAGTGGTCCCTATGAAATTCAAACTCCCCAAGAGTATTTGTAATTGATAATCCAAAATTAAAGATTGATAGGCATATTTTTGCAAAGTCAATAGTTTCTTAGGTAATAATTTTGTTCCAGCTCTTATTGCCACAATTTACCTTTTTCAAAAGTCTTTTGAAAATATTTTTCAGTAATGTAAACAGCATTTGTCCTGTTTGTTTTGTTGTTGTGGTTGAGGGTTTTTAAGTCATTTTTAAAAATCCAAAGAAATACACCTTTTTCCTTATGCTGATTTTTTTTTTTATTTTTTTTATTTTTTTTTTTTTTCCAAAGGCTGCACCCAGCGGGCAAACATCACTGGTGAAAATATCAGATGGGTCTATAAAATCAGTGCCTGCCTCATCCCAGCTCTCCAAACCTGGCACCACTGTGCTGAGAGTGTCAGGAGGTGTAATCACCACGGCTGCTGCTCCTGCTGTGGCCCTTCCCACGAACGGGGTGGCCCAGGTGAGAAACGTTGCTGATATTCAGTGATAGAACATTTTCACTCCAGCCAATATAATCCCCAGGAAAGGACTTCTAGTCCATTTTTCCCCCCTATTGATATTCTTCTCAGTCAGCATTGCTGGTGGGTCTGCTCTTACTTGTGTACCAGAGCAGTGCACACAACTCCTTTTCTGTTGGGTTGTTTGCTGGTTGGCATAAAGTGATATCTGGAAGGAAACAAGGGGAGAAAAGAAACTGAAAACTCTACTTTCTCGCTTTTAATGTTGTTAAAATTCAGGTAGGCAGGGAAAGCTTTATCTGAAACAGTTTTTTGCAATCATACAAATTAGAATTTTTGGGCTACGCAGCTTTCAAGCACCAAATCTGCTGCTGGCACAAAAATTTGCAGAAAAATGTGAAACACCTGAAGCTCTGCATCCAGCAAGTCATTGAAAGCCAGCAATATCTAGACTGTAGGTTGCTTCTCTGAGATCACAGGCTCTACATGGTGCTTAGTGTCCAATCTGTTGTCAACAGATTTCAGAGGCTAGCAGTGGTCAAGGTATGGGGTCCTTCAGTCCTGACTGTGTTCAAAGGATGTATCCTCCCTGTATCCCGGGGGAGTCATAACAGCCCAGCCTTGGAATGGGGTGCTTCAGCACAGAGTGAGGTTGGAAGTGAAAACTTTGTGTTCTTAGAGTGAATGCTCTTGTGCATGGATGCCGGTTGTCCACCTGGAGTGGGTTTGGAGTTCACAGGGTGACGACGAGGCAGCAAAAAGGACAGTATATAGTTCACTGGGAAGGTTCCTCCTGCCCTGCTGCTTTTGCCTGTGGGGAGGCAAAGCTTAAACAAGCGGAAGGTTGATGCCATACTTCCCTCGGAGGGCTGAATGCTGGCACACACAGCATATATAGGTGAAGATGCTAGAATTTGCGTTAAATGCTACTCACTGTTTTTACAGCTCGTGTTGAAGCTGCAGAGATAGACATTTTCCATGCAGCCTCTGTATCCCAAACTTTTTTTCCATTTCTCTGCTGACACCTCTGGACTTCTGAGCAGCAGGGAAATATGAAACATTCATGGGTCAAATTTTTCATCTAGAGACCTCCCTGCTTGCTGAAGTGAAAGGACCTGGCTCCAGATACTATCAAAGCAGTTGTGGTAGCAGTTCCTGTGTGCACGATTTCAGTTTTTCTCCTTGAAGCGACCTCCAGTCTATATGTACCATCATTGTATATGAGCTTTTGCATATGTGCTTGAGAACCTCTTCTTAATGATTGATAGATAAATATTTGGTTTTGCTACTTTTAGATATTGCCTCGTTGTGCCTATTGTTGATTAACCTATTACACAAAAAGAAATTTGTTATCCTTTTCTGCCTCTTTTATGCAGCAAATAGATAATGCAGGTTCCAGTTCCTCATCTTCTGGAACTCCTGCAGCAAAGACATCTGGGCAGCAGCACCAAATCTGTATAAGCCAGAGCCAGTCAACTCCATCAGTAGTGAATAAGACTGCAACTTCCACTGTTGTAAGTGTTGCTTCTCTGATGACTACACCGACGCCTGTGACTGGAAAAGCTGCAGTATCAGGTATTAAACTCCCTTCCTGCCTTTCCTATAGAAAGTTAGAATCCAGATGTGAGTTCTTTAGATGTCTTCACTGTAAATGGAAGCACGTAGAGTCACCTGCATTTGTGAATGTGTAAAGGTAAAGTCATGCTTTCTAAAACACATCTTATTAGCATAACTTTGGCTTAGCCAAAGAGATGTCTAAATAATTGACATTTTATCACATCAATGCATTGACTGTATCTGTTACAAATAACAGTGTGAGCTGCCCATTGGTATTGGAGAGGGATTTTAGTTTTCATGCCAAATCCTCATTAGAAGATGCATCCTCCATATTCAAGAGCACAGGGTGTTGCTGAATGCTGAAACTATCAAGGTACCAGCAATACTACAGACTTCCTAGTTTGTGAAACTCCACTGAAGTCAGAGAAGCTGCATGAGCAGAATTTGGCTCTGAGGCTTTGCATTTGTTCTGTTTGGCTTGGAAAGGAGAGAGATGTTGATTAGGGGGAACCAAAGGCTTTGAAGTCAAAGTCCATTAAGTACAGTGAGGAAGGCTAGATCTGGAATGTTTCAAGTTAGTAAAGATGAGGTAATAAAGATGGACTGCTGTTAGGTAGAGGGGAGTTTCCATTATTTAGTTCTATTGTCTTGCAGTATCTTTTGTATCATGGAGAGCAAATACAGCAGGTTTAACTTGAATATTATGGTTTAAAATCAGAAATTTTCATTTTGACTAATTTATCTGCTGGCGTGTTCTGTTGACTTGAAGTGGCTTCTTACTAAGTGGAAACAGAGTAAAAATATAGACAAGAGAAAGGAAGTGACACTGAGCTTTTCTGACAGTGTCTTTTTTAAGCAACTCTTGTTTCCTATGTACACAGTCTTCCAAATTCCTTGTGTTTTCATTACTCTGTTTTTCCCAGAGCTTGAGAGTAAACAATATAGTCTCCTAAGACTAATTAAGTCATAATTCTGCAATAAGCATTTGAGTATTTTCTGCTTTGCAAACAAAGCAGCAAGGGTGGTGTTGTTTTTTTTTTTTGTAGAAAATATGCCATTCTAAATAGCTTTGAGATTAAAACTCCCATTTAGGTATGAGAATGTTATCTAGATTTTGTTTTATTTTGTCTTTTGTTTTCTTTTTGTAACCTGAGGCATCGTTAAAAAGTATTTCTTTAAGAGTCCCAAAAGAAGCAGTGGCTGTAAAACATGTTGTTTCAATGCTAAACCAAACCAAAAGTGTGTAAGAATTCTGGATATTTTTATTTTTAAAGGCAACTTTTGAAAAAGAATCTCAAATTTTCCCATTGTTTTGCCACGAACAGCGTCTCCCACCCATCAAGCTAATGGGTTAGTTGAAAATGTTGTCTTCTTCCTTGCTTTGCTGTTTGGGTCCTTGCTGTCCTATCCTGATGCATCTGTGGATCACAGACTTGGGACATCCCCCAGGGCACTCTTTTTAAATGATACACTTTCTCAAAGTGTGGTAAACTGTTCTGGAAAGAGATTTGCGAAGCCGTGAGCGTTTAGTGGCTTGCTGGAGATTGTCTCTGTGCCCAAAGAGACCTTCAATTCACCATTTAACATCCCCAGGAGAACGGCTGGGGGTCAGTGTATCAAAGGGAGCCAACCACCACTCGGCCTGGCCATCCTGGGGCTGTGTGTTTGAGAAAGCTGGAGGCAGAAGAAAAGGTTTTGGCAAGATGTGTGGCAATAATATTTATAATTCTACAAATACGGGCTTTTATTTAAATGATTCTTAAATAGAATACACTATGATGTTTAAAAATGACTTGGTAATACTGGGTTAGCTTTCTTGCCTGGTGGTGAAAGCCTAACTGACCAGTGCTGTGTATCTTTCAAAACTGAGAAATACCTTCATCAGACCTTGCATGTCTAGTACTTGAAAGGCAGCTGTGCTTCTTAAACAATAGTAATAAGATGTGAGGAGAATGGAAACTTTGTCTCAAAACAAATCGTGAGTATGAAATGACCATTGTGAAACTAGGAAGTCTGCTGTCGTCAGTGTTCTAAAATAGAAGCTTATTAAATTTCCACAATCTGAGTAAAAGTTAGCTATAGATTGAATACAGTTGTGTTGAAAATAGCCAGTTTACTGGTAGAAAGGATGGGCATAGGCCCAAATCACAGTGTTAGAGTCCTGGCTGTGGTGGCTTGAGCTGTCGTCACTGTGGAGGGAGAGCTGGTGATGATGAGTACTACTCACCCATGGCACTGTGGCGCAGCTTGGAGCCGTGCTGGTTTCCACCAAACTCACTGGGTGCTACCATTGATAATGCTGTTAATACCTGAATGTCCTGCTTGTTCTGTTGGCCTTGACTAAAACCAGTGATTTAATCCAGTCCCCACTTTAATATGATTCATAGCTTGATTAGCCATCCTTATGGATGTATTCAGTCCATGTTACAGAAAGACACGGGACACTCCATTCAGGTATGTCCTTCATCAGACTTGCTGCACAGCCTTGGGCTTGTTGCTTGGTTAAAACGTGGTTGATGGTGCTCTGCTGACTGTGGTGGGTTCTGCTAAGCTGAATTGCAGAGGTGTGTGTGGCACTGGGGTACCTCAATAAGTGTGGCTGTGTAAGTACGACAGAGCTGTCCCTCACTGGCTTACCAGGCCTTCGAGCACAAGGTCTTGTTCTGACAAGAGTGTTTTACTCTGTGCTGAGCTTGCTTCAGTTCAAAGGTTTGTGTTACATCAATTTTTGCTTAATACTGCTTACGTAATTAGGAAACCTGCCTCACAAATGTCAGTGCAGCACGTCATACTGCGCACACTGGTGCAGCACCCCAGTATTTTAGCCATCACTTGTGTCAGTAAAAACTGGTCTGACAGTTCACTGAACTGTGGCTTCTTAAGAGGGTGGCAGTGCTGGCTTACGTGCCATCCTAGTTCAGGCAGAAAGGGAGAGAAATAGCTGGCAATAAACAAAATGGTGTGTTTTATTTAACATTTTGTCTTCCGTTCTTCTTGCAGGGTTGCTAAAAATCCACTCAAATCAGTCTAGTCCACAGCAGGCTGTTCTGACAGTTCCCAGCCAGCTTAAACAGCTCGGTGTAAACACAGCTTCTGGAGGTGTTCAGACAATACTCATGCCTATGAACAAAGGTAAAGGGCAGAGGAGGATGACAGATGATGTTTGAAAATCCCCTTTGACACAGGGTAGCTCTCGGTCGCTGTTGGCATACATGATCCAAAGTTAGAGATAGAAGAAAATGTAGCAAGGAAATTCATCCCTAAATTTTGTGCTGCAAACTCTGTGTTGCTTCTGAACATGGTTATTTTTCAAAGTGCATGAAGTTTGATTTTTCTTTTCTTTGTTGTTTTCTTGGTTTTTTTGCTGTTCCTCTCCAGTGATACAGTCGCTTTCTACCAGCAAAGTTTCAGCTGTGACAGCGGTCACAACAGCAAGTACTGCTGTCCCTACTCCCTCTACAGCATCCATCACTAAAGGTAACAAGGAATTTCTCAGTAAGATAAGTAGTAGAAATAAGCTGGAGCTGCTTTATGCAAGTGGCTTGACTGTGAAAGTAGACTCTGTGACCGTGGGTTCCTTTATTTCCATTGTTAATAGGGTTTAAATCAATTAAAAATGGCAGTGGGGGACTAGGAAATTAACAGTGACTTGCCCCTAAGCAAATCCCAAAGGAGAGGCAAGTACAGAGGGACATGAGGATTCTATTGAAAGCTACCATGAGTACCTCAAACATTGACTGTTTCAATCCATTTTTGCAGAAATGCATAAAGTAGCATGTATTTAATCACAGTTACTGCTGTCCTTAGAATAGTGACTGTGGTGAAAGGTACTGGGGAATGCTTTCCAGCAGCACTAGATGTAAACGGCATGTGTGTGTGCACACACACCCGCAGGGGAAAGATGTACACACGGTACTTCCCAGAATAACGCATAGGCCAGAGCTGAGGTACTTAAAGTCCAGTTCTGCAGTCCAGAGCTGCCTCGTGTCTCTCCCATCCCACATGAATGACCAGACTTCCCGGCTGTTCGGGTTGGGAGCATCTCTCTCTCCTGTTTATGTCTCACCAGGGTTCTGTCCGAGACATGAGAAAGTTCACTGATGTCGAAATCAGTGATGTCTTCAGAAAGGTTCTCACTTTGAAATGTCACTTCTTGCTAAAACTGTTGGTAGTTTTCCACACAACCTTTTCATTACAGAAAGGCCAATGTCCATTTGCAGGCAGTTCAGTTTAGGTCAGGCAGTTGTATGCAAAACATCAGCAATTGATTATGCACATGCAAATTTTCTAAAAAGGATGTGAGCGTGTTGAGATTTGGGGTGGGGTGTCATGTTCTGGTGGCTTCCTTTCAGCAGAATTGAAGGCCAAATTTGTTCACACTTAACAATCAGAATGCGAACGACAAATTAAGTGATGTTATGTAAGACCCTTAGTCCTACCAGAGTTTTGCCAGACATTATTTATCAAGCTTGCTGGTACTTTTTGTCTCTTAAAACGTGTTCTGTTTCTTTGAAGTTAAGATGGAGCCTGATTCAACAGGACAAAACTGCAGTTCTGTGGGTACCCAAGAAGGCCAAGCAGCCGTAAAAACAGAAGAGAGCTCCGAACTTGGGAATTACGTTATCAAGTAATTGTTCATTTCTTTTTAAGTATTTCTGATCTTTGAAATACCAAGAGGAAAGGAGGACGTTCTAGGGATACAGGCAGTAGTGTTAGGTTTGACCCAGAAACACATTATAAAATCTTCTGTCCTCTACGCTGCTGTATCAGTACTAATTCTTCTGGCGGGCATTTGTTTCAGACAGTGTTGCACTATTTTGATTGTAAATGGATTTGTATGCAGTGCTCATGGAAGGGGAAAAAAACAATTATTTGAAGATTTGCAGTTGTTTTGGGGTTTGCTAAAATCTCAAGCTGCTAAAACCTCTTTATCATCTGCTGCTTGTATAATTCCCATTGTGTGTCCTTACTGAGGTCAAACCGCCCAGTGAAATGCAGGTCAAAAAAGGGGCATCTGAAAAAAGTAGAACTGTCTCTCTTCTTGCGTCTCCAGTCTTGTGAAGCTCATGCTTCTGTAATTACTTAGTGTGACGGCTGCCTTTGTTCACAATTGGAATGGAATAATATAAAGATCATTGGAGTATTTGTTCACTGGATGATGTGAAATCCAGTGCTTTGTTTGCGGTGCTCTTGCAAGTCCTTGTTAGTGGTTTTTTTCCCCAGAACTTGGTTTGCAGAATTTTCTCTACATATTTGTTGTAATATGTAGGGGGGTTTCTTGTGCTGTAGATTTCTCCGGTGACTGACTTTCCTGTCTCCATGTTTGGAAAAGTTTTGTTATCCCAACATATCTCTGCAGACATTACCCTGATATATATGTGTAGGAGATGGGAATAAACCTTGAGTCAATACACCCTCTAGGTTATCTTAGTTATAAAATAACTAATGGAAAATATGGTTCTTGCCAGTTAAATACAGTATGGCTGGTTAAGTAAAATTTCTTTAAACTCCCATAAGTACAGGGCTTTCCATGCAGTATCCCATTGTCCTACTGGGACAGCCTGTACTAATAGGTGTGTCTTATCCCTCAAAGAAGTGTTGCAGCTTGCAAGATGATGCAGGGATTTCTTCCAAGCCAGTCCAAAAAAGCCTGTCTTCAATTTCTTCATCATAACAAATGCAGCTTCAGTTGTGGATGCTTCAGCAAGAGGAGGGGGCTGTTTGGAATACCTTCTCCAGACTGGGGCATAACTGTTTATCCTCAGACGAATATTGCTATGATGCCTTGGGACTAGGGACTGTAGCCCGTGCAGTGATTTTGAAACCTTTTGCATCTGATTCATTGCTTCCAACAGTATTCTTCACTGTGATTCTTTTTATCCCTTGCAGCATAGAATATTTGGAGAACATCCAGCAGCTTTTAACAGCAATAGTGAAGAAGGTTCCATTAATTGCTGAAAAAAGTAAGCAGTAAATGAAAAGGCTTTGCTTTCTATTTTCAATGTATCAACAGAATGCCTTGCACACTCTGTAGCCGCAAAAATTATTAAAAGGCAGAATGAAATGAAGCCATTCTCCTAGAGAGCTTACTCCAGGGGTTATTCTAAAGAAGCTTAAAATTGGGTTCTTCCAATAAAGCTAAGTATGTTGTCAGCAGTTATTAACTTTCACCTGTTTTTTGCTTAGGAAGATTGTATTTCCTCACACAATGGCTTCTTTTTCCTGGCTTGTCCCTAATAGATGTGCTGCCTTTTTTTTTTTTTTTTTTCTCTAATGCCAGCATTTCAGAAATGCTTGCAAATATGATAGCATAGCTCAGCATTGAAATGAGTTTGTTGGGGGTTTTACTCTTTTTTAACAAAAGGTGGTAGTTTGCAGTTTTAATCTTTTATGGTACTTTATAATTGCATATCTCTTACTCATGTGCATAGCTGAAAATGTAGCAGCTTTCTCTGCTATTGAATGCACTTTGAAGAAGTGATCCCCGAGACTGGGTAGGGCAGACCCTCTCAAGATAAGCGCAGTGAGCAGAGCAGGAGTGGGTGGCACAGTAAAGCTTTCAGTACATACAGCAATCTGGCCTACAGCAGCATTCGTGAATCCGTTGCTTAGGATCCATATCCCCTCCTCATGTTTCTGCCAGGAAGCCTTTTCACTATTTCATTTTTATATTGCAATTTGTTGGCAAAACCAAAATGTTTTCCAAAGGAAGAGACTTTGACCAGTAAGAAAGGCTTACAGGTCTATATATGTACAGTTTTGCGGGAAGAAGAGGCTTAAAACAGCACATAGCCACAGACATCTGTATATCCTGACCAAGAAGAATGCTGATTTTGCATTCAAAAACCAAAGTGTCTGCTGCACATCTCTATGCTGTGCTCAAGAGAGAGCACAGCATTTGTGAGAGTTATGTTCCGTGATCCTACGAGCATGAAACACATTTCCCTCTTCTTCTACACTAAATAACATCAAAACCAGAATTTATCTTACTTTACCTATTTAATACCGTTTCTGGCTTTGTGTTTTCTAGGTGAAGATGCAAGCTCTTTTTGTGCCGCTTCAGTGGAACAGTATTACAGCTGGAATATTGGGAAGAGGAGGGCAGCCGAGGTAATCCTCTCCTCCTGTGTTCCTCAAGCAGTCATTAGGGACACAAGAAGGATTTTCTGAATTATGGAACCTTTCTTCTTGTTGGCTGGTTTGTTTTCTGAAGCAGTCATGTCGCATTTTAAATGGAAGCATTCCTTACTGCACGATGCACTGATTTGTGTCCACGTAGTGATCCAGCTTATTGCTCAGAGACTTTCTCAAGCAGAAGGGACTCTAAAGGTCATCTTTTGATTGGGTCAACATAGATGTTTTTGAAGTATTTTCAAAATCAGAATTTTTGCAAACTGTCCAGTTAGCACTTTATTCTCCTTCTGTGGCATACTATGGTCATGGGAATTTGCTTTGTCCATCTTTTCATGGGATTTTGTCTGTTTTCTGTAGGAAGAGAACTGAGGGATCTGACACAAGCAATGCTAGTGCTGAAATAGATTTTCAGTTCACTAAAGAGAAATATTTCAGTTTATCTGGACCTTTTTGTATTGTGATTGTTATGTTTCCCCCTATTTCTTCGTAGTTTTGTCATCTTACTATGGAGTTCTACAGGGAAGATGTTAAAACTGAGTAGCCCCTCTGCTGTTGCCAACTTAAATGATTGAAGAGTTTAACCAAAATTTTGAGTGGTATCTATTGTTCTAGTGGCTTTCTTGCCCTATGCCATCTTAGGTGCTACTTGGGAGATGAGACAGTTCAAGTCAAGACAAATGTGTCTGGGCTCCTGTAAACATGTGTCCCTTTTTCTTGAGGTTTCTTGAGGTTGGGTGAGAAAGCAGAGTTTGAATGACCTGCCTACAGCTATCTAATATCAGGCTTATGCCCATCTTCCATGTTTGTTTTTCTTTGGCATTCTGACTTCTAAGGAAGTTGCATTCCTTTCGTTTTCCTTGCAACCTGGATTTTTGTTCTGGGCCATAGTCTAACCTTAAACATTGTAGCCAGTGCAATGAGCTTTCCCTTTGGTTTGTCACAGTGGCAACGAGCAATGACAGTGAGAAAGATCCTACAGGAAATCATCGAGAAGCACCCCAGGTTTCACAACATTACCCCCCTGAAAACAAAGCACGTGGTGCACTGGTGTCGATGCCATGGCTACACTCCACCTGACCCAGAGACCTTACGGAATGATGAGGACTCGATTGAAGATGTGCTGACACAGATAGACAGTGAGCCAGGTGGGTATGGAGGGACAGAAAAGCTCCTTCTGCCACAGATGCTGTTTATTAAACGGCTCAAGACTCTGTGTCTGTGTGGTGTGTGTATGCACACACATGTGCTGCTTCTCCCCAGAGAAGGGGATTCTCATTTTGTTTTTTAACTTGATTCACTCTGGAATAATGGAAGTTGGAGAACTTAAGGGCAAGTCTACGCATGAGGATGCCCCTTGTGCCTACCACTCCTGATGTCCTCTGGGGCCTCTTTGGGGTTTTATTGTGCGCTGGGGCCTTGGGAGGCCCAAGTGTAGAGAAATGCTATGAGAGATGATTCTTGACCCACAGTGTAATAAGTGGGCACACAAGCTAAGCATAGGGAGGAATGACAGTTCTGCCCTTGAGTAAGCTTAGCCTCTGTTAAAAGACTTACCATGCAAACAGTGGGAATCAGTTCAGATGCAAAAACCCCCAAAACTGGCAGCAGCGGCATGGAGCTCAGTGGGACTTAATTTACCTCCAAAAGTGAAGTGAATTGGCCTGAGTGAAGCTTCACGATGTGTTATTACAGCTGCTACGTGACTGTACTAGGCGTAGGTCTGGGATCTCCACAGTCCATTTTAGTATGTATTAAACGTACATTTTTAATTTTATCCATTCTTCATAGTTAAACTCCCTTGTTTCACCTTCAGATAATCCCTTTCCCAAAGCTAAATGTTTTCCTGTTCTGATCGTACAGGGATTTAAGATATTTCACAGAAGTGTATGGATTTGATTATTATTTGCTAAGTCTGACCCCGTGTTGCAGTTGCTGAAGGTGGAAAGGAAGCCTACATCCACCTTTTAATATTTGTATGTAAATAACTAGATTTGTATTTGTCTTTGAAGAAAAGAATCTGTTTATTGCAGAGCTTTCCACTAAAGGTTCTACTGGCTTATGTCAGCATACAGAGGAGAGGTTACCCTTTTGTAATTCCACTGCAAATCTGTCTTTGATTTTTCTAAAAAGCATGATAATACTTGTCGCAACGTAAAAGATGATTTAGTGCTGTGTGGTGCCTACGTAGTAGAAACTCCATTTCTCCAAGCAAGTTAAAGAGCATCAAACTGCTTTGCTAGTTGTCAAAAAGCTTCTGTGAGAGTATTTGGGAGACTCACATTAGAGTGCTTTGGTTTTGTGTGAAATGCAGCCTTCTTGATTGGTGTAGGAGCAGATGAGGGAGAGGACCATGAGTGTTATGAGGATATAAATAGAAGGCTCTCAATGACTGTTTGCATTTCTGTTCATCCTTATGTATGGTAGGAACTACAAAAATAACTTCCAATTATCTTAATTTTTTGCCGTATTTTGAGTGTGCATCTGTTTATAAACAGCTTTCCATAACCTATCATGTGTTTAATTGATTGCTTCTATTTCAGAATGCCCTTCATCTTACAGCAGTGGTGAGGAGCTGTGCCGAAAACTAGAGGAGCTACAGCAATTTCTGAAACGAGAACCAGAACACGAAGAGGAAGTAGATATTCTCAACTTTAGCGAGCCGTTAAAAATAAACATTAAAAAAGAGCAGGAGGAGAAACAAGAGGAGGTGAAGTTCTACTTGGCTTCCTTGCCTGCATCAGAGTTTGTGAGGGACGCTGCAGAGAAGGTAATAAACGAATCATAAAGCTAATAAGAACTGTTGTTAAGATAATTGTGATCTTACATTTATTTGGTTGCCTCTCTTTCATCTATATGGGGCTCTGGATGCTTTATGAAAATTTTTTATAAATGCCCTGGAAAAAATTGGACCTTCTGACTCATGAGACTCAGCTGGCCAGTGCTGGCAGGAGTAAGTGAAGCATGCCAGCCAGGAGGTCATTTCAGAATAGCTGTGTGGCTTAGTGGGATTTGTACCAGAAGAATCATCCTGGGAGGCTGGAAGCAAGGGGAAATGAGGGAAAAGGAGCACTGGCACTGAGTTCTTCCTGTCCCATCACGTGAAAGATTCGGGCTTGTTGCTTGGACCCACCTGTGCTGTTTAATAGCAGCTCCTGAAAAGGGGTTGTGGTAAAGCTTAGACCACAGCAAGCTTCTCTACTGCTTGGATTTCTTCCCTCTATTCAAGTTAGGATAAAAGAAAGGGGGAGAGGGTGTCTTTTGCCACAGCAGCAGGAAGGAAAGAGAGGAGACTGACTCAGCTTGTAGGAAGGAGCACTCACATTTCTACCAGCAGAGACAGGAGCAGCAGCAAGGCTTTGCTTGCAGCAGCTGTGGGATAAAGAAAGGATCTCTGTCTCCAACTGTAATGCTGACATCAAGGGACAGAACCTTGATTCTGCAGGGTATCTAGTCTCCTGCTACACAGGTGACAGGGCATGGGTAAGATGAGCGAGACTGGGGGATGAAATAGTCTTTTGATGTGGAACTTTGGTGCTGGGGGTACTGTTTAAAGTAGTTTCAGTTGCCATAGCCAGGTGCAGGGAAGATTATGCACAGTTGGATTGAATATATGTACAGTTTTAAAATGGAGCTTCCATCCTCAATCCAAAGATACCCAGTGCAGCCTGGTTTTTGTGTGGACTTCCTGAAACAAAAATTAAAACCTGCTTTTATTTCTTCTGTGTTTTAGAGGCATTTCTGCAGGCTGTTCTAATGGCCAAGCTTCATTTTCTCTAGAGGTTTTGTTGGTTGTTTTTTTTTTTTTTTTTAATGAAGCCTGCACTGTCTGCTACCTTTTTGTTTTTTTTTAACTACCCTTTGTAATTTTTGATTTTTTTCTGTTAATCTTGTCTAATCTGTAGTACAACATGGGTTGTGTTATTTGATGTACTAATTTTTTTCCTCTCGTATTTTATAGATAGGGATTTCTTTTCAGCCTGCTGAGGTACAAAAGAATGTTTACGCATCAGTAATAGAAGATATGATTTTAAAGGTAAGAAATTACTTCACCATAAGAACTTTTCTGTAACTGTATTAGCTCAGTAATGTAGAAAAAAGATGGGATATCCTTATTAATATGCATTTTTCAAATCAGGAGATGCAGAGTCTGATGCCCACCTTTGTGCATGTATAGAAAGATATATACCTGGCCAAAAAGAGTCATGTATTTCTGTGTGTGTTTCCAGCTTTCTGATTTGTTGGCTTAGACACAGAATAGCGATTTGCAGATTTTCACCACTATTAAGACACTGACTCACTCTGTAACTTTGAAAGTACCCCTTTCTTTGTCTTACCCTTCAGAATTGGAGGGCAATCTGCCAGAGTTCTCCAAGACGTGATTATTTTATACAAGGTTAGCTGTTTTTTCCTGAATGCGGTTCAATTTCTTTTTGCCTGGGTTGTCTCAGCTGGGAGACCGCTGAATTCTTGCAGGCAGTAGCAATTCTGCCTTACGGGAGAAACCAGTTCTCTATCATAATCACTTTTGGAAAAACAGAGATGGTTTCTTACCAAAGCTTTGAACCACATGGAGTTGGAATTCTTGGGTTTGGACTGAGGGGTAACAAAGATTATTTTTAGCAGTGCTCTGCTGTATTTCAAGCCAAGGACAATTTTGGGGGTTGTTTATACAGACTGCTGCTTATCAGAGGATCAGTTTTACAAAAGATAATTGATTCCAGGCTACACACGCACTCACATGCACACACTTCTGCTGGGCTCTCTGGTACTTACTGTAGTTGAATTCGGATACAGATACATCCATTTGTGGACACAGATTGTAACCATCAGATTGCTCCATTACAATTGTAGAGTTATGCCAGCTTTCCTGACTGAGCGTCCCAGAAACCTCTGCTCCAGTCTTGATACAGGCACAGGAAGCCAAGAGACTTAATTACCATTTGATTGAACCTTGATTAAGCCAAGTGTGTAGGGCATACGGCTGCTGTCTGCTTGCTGATCAGGCTGGGAGCTTTTCGTGGAAGTGTCTTGACATAAGCCTGGTGACCGCAGGGAATGGCTAACAAGCATTTACCAGCTCCCAGGAGAATATCTGGAACCTGCCATGTACAAAAGGAGCTCTGGCATGTGAGAAGCAGGGCCCTGAAATGCTCTTTAAAGCACAGGCTCTGGAACATTGGGTCCAGTGGGAAACCAGAGTGGAGAGGTGCAGTCTGAGCTCTCTGCAGTTTCTTTCTTTCTGTTAAATACACTCAGTTCTTAATATTGCGCTAATAAAACTCACTTGGGCATCTTGAACTGTCCTCTGCTGATTGAGTACAGGATTGAAGTGAGTCAGAATTGCAGCTGCTCTTACTGATACTCAAGCAAATGGCATGTTCCTTTCCTCTTTTATAATGCTGTCTCCTGATGTTGTCTTTGGTCACAGGCCACTGAACAGCTTATGAGTGACATCCTACGGCAGGCACTGGCTGTGGCATACCAGACAGCTCCTCACAACAGGTACAGCACCTTGATTCCTCTTGGACTACTTACACCAGCCCTAAGGGCTGAACTTCTCTTCAGGAATTTAGTCAGATTAGCTCAGACCATGTGAGGGAGGGAATTTATGAACTATGTTCTGGGAAGATCGAAGCCTTAGGGAGGGGGTTTGTCATCCCTTTGCTCCGTAGTGGCAAAGGGAGTAGTATCAAGGACAACATTAAAAACTGAGGCAGCATTCTCTGGTGTTGCCCTGCTCAAAGGCAGATGGTCTCTTTCTACAGAGCCATTCGTCCATGTCAGGTTATCGTGTAGGCAACTTGGTAACAACCCATGGCCCACCAGAACACAAACAACCTAAATAATCTCCTCTTTATTTTACTGTTATACTCCTTTCTGCCTCAGATACTGGGTGGGTTTTATGGTAAAGATTAGGCCATGTTTTGATTTCTGTTCAGCAGCATGATTTGGGTTAGCTTGAAACTGGAAAAAAAAACCCACTACGAGAAAATAACTAGTTTAAATATTTACTTGTATGCAATATATAAATATTTATATAATATATATTAAACATATGTATATATGTTATCTGTAGAAATAAATACACATAGTATGTATTATAGAAGTTCAAGAATTAATACTTCATCGTTTGATTTTCGTGTCCCAGTGCCCAAGATGTTTCCCACAGTCATTTGAGAGTGGCTTTTTTGAGCTGTGACATTTAATGCTTTTCCCGTATTGCTCTAGCATCTGTTCTTTTATCCTGCATTTTTTTATTGCTCTTTTTGCCTTTTTTTTTTTTTTCCCTTTTAGTAAATTTATTGACTTGCTGCTTTATGGACATGTGTGGTTTTGTGTACTATAATAGCATCTCTGATGCATTCCCTGCAGGACTCCAAGGGAGATCACAGTGATGAATATTCACAAAGCCATCNCAACCTAAATAATCTCCTCTTTATTTTACTGTTATACTCCTTTCTGCCTCAGATACTGGGTGGGTTTTATGGTAAAGATTAGGCCATGTTTTGATTTCTGTTCAGCAGCATGATTTGGGTTAGCTTGAAACTGGAAAAAAAAACCCACTACGAGAAAATAACTAGTTTAAATATTTACTTGTATGCAATATATAAATATTTATATAATATATATTAAACATATGTATATATGTTATCTGTAGAAATAAATACACATAGTATGTATTATAGAAGTTCAAGAATTAATACTTCATCGTTTGATTTTCGTGTCCCAGTGCCCAAGATGTTTCCCACAGTCATTTGAGAGTGGCTTTTTTGAGCTGTGACATTTAATGCTTTTCCCGTATTGCTCTAGCATCTGTTCTTTTATCCTGCATTTTTTTATTGCTCTTTTTGCCTTTTTTTTTTTTTTCCCTTTTAGTAAATTTATTGACTTGCTGCTTTATGGACATGTGTGGTTTTGTGTACTATAATAGCATCTCTGATGCATTCCCTGCAGGACTCCAAGGGAGATCACAGTGATGAATATTCACAAAGCCATCTGTAATATTCCCTTTCTTGACTTCCTCACAAACAAACATATGAAGATACTAAATGAGGAACAATGAAATAGAGCAGAGAAGATGCTACAGGAAAGGTGGATTTATGACTGAAGTTGGGTTGACAAATCCAGTATTTCTGTAGGACACTATTATATACATTTATAACATTGGGCTACTAGATTGTTACCTCCAATTAAAGATGCACCTTAATGCAACAAAATGATGCTCTGTTCCAAATCAAGTTGTTAAATGTCAGTGTTTACTTGGTAAGTGTATGTTCAGTGGCTGAACAAACATTGTCAGTTTGCATTGAGTTGCTAGCTGTGAGAGACTCCACAGGCCTGGTCCCTCTGAGACAGCTGTATTGAAGAGATTGAACTTTTTTTTTTAAGAAAAGAAATGATGCTTTTTGATGCAGTCTACATATGAGTTGGTTTCCTCATGCAGTGGGCAGAACAGTTGCTTTGGCTCTCTGAACATGAGAAAGTCAAAGGCAACTTTCAAATGTGGGTGATTTCAGTAGATGGGTGGATTGATTGCTTAGGTTTGGGTGTGGGGGAGCAGAAGGTTGACGGCTGCAAAAAATTCTGCCAGTCCTGCTTGAGCATGATGTATGTGACTGAGAACACAGCTGGGTAGGTTTATGATTAGCTTATTCAGCTTAGTGTCGCTTAACCAAATTCCTTGCCTTGCTAGAGGAGGTGTCATATGCCACCTTAGTCACCTCAGAAAGGGTAGACTGGCACCTGCTCAGTCAAGATGAACAAACCAGGGTCAGACTTGGTAAGACTTGACTGACCGCTTGTCCTGCATGGGAAAGGAGAGGAGCAAGGACAGTTTGTGGGCTGGACTGGCTGAAACCCTTTGTTTGCCCAGCAAGGGCTTCCCCAGGCTGCCAGAAGGTTTGGAGTGTGCTGGAGGGCAGGTGGCCAGGTGTACAATGTTGTGCAAGTCTTAACGTTTTGACAGCGTTCACTAATGATCAGCTTGGATTGTGAAGCGCTGTGGGAACAGCATCACTTTGGCTTAAGTTCTGCTCAACAGAGGGGCCTGATGGCATCAAAAAATCAAAGATTTGCCACTTGTGGGGAACTCCTCTGATGTCTTGACTGCAGGAAGAAGTTCTGCTACTAACCCCAGCACTTACCTGTCTCAGGAACATCACTGGTGTGGGAGACATGTCTGCAGCCTGGCTATCAACACCTCGCTGAAGAAGGCTTTGCTGACAACATCCTGACCACCCAACATCCACCACCCCTTTGTCCTGCCCCATGGGTGCTTGTTAGTAGTGTGAATAAGCCATTGTAAAGTTGGTGAGATTCCTGTTGGACTGTCGTGCTTTCAGGGTGCTTGTTTTGTGAGGCAGTGCTGTCATGTGGGTGAAGCATGGGTCAAACAGCCAGAACCTCCAATGTGCTGATCTCAGCTGGGTCTCTGATCTGAGCTGGGTCTCTGATCTGCTGCATGGCCTTTGATTTAATCACTCTGTGCCTCAGTTTCCCCATCTCTGAGCATGGGGAGCAGGATACCTACCTCACAGGGGTGTACTGAGGCCTCGCTCTTGTTGGTGCCGTGCTTTGACAATACAAAGCCTTTTGTAAACATTAAACTACAGTTATCTTTCCTGGCCTGGGATAGGAACAGAAATCTTCAAAATGTTATCTTTTGGTGCTTTTTGGGGCTAGAAGACGGGTGATGGTAACTCCAGTAGTGTGCAGGAAGCGTGAGAGAGGGTTCAATGAGAGTGGGTTTCAGGCTTCCAAGGAGAATACCATAGGTTCGATGCAGTTTGTAAACTGAAGAAGGTACTGTGTACCTCGGATGAGGTGCTGCCTGTCTTCTCCACCTTAAATAAACCTGGGGTCTGCAGATAGGCCCCTTGCAGTTCATCAGAGCTGTTCATCAGGGAGTTACAGTTTGCTTGTGTAAGAGTGGCAGAACCTGGCCCTTGAATCCAGGAAACGGGACCAATGGATGGAACCCAAGCAGCAGTCAGAGAAGGACTTAAATGCCCCCTAGAGAGGGCGTTTTGGGTGCTCTGGATTCAAAAGATAATCTTGGCTTGTTCGGGTGAGCTGAGTGCAGGATTGCCTGCACAAGTGCACAGCTTAGCCCTGATGTTAGTTTTTCAGCTGAGGTCAGTGTGGGAAGGAGTCAAGCAGCGGTGATGGTGTTTGAGCTCAGTGTCAAGAGTCAGGAAGGAATCCTGGTGGCTAGTGAACTGCAGGCCCCATGCTTTCTTTGTAGGCCGTAGTGAACTCAGCATCCATGCTGCTTTCAGGCACCCCTGTACACAGCTTCTACAAAAGAGAAGGGTGTTTTCCAGATCTCTGTGACTATCGCTATGACAGCCTGCAGGTTGTGTGGGCGCAGACTTTTGGGCAAACTTTAGTCGTGCTGTGATCTTCTGCAATGACACATGCATTTCCAGCCCTCGGCTCCTGTGGGCTTTGTTTCTGGGATGTTGGTAACTCCCAGAACAGCTCTCAAGGATGCGGGAGCTCGTCTTTGGGCATCTGTTTGCAAATTGTGGCTTCCTTGCCCGTGTCCTGCTTTTCTATGAGGAATGGAGTTTCAGAATGAGTCCTGAGCCTGGCCCTGAAGCAGGCAGATAAATTCCCCCTGTACTTAATGGGGTTCTTGCAGTGGAGATCTGTTGCTACATTTCTGAGCAACCACAGGTTATTCTCCTAGGAGATGCTATATTAATAACATATAAAGTTTGCTGAAGAAAAATAACTGTTAAAAGCAGATAGAAAATAACACATTTGTTTAGTCCTTCAGATGTAGGAAATGTTGGCAACAAGTTCTTTGAATTTTGAGAAGTGGTGGGAGATGAATTTGTTGGCGAGAAGTTCCTGTGGGAATTGCTTGGAGATGAGTTCGAGGCTGTGGAATTTCATCCACCTGTTCAGGCGTGTGTGGAATGCTACAGGTGATACGGTGTGGGGAAATGTTACGGTATATTTCTCTGGCTTTCTAAAGAGTCTTGATACAAGTTAAAGATCTCTTTACAAGTATCGCCCCTGTTTGTAATGCTGAGTGTTTAAATCCTTCATGTTATCTGTATTATACTGTATAATTGTGTAAGATACGTATGTTTACAATAAATTCTTTTATTAGCTGTGATAGGATTGTCTTGACTCTCACCTGTCGCTCAAAGAAGTTTCTCCAAGTCCACATATTTCTGTGTGCTCTATATATTCAGAATATTTTACTTCTTGATAAAAATGGGTGGTTGTGGAATTGATCTGAAGGAAAAGGTAACTTTTCCCTTTTTTAGTTATTTTAAACAGCTCTTGGGTTTGGAGGTTGGGGGAAGGGAAGCCAGGAGCTCGGCGAGCTTAACTCCTCCGACTTTTCATCCTCCAGAGCAGCCTGTTTAGACAGCAAGGAATTGGTTTGTGTGGAATATTGAAAACTGTGGTGGGTTGGCACTGGCTGGCTGCCAGCAGCTCTCCAACATTACCCAAACCAGAGCTTCACCTGAGGATGGGGAGGTGCAGGTGTTCACTGCTCCCTGGCAGAGTGGATGCAGCTGGCCCAAAACTCACTTTCAGCATCCCAACAGGCCAGGTGTCAGGAAGATGGAACAAAACAAGCACCTTCAGCATCACCCTATGGGTAGTAAATTATAATGCTTTGGCTGTAAAACCTTCCTTTTAAAGGGCATTTCTCTTGTGTCTCAAATAACCCTCGTTTGCAGTGTGATTCACAGTTGGGAAGCGGTGATGGACTTGGATGTGAACCCAGAGCAACTGGGAAGACAGATACTAGTGAGAGAGCAGCGCTGGAAACAGTCCTGGCATTGTCACTCCCTGGGGCCTGCAAAACCTGTGTAGCTGTGCCCTCTTCGGAGGAATTTGGTGTGATATCTTTCAATTTGGTTGAGGAAGGCACTTTCCAAGCAAATTCAGGTACATAGCGGACATCAGCAGCTGGTTGCATCGCCCTGTCCCTTGTGATGATAAGTACCTGGTTGGTTTTCCTTGAGTTCTTCCCTCCCGTAGCTGGAGCCAGGCAACAGCTCATGAGCCTTTGGCTTTCTCCTGGAAGTCTCCTAGGGCATAGCTAGAAGAGCTGGCTTTGCTGTATCTGGGGAGGCTCCTTGTGTACCTACAGCACCTCTACTCACTAGAATGTTCTTGGGAACCACTCTAAAGCGATGGTCTCTGTTAAAATTCAAAGCTAGCACTGTTTTCCCACAAGCTGTGTGAAACAGGTGAAACACAAGGTGCTTGTCCCTTTCTATTAACGGGTCACACTGTGGGCACCACTAAAGAGGGTGTTGCGAGCAGGGCACCTGTATCACAGTAGATCTAGCCTCTGTGTCCCCAGTAGTGAATGCAGCAAATCATTGGTACCCTTTCCCCTTCATGTTGACAGAGTGGTTGCTGAATAGCTTGCTTTCCCTTTGAAAATGTCTGGGAAAAGTCCCACAAGTGATTATGAATTCTGCAGGGCAGCGGCTTTCCTTTGGAAAGCAGTTACGCTTTCAAATCAGCAGTCAGGCCACAGCTTGAAAAGTGCCTTGGAAGCCCTTCTTGCTGGGGGTCTGTGCCTGCAGACAAGCTTGAGGAGGAAGAAATTGACTGTTGATGGCTGTGAATGCAGACAGGCATCTCTGTGACACCTTGCTTGGTGTCCTGTGCATCTCTGTGACACCTTGACACCTTGCTTGGTGCTGTGTGCCCTGCTGCTCTGCACATTGTGCGAGAGAGAAATGCAGTGACAAATTGTCCTGCAAGGCTGAATACCCCTGGGTAATGTTTTACAACAACAACAACAAAAAATTGGGAAAGAACCAATAGCCAAAATACATTTTAATTTATTAAATTAAATCCAGTCCATTTGATAAAATACAAGCTTATTATATTACCAGTTTGTTTAGAACTGGGTTCATTTATATTTTTTTAAGAAATACAGTGAATTAAGAAGAGAGACTGAATAGACAATCTATCCTTTTTTCTTTTTTTTTTTTTGCTTCTTTTTTTTTGCTGTTAATAAAGCCCAGGATTGAAATGAACTTAAATTGTTTTGAACGAAACAGTTAAAAACATTATAAAGAGATTAAACAAGCAGACTGAATTCTTAGAAACATCTAACATGCAAAATCTGTAGTACAGTTTGAATGTTTCAAATGAACTTCCTGAAAAATGAACCTCCTGAAAAATTATTTTGGCAAGCACTGGTGTTACGGGATGATCCTGTGGGTCCAGGGATGAGTGTGGGAAGGGCCATCCCTTGTCCCAGTGTACGGCAGGTGTTCCCTTATTCTCGCGGCGGTGTTCGGTCTAATTCTCACATAATGCAGTGAGAAGATGGCGTCTGCATGTTTTCCAAGTACAATCCACATGCCAGCAGTGCAGAAATTGCTGATAATTCCCAGAAGAACAATGCCTACGTGTTTGCAGAGTCCCCAGGGTTCATTTGATTTGCCTTCGGCTTCAGTTAGTAGGAAGGTTAAGAAAAAAAATCCTCCTGTGTTCAAGTCCATTTCACCCCAGATGAATGAGTATCCCATCACCGCTCGGGTCTGAGGATCGCTTCCTTTCATTCCACCCACATATTTGTGTGTTTCAAACACGTAAAGTAAAAGTTTTTCAATTTGGTCTTTTTTTTTCCTCCAAAATAATTAGCAAAACCATGAAATAAGCAGTAGACTAATTACATTGCATAAGTCACTGAGATAAAAAACTGTAAACCCACTACGGTCTTGATGAACAAAGGCTAAAAAATGGTTTCTTGAAATGTGTACTTCAGCAAAAGTTAAACACACACTAAACTAAAAAAAATCAGCTTTAGAATAATGAACTTAAAATGGTCTGTCTTAAAAATGAAGATGTCTTACATTCTACATTACATTTTTTTCTTTAAGAAGAGTTTCTAAGTAACATTCGCTTCTGGTTGTTCCTAGCATTAGCATTACCGATATACAGGCAATAATTTAGGAATTTCAAGGCAATGTTTTCCACCTTGCATATGCAAAGAGTTAATATTTATTAAAAGTATAAGCACGTCCCTTTTATTAAAGGATCTCAAAATTCTTTTAGGTAAAATCCATATACAATATTTACACTCCCCCCTAACAGCTATACAAATTACATAAATATTTCAGATTTTAGGTGCCCGTGCAACCTCCTCCGAACCAGGCTGTTGTGTTGCTGTCAGGGCTGTCTCCTGAAGTTGGGTCCTCTCTTGCTTCTGCGTCAGCACACCGATTTTGGAAATATCCAGCTTTCCAGCCTTAAAGCCCCAAGGCACTGTATGTGCCAGTTTTATTTTAGAGTTCAAGGATGCTGGCTTCCTCCAGCTTCCAGAACAGCCCTGGAAGTTCAGACTGGCCCCTTAGATGCTGTGATTTATGGTGATGCTGTCTGAGGTCCTATTTCCAAAGCCCCCTCCAGAATCTCAGAAGTCAGCCAGACCCACTCTCCCCATCTCTCACTGGCCTACTTAGAGGGTGCTGCTAAATAAAACTTTTTTTTTTTTTTTTTTTTGCGGTTTTAATTATCCATCCCGCTTGCGATTGTTCTCCTTCCCACCCCATGGAGTTAAGCGTGTAGGGATGTTGCCTGCAATATACTGCCTTCGCTGCCCAAAGTCAATCTCCCAATGTGATGCCAGCTGGCATAGTAATGAACCTGCTCCTCTGAAAAAAAACTAGGTCGCTCCTCGCAGCGTGTTCTGCCGGCTCGCAACCCAGCGCTTGGCAGTTTGTTGTGTTAACAGAAACTCTGTGTGTGTGTGTGCATATCATTAATCACTGCAGCTGCTTTTTTTTTTTTTGATAATACCGGTTCTTTGATCTCAACATTCCTCATGAAAATTGCATAGAGATACATCTAAACAGAAACGCGGCGTTTAAGCTGCCTGGGTGTGAGGAGGGCCCCGGGTTCACACGTTGAGGATCCGTGCCGGCGCCTGGAAAACAGCAGAAGGGTTGGGGGAGAACCTGGTCTTCACCTCTGGGATCTAGTGGGGAGAGAAACATTAGTGCGACACAGGGTGCAACTGTCGGGGGAGCTTGAGGGGTCTGGAGGGTTGTGGTGATCTGTCTGTAAGATCTCTCTTCACCACTGGCCGAGAAGCATCAGCTCTTGGCTGGGCATAGACAAGAGCTAACACTCTGATGATCAGAGGGCTGGAGTACCTCTCCTATGAGGACAGGCTGAGAGAGTTGGAATTGTTCAGACCAGACCAGAGAAGAGAGGGCTCCGGGGAGACCTTATGGCCCCCCTTCCAGTATGTAAAGGGGCCTACAGGGGAGATGGGGAGGGACTTTTTATCAGGGAGAGGAACAATAGGACGAGGGGTACCAGTTTTAAACTGAAAGAGGGGAGGTTTAGATTAGACACCAGAAAGAAATTCCTTACTGTGAGGGTGGTCAGACACTGGAACAGGTTGCCCACAGAAGTTACAAATGTCCCATCCCTGGAAGTGTTCAAGACCAGGCTGGATGGGGCTTTGAGCAACCTGGTCTAGTTGGAGGTGTCCCTGCCCGTGGCAGGGGGGTTGGAACTCAATGAATTTTAAGGTCCCTTCCAACTTGAACCATTCTGTGATCCTAAGACTGGCCTTGGGGTACAGGATTATTCAAGGGTAGGTGTGATGCTTTGGCACCAAGGAGGGACTTGGTTGTAACCCAGCCCCTGGACCCTGAAGTGCGTGGTGTGGTGGGGGATAGCTGTGGCTGGGCAGGCCTGGGCCGGAGCCAGCCTCTGCCAGATGGAGAGCTGCCCTCTTCACCTACTCTGTGAAGTTCACAATAAATTCACTGCTAGGCCGGAGCTGGATTTAAGCAAGAGGAATTACAGCAGTGTGTGTCTGCTCCTTAAACTTTTGGAGAACGCTATCCAGGCTCCCTCAAAACGCTCCTCTGTAATGCTTTATGGACCACAAGTTGTGTGCTGTGAACAGGGGCAGGAGTCTGGACTACCCAAAGGAGAAAAATTGGTTGCTGGCCATGCCAGGCTGTGAGACTGCAGGGACTCTGACAAGGGTGTAAACTCCTCAGGCCTGGAGGAAAGGTAGAGACAACGGAGGCTGCTCTCTCTGATGTCTGTGGAGTCAGAATTTCACCCAGTATGTCCCTGTTGTGGTTGTACTGAAGCACGAAGGACACCTGGATGCTTGTGTCTTCCCTAATGCTTAAAACCCAAAGGATCTGAAACAGGACTGGCCTTAGTTGTGCACAACCACAAAGAGAGCAGAGGGAAAGCCATCGATCTGGTTGTTGTTGTCATTGCGTTGCTCTGATTTTTCCGTTCCTCTGGGGATGCATCTGACACGCTAAGGAACAAGAGGAGCATCACAAACAGCCTGTGAACAGCCCAGCGGCTGGGGAGAACCAGCAGCCTGCGTCCTACATGGAGGCTGTTGGGACACAATGTGTCCAGCAAAGCTGTGGGCTTCAGGCAACAGGGAAAGTTCAAGCAGGCAGGTGTCAATCAGGGAGAGTCTGATTTCTGCTTGAACTGGTGGCTCCTTGGCACCATCTTCATTCCAGATTACGCATGTCCTATGCTGTCTGTGAGGGAGGCTGTGGTGGTACCCTGGGGCTCCAGGAAATGGGACCTTAGTTTACATGGTCCAGGGTCTGGTGTCCTTGGCAGCGTGCGTTTGTGTCTGGGATTCCAGTCTTCTCTCTCCCTTCCCTAAGAACTGGGATAAGGACTCTGAGGGATTCATCTGGGACCCTCTCCGTCCTATCTGCCAAATAGGAAGACGTTGTATTTTGCCCCTCCAGGGTCAAGATACAAGTCTAAATACAGAGGGTCAACATAGAAGGTTTAGGGGTTAAATTCTCTCTCCCCTCATTGCTGCACCTTGGTAAGCAGCCCAGATGATTCAGAGCCAGGAGGAAGTTTTGGTGAGGTTTGCAAGTTCTGTTTTGCCTGAGGTCATTTGTCCCACTTTTCAGTGGAGCTGGATATACCCAGCAGCGTGCCAGCAATCCTCCGCGGAGGAGGCACTTGGCTGTCTGCTGATTAAACACTTCTCCTTTGTCTCCTCCAAGGCAAAGATTTACTTTTTACAAGTGGCCCTGGAGTACCTGCTATTACCTCTAACGGCACAGCATGGCCCCGTCTCTGCTTTCCCAGCCACTCGGTGCAGCCTGGGATCAGCTTCTGCAGTTGGTTGTGAAGTGCCCTTCTCTTTGGTGGTCTCAGGCAACAGGCAGCTAAACCAGAGCCTCGTCGGTGTGCGGGTTCCTTCCTTCCTCGTGGGACGGGGAGTGTGGGGGGCCCCGCCGGGGAAATCGCTGAGTACAGAGAGAACGTTTCCTCATGGGATTTTCTGTAACGCTTAGATGTATTTCACCAACGAGAAAAGGATCTCACACTGGTATAGGGGGTTGTAGGAACTCATAGAAAAAATCCCGAGGAAGTCTCAGAGTGGCTTGGCTGCTCCTCCTTGGTGTTGGTACGGGGGGCAGCTTCTGCCCTTAGCAACATTGGGGGAGTTTTGTCCTGTTTGGATGTTCCTTGGGTTGTGATTTGCAAACACTCATGTCCATGGTGGAATTTTCTGTTGCAGCCCTAACGCTTGTGCGCGCCAACTGTCCCAAGTGTGTGCAGAGGGTGTTAGATGCGTCTCCCGCAGAGAGAGACAATGACACACACCTTGCGTGTAAGGTATCCCACTGAGGGAATTGCAAATCTTGAACTTCCTGGCTTTCATGCAGTGTAAAATCTTAGTGTCAGGTTGAATTATGGTGAGCTATGGTGTGACATTCTCTAGTGTGTCTCTCTGAAAGCAAGGGATGGCCACATTACCTAACGGGCAGTGATGAAAGAGCGGTCAATGGGGAGATGGCTTTATTCTACACACACCACACTGATAACAAATGAGGAGTTCCTGATGTGTACTTTGGGTTTTACTGACATTGGCTTTGGGATTTTTAAAAAATGTTCATTACCTTAAAATCTGCCTTGTAGCTTGTCTCTTGAACAAAATGGTCTTCTGGGATAATGAAGCCTTGCTTTGTCTTTATAGGCTTGGATGGTTTTGCTCCAGTCCATGGGCGATACTCTTGCCTGCAATGAGATTGTCAAGTCAGAAGAACCCAGAAAACGCAACATACTCACAGGGTGCTTCTGCTCAGAGTGGCTGCAAAGCCAGAAGGCAAGGCTGGCTACAGTCAGCTTGTAAGATTGAACTTGTCTAAGGCTTACTGGGAATAAAAGAGCTGAGCCTAGAGGCTCTCAGAAAGCCTAGGCTGAAAGGTGCATGCAACAGGGCACAGACTGGGCTAACTGGCTGCCCTGACTTCACCCGTCTTTTATTCCTGGCAAAACATGCCCTCCCCTGGAGGTGCTTAGTGCTTTTCCTCCTGGATAGGAAAAGGTCAGGGTGCCTTTTCGCTTGAGAGCTCATTGACTACTAACAATGTAAAACACTGTCTGGCTCGTTGGCCACTTACAAGGTGAAACACCTTGGTTTGGGCTGGGAGCACCCAGCCCTCAGGCGTGTGGAGGGAGGCTGCTGGTGTTCCCTCACCAGGCTGTACCTCTCTCCACAGCAGGCACGTTTGCCAGTGTGTGTTGGGCTGTGCCGCTGCGGCAGCTCAGGCTGAAACGCACATGGAGGAGGACACCGTCTCAGCTGGCAGATGCTTCCAATGATGATTTTCTTTCAGACAGGGGATCGAGTGCACCCTCGGTAAGTTTGCAGATGATATCAAGTGGGGTGGGAGTGTTGATCTGCTGGAGGGTAGAAAGGCTTTTACAGAGGGATCTGGACAGGCTGGATGGATGGGCCAAGGCCAACGGGATGAGGTTCAGCAAGGCCAAGTGCCGGGTCCTGCCCTTGGGTCACACCAACCCCATGAGCGCTACAGGCTTGGGACAGAGTGGCTGGAGCTGCCTGGCAGAAAAGGACCTGGGGGTGTTGGTCGACTGTCGGCTGAACATGAGCTGGCAGTGTGCCCAGGTGGCCAAGAAGGCCAATGGCATCCTGGCCTGTATCAGGAACAGTGTGGCGAGTAGGACTTGGGAGGTGATTGTCCCCCTGTACTCGGCACTGGTGAGGCCCCACCTCGAGGGCTGTGTCCAGCTTGGGCCCCTTACCACAAAAAAAGACATTGAGGTGCTGGAGCGGGTCCAGAGAAAGGCAGTGAAGCTGGTGAGGAGTCTGAGGAAGTCTTATGAGGAGAGGCTGAGGGATCTGGGGTTGTTCAGCCTGGAGAAAAGGAGCCTGAGGGGAGACCTTCTCTCTACAACTCCCTGAAAGGAGGGTGCAGAGAGGTGGGGATCGGTCTCTTCTCCCAAGTCACAGGCCATCGGACAAGAAGAAATGGCTTCAACCATCACCAGGGGAGATGGTTGGATAGTAGGAAAAATTTTTACACAGAAAGGGCTATTAAGCATTGGAACAGGCTGCCCAGGGAAGCGGTTGAGGCACCAAAAGATGGGTTGACACAGTGCTTAGTGACATGGTTTAGTGATGGGTGTTTTTATCAGTTAGGTTGATGGTTGGACTTGATGATCTGAAAGGTCCCTTCCAACTGAGACAATTTATGACTCTGTGAACGCTTTGGCTTTGCGTGGTGATGGGTAAGGAGGCGGCACTTGGCTGACTGATTCTTGGAGCAGTGACACCTGTGGGATGGGTGCAGGGCCCACACTGAGGAAGGGGCAGCCCGTGTTTCAGGAGCACTGAAGAACAGCATGGCAGGACCTGGCTCTCTCAGCTGCCAGCTCCCCTCCGCAGCCTCCCCTCCGCTTCTCTGCACCTCTTGTCACAAACAGGCTTCCCTAATGCCCTCTCCGTTAGGACTGTCTGGATGCCGCAGCAGCAGCCAGCTCAGCTGGGTTGTTTGTTCCCAGAAGACAGAAATCTGCTCTGTTTGTGTACGTATCTCTGGCAACCAACTCAATCAGCTTCTGTAGCAAAAGGAGAGGCGAGTAACTGCAGTGTGACAATTTTATGTTCATACCCTGGCATACTTAGATAATAACTGCATTTTACTGGCTGCTTATACGCAGGATCAAGGGGTAGAACTGTGTGCTGAGCCGTGTCCAGGGTAGGGAATAGGCTGGGTGTTGATGTGCCCAGCTTAGCTTCGATCCCAGCCTTTCTGCTTTTCATCTTTCCAAGCATGCTATTTGCTATTTTGGTACTGGCTGCAAATTCCTCTTTTAAAAAAATCTTACTTAAAACGTGTAAGTGTGGAGTATTATTTTAGAATGTGTACTTCAGGCTTGATCCTTTTAGTGTATTACCAAAATATCCGCTGCCTGGTTTATGCTTGATTTCTAAAGATAGACTCAGCCTTAAAATGCCGCCTCTTTTCTTGTAGGCACAGGGTACAACCCTGGACTGTATCTAAGCCAGCCGGAGAAACCAGCATGCTAACAAAATTAATTCTAAGAAATGAAATTACTGTTCCTTGAGTGAGTTAGCTGCCGGCATCCAGATCCTATCAGGAGGGGTGAGCGTGGGTGCAGGCACAAGGAATGGCCAGGACCCACAGCTGGGGCTGGCAGCAGTTTGTCAGCTTGAGTGGAGGTGGAGCAAGCCCTTAAATCCACTCGGTTCATAACAGATACTGCTCTGCAGAAGAGCTTCCTGCCCATGAGAAAGGAGAACCAGGCCTCTGTTGGGGCTGTCCGTGTGCACGGCAAATTGTGTGGATAATTGCTTTGCTCTTGTTATTCTGAGCTGCCACCTTCTGCCTTCCCTGCATCTTGCTTAGGCAACAGGGAAACGTCTGTGCAGCTCTCCCAGTGCTGCTGCCACGGTTCCTGCTGCTTTAGCACCTCAGGATAAGGAGGCACCTTTGCAGGAAGGTGATTTTGGCCCAGGAAAGCAACCTTTCAGCAGGGAATCCCAAGGCGTGTGTGAGTGCTGAGTTAAATCTGAGCTCTGCTCTGCTGCGCAGCCAGGGGGAGGACACAAAGCTACTGGGCAAAATACCAGCAAAATGGTACAAAGCCATCAATTACACCCCAGCAGTTTCCAGGAACTGGAACCTGCTGCCCCACATAAAGCCGGATTGCCTCAAAGATGCCGGCGGCATTGATTCCTCACCATTCATGCTCCTGCCGGCTGGTCTCCCTGCTGCATCACGCTGCAGTGGAGTGTGGCCCCAGCTTTCCATGAATGACTCTGCTGCCACTCTCTGCAGCCAGCTCCATCTCCCTGCTTTGTAGCAGATCATTTGCCGATTTGGCAGGCCCCCAAACACAGCCCTTTTGGATCTCGGGACCCTCGATCTGGCTGGAAGCCACGCCGTTCTCCTGGATAGCCAAAGCTATTTTCAAGGCACCTACGTGATATGAGGAAATGCTCTGCCTTCACCCACAGAAACAGCAATGTGAGAGCAGAGACAGTCACGGCTCAGATCCAGAGCAGCATTTCTTATTTGGACCCAGCATTTCCTCCTGGGGGAACCCGGGACACCAGGCCACAGGGAAGGGTTGGTGAAACAGAGACAGCTTATCCCCTTTGGGAGCTGGGATACTTGAAACAGAACAAGAAATGAAAATTATAACTTTTGGTCCAGAAAGTACAGCTAAGAAATTCACTATGCCTTTCAGCTCGCAGGACACAGGCACCCTTCTCCAACTTGTGTAGCCAAGGGTCAGAAGAAACATAAGCCTAAGTTTGCTGATTTGCCTAAAAATCAGCCATGGAGTCATGAGTCCAGTCAAAATACATAAGCTACTCAGAGCCTGGGGAAGAAGAGCCACCTCTTTTTAATCTTACTTAGTTTAAGATGTCAAGTGTCAAGATTTAGTGGCTTTCTTCCCCCTGGTACTCCCTGGTGCAACATTTGCTTCCTGTGCTTGAGGAAGCATCAGGTCAAGCTCATCTGGTGCATCACCTCTCCCTCCCTTCCCCGTGGGTGGTGTCCCATCTAAGATCACACTGAACAGCAAGAGAACAGCATGGGGGGAGAGGAATTTACAGAAAAGGTGTGGAGAAAGGGAGAGCCCAGTGTGGTGTGACATCCAGCTGCCACTGGGGATGAACACAGGAGACATTGACCGTTGCTTCTGCAAAGAACCATCTTCATCCTTCCTGCTGTACCGCCCTCCCTTCTCCTCTTGTCCCGAGACAGCAGCAGTTGTCAGGTTACTCTGGGGGTGCAAGCACCTGACGTGGAGGTGGAGTAGCCCCCAGGCCCACAACTCAGTGTCCGGGCTCTCTTTAGGTTCTTTTTTTCCCCTCCACTGTCACAACCTAGAGGTGAGATTTTTTTGATCTCCATAAATAGAAATGACCCACTGGTACTTACAAGTACTAAAGCACTGGGGCTGTGAAAGCAAAAGACCTCCTGAGTTTGTAGGCAGGCTTAGAAAGAGTAGAGATCAAAAGGGAAGGGCTGCTTTCTGTGCACAGCTCGCTCTTTGCCTCCAACGTGCTCTAGGAAGGAATGAGAAGCAGCTTTTTGCAGGTGGTTGCCCCGTTACTCTGTGGAACTGCTTTGATCACGTAAATCACTGGTTTGTTGATCATTTGTTTGCTCTTTCTTGTAATTGGTTAATAGAGCCTGGGGAAAGGCGTTTCTTTTGTAATGTGTCAGGACAAGTTGTCTGGAGGGGAAGGTTTGGATCAATGCAGTGTGGAAAGCGGGAGGCTGGTGTCCTGCGGGGACAGTTTAACCCCCCAGCAGTGATGGGAAATGGAGCAAGTAGAAGTACAGCTGATGTATAGGCTAGAAACAAACAAACAAAAGCATTGGACAATTAATTACCAGAGGGTTACTACAAAGTCCAGCTCTGAAGAGAGCTGTTTCAGTGAGCTGGTGGTTGTGTGCCATCTCCCTCCCCACGTGAGCAGGACCAGCTCTACCAGGGCAGGGGGGTGCTCCCACCACAATTCACCGTGTCGCCTCGCAGACTTCGGGGCACAATTTGGGAATGATGGATTCAGGACTGGTCCTCCTGTTCCTTCCAAAGGCAGCTGCAGCCACTGCTGCAAGCTCAAGTAGCTGGGTGCTGAGCCGTACGGCTGCTGGCCCGGCTGCTGCCTCCAGCTCTTCCCCTATTTTGTGCTCTCTATAGATGTTTTCTGCCCTTACAGAGAAAGCTGACTCTGAAATCTTTTTTACTTTACTGACCTAGTGAAAATCTAACCTAGAAAACTTTGATTTTGCTGAGATGGAGGGCATTTCTATCAGGTGTAGGAAGGCAGGGGTGGAAATACCACTCGTGCTGTTTGCAGTGCTGATTTACCTTCAGTATTTCTAGTATTCCTTTGCTGGGCGCTGGGACGTCCTCTGGTCGACAGAGGACTGCAAACGTCATGAGCTGTGGATGCAGCAGTGAGAGCTCTGTGGGATGGACAAAGCCCTCCTGGATAACAGAGCCATTAAACTGCTTTTCCTCTGAGCTATGTTAGATACCAGTGGGGCACTGAAGGCCTTTCCAGCCTTGGACACAGGAGCAGATTGTGCCCATTGTTCCATCCAGCCAAAGAGCACAGAAATAGGGGAAAGGAAAGGCTGATAGAGAAAAAAAGCTAGAGGGGTAGAAGAAAGACATAGCAGACAGGTAGAGAGACCAGCACACGGGAATTAGAGGAGGAAAGCAGAAGACATCTAGCTGCTTCCTGCCTGTAGCGAGGTTGGGCAGCACCTGGAGCTGCTCATAACTCATAAGAAAGAAGCAGCAGCAAAAGACTGGACTGAAAGGCTGGGAGGAAAACACCTCAAGCTTCAAACTGTTGTCTCTAGGTGAGTTCTGGGGGCTTGTTCTGCTCACAGGCAGATCCCCAAGGATGAAGCACTTAGAGTGGTGTGATAGGACAGGCAGCTGCTTCCCTCTTACCGGAGCTGCGTGAATGGGAGCTTGTGGGCAGGTCTTAGGGTCTGCTGTCATTATCCCATTTCCCATTCTTTCCCCTTTTTTATGCTTGGGTGTACTTTGCACGGAGGAAATTCACCCTACCTTTATGCAACAGCTTTGGATCTACCCCATTTCAGTTCTGCAGCGTGCTTTGCAGAACAGATATCCCCTCTGGAGTCACTGTTTCCAGCCCCGCCTCGCTCTGTCCCCCTCCAAGCCCTCCCTTCCCCCGGCCAGGCTGGGCAGTGCACAGCCAGTCTGGCTGGATCCATCCCAATGCCTGCACCAAGCCAGCTTACTTCTTAAATAGTGTAAAAATCAGGGGCTTCAGTATTAATTTCCCCAAGCAGCCAGATACTTAAGAATGTAAAGATAACTGTAAGCCTTGATTATAAAAGCTTTGCTCCTATTATTAAGGATAAGCGTGTGTTTAAATATCTTGCTGGATCAAGGATGGAGCTCCTCATGCACAGCGCTATTAACCCCTCCAGCTGAGCCCATACTCTGCCGAACGGTGAGTGCAGGTTATTTTCTCCATATTCTTCTGCACAGCTGAAATAAGACGCTTTTCCACCTGAAGCAGTCACCACCGTTCACCTTGCCTTTCTGCACAAGGGCCTTTTGAAGGCAGGTGAATAGTATAGACAGCAAAATACAGGGAAAAGTGTAATTCCCCCTTCATTCTGCATTATCCCCCCTGGTGGGGAGGATCTTTCTGCTCCTGGCCACAGCGCACATGCTGAATACATAGCCTGGAGAAGAGAAGGCCCTGGGGAGACCTTATAGCAGCATTCCAATATCTGAAGGGAGCCTACAGGAGAGATGGAGAGGGACTCTGTCAGGAAGCGTAGTGACAGGACAAGGGGTAACGGTTTTAAATTGGAAGAGGGAAGATTTAGATTAGACACCAGAAAGAAATTCTTTACTGTGAGGGTGGTGAGGCACTGGAACAGGTTGTTTGGGGAAGTTGTGGATGCCCCATCCCTGGAGGTGTTCAAGGCCAGGCTGGATGGGGCTTTGAGCAACTTGGTCTAGTGGGAGGTGTCCCTGACCAGGGCAGGGGATTGGAACTTGATGATCTTTAAGGTCCCTTCCAACTTGAACCATTCTATGATTCTATGAATATTTGCCCAAGAAGACAGGAGTTCAGTTAGCAGAGGGATCTACCACCCTGTTATTCCTGAAATCATTAGCAATGGCACATCGGGCCCTTTCCCCTTAACGACCCCAGCTCTTTACGCCTTTTCATCAAAGCAACAACATGAAACTGCTGGCTCTGGGTGAGCAGGAAGCCCTGCTGATCACAAGGCCCCCAGTTTTGGTCTGTTTTACTGCTGTGCCTCCCTCCAAACTCCTCGGGTGCTCTCCACTCTGCCACCAGCTCAAAACCCCTGTAGTGCGGAACCACCAGCTGCAGAGACCATGCTCTGCTTGGGGCTGGTGCGTCTGCAGAAATTCAGAGTCATCCTCCCCCTTCCCCAGCACAGCCGATGTTGGGGGGGGAGGAAGAGGCAAAACAGTCGCTCCCAGCTCTGGTGCAACCTTTTCACTTATGCATTGAAAGCGCTTTCCAGAAACCGTCAGGTTACCAAAGGGGAAACCAAGGTCTGAAGTGACCTGAAGAAGTACAGCTGAGCCTTGAACTGAGCTCTCCTCCCAGCAACACGAGCCCCAGCAGGGAGGCTGTGCCCTCATCCCTCTTGCCTTCTCACAAGGTAAGAAGATGACATCCAGAAAATGATGAGATCCAGCTGGAGATACCTGCTGACAGCACCAGCTTCTCTCACCCACTGTAGAAGGGAGCCAATAAAGCACTCATCTACTTCTAAAATACCTGCTAGATGCAATCAAGACCTAGTACTACAATTAATTGTGTGCAATTAATCTCTGCTGTGTCAAAAGTACACATCTCCTTCAACTTACTGCTGAAAGGAAGAAGTCACTTCCATGACCCCAAAGGACAAACCCTCAGGGTGGTGCGGAAAGGGTGGCTCAGCGCTTCCTTCCCCCTCCTCTGGCATCATTAAGGTGTAATCCACCGCAACCCTCTGCAGCAATCCCCGGGATCTTTTCACAGTTGGAGCACATCCCGTTTTAGCCTTTCAAGTGCAGCTTGTATTGATCTGCCTTGGCCTGTGTGCCTGAGCTCCAGCCCCACGTAGCCCAGTTGGGTCTGACCTGGCCCAAAGACCTGGAGTTACACAGAGTTATTCTTTCAAAATTAAACACAGCTTTGCTTCCTCAGAGGTACAGGTGTTCTTCCAACACCCCCTCCACCTTTGTCTTGCTTCTGGCCACAGAAAGGCTTCCCCAGAAGTCACTAGGAACAGGACTGGACTTGGTCACTGATCACAGAATTGTTGGGTTGGAAGGGACCTTCTAGAGATCATTCAGTCCAACTCCCCTGCCAAAGCAGGATTGCCCAGACCACATCACTCAGGACTGCATCCAGGTGGGTCTTGAAAATCTCCAGAGAATGGGACTCCACACCCTCCCTGGGCAGCCTGTTCCAGGGCTCTGCCACCCTCAGCATAATGAAGTTCTTCCTCATATTTGAGTGGAACTTCCCATGTTCCAATTTGTGCCCATTGCCCCTCGTCCTGTCACTGGGATACACTGAAAAGAGTCTGGCTCCATCCTCCCTCAATCCACCCTTTAGACACTTGTAAGCATTAATAAGGTCTCCCCTCAGCCTTCTCTTCTCCAGGCTAAAGAGCCCCAGCTCTCTCAGCCTTTCCTCATCAGGGAGATGCTCCAACCCCTCTGTCATCTTGGTTGCCCTGCGCTGGACTCATTCCCATAGTTCCCTGTCTCTCTTGAACTGGGGGGCCCAGAACTGGACGCAGGATTCCAGTTGTGGCCTCCCCAGTGCAGAGTAGAGGGAGAGAATGACTTCCCTCGACCATGTACAGCCAGTTTTGTACGCAGCCGAGTTTCCTGCTGAGCTTAAAAGAGAGAATGCAGAGAGAAGGATGCAGCAGGAGCTTGCAGAACCAGGTCTCGGGGGAGCAGCGCCCTGATGCACATCAAACGGTGCTGAACGTTCCGGGGGACTTGCCGCCGCGCTTGGGTGCTCCCCGTAAAGAAACACGCAACGGGCTGTCATAGAACCACACAGTCAAAATCCCTGAATTAAAAACAAACAAGCCATGAAACCTAAAAGAAGCCCCAATGCCTTACAGAATTCAGCAAGAAAAAAGTGACTGCCATTAAAAGCTTGGAGGGGACCATGTGTCGATGCCAACTTTCCGTCCCTGTCCTGTTCAAGTCAGCCTTTCCCTCCCTTCCAGATCTTTTCCCTTTAACGTGAAGCAAGCCCAGCCAGCTGCTGAGACCTGACAAAGTCACAAAATACAGCTGGAGCCTGTGGACTGGCCATGTCCACGTGGCAAGAGCTGGTCCCATCAGTAGGAGCCCCGTGGTCATGCCTGACCCGGCTGGGTGCAGAGCCTGCTGGAGCACCTCTACCACACAGGACTTGGGTGGCCCATATCTTGTGGGAGAGGACACAGCTCCCCACACACAGGCCCCCGTCCTCAGGGCTACTCTGCCCACCCATAGGGCTGAGCCGTGGGGAAGGGATGACACTCCCACAACAGAAAAGGAGGAATCACCCCAAGGTGAAAGAAGAGAAAGAAAGAAAATAAGAGGGTCTGACCAAAAACGTAAGCCTTCCACACCTTTGCCCCCCTCTAACCTGCCTGCAGTAGTCCCTGCCTGTGTGTCCCTGTGCAGGACACCCTCTCCTTTTTCCCAATCCCCCCTAAAAGCATTATGTAGTTCACACCCAACCTCCTCCTCAGGTCCCAGCACCCTCCAGCTGCCCCCATTAGCAGAACCCTCCTTGCTCTGCCTCTGCCACAGCTGAAGCCTTCCCTGATTCCTCAAATGCCACCTCACCTGTGGGTGGGTGCAGCCTACAAGAACTGGGCAGGTCCCTGCTGCCACAGGTTAGTGGAGCTGTGTGTGGCCACCAAGGAACAGCTCAATACATGACTAGGGTTCTTTTGGCCTTTGTTAGGAAGATGAAGAACATCAACCTTTCACGGTGCTGCTTGGCTACTGCCTGAAGATGAGAGAAAGGTTTGCAGACTGCAATGCTGCTTCTGGAAATTAATAAGGTGACAGTGAAAGGAGACCTGAGCTGCAGGGGTGTCAGTAGATATCTCCTTGAGGCTGTGGGTGCTCGGCTCGCAAAGGGTGGGTGTGCTGTGGGTTGTCCCCTCCCTGCCTCAGACTAGTGGAGTGCTCCTGGGGCTTTGGAGGGACTAAAGCTACCAAATACAAACCCGGTGTCCCCAAGTGTACCTGGAAATGGGTGTGAGTAACTGCTAAGTACGAACCACTCCACTCCTGCATGGGTCTGGGTTGTGTTTGTTTTTTTCTAAAAAGCAACAAATCTAAACCAAAACAGACTCTTGCAGCTTGCAAAGTTATTGTGGGCTTTTCTCCTGCTGCTTGTTGTGACTCCTGTGGCTCCTCTAGGGCGTGCTCAGTGGTGTGGGGAATTCTTACACTTGTAGTGTTGTGCTGGATGATAGTTGAAAGAAACAGTAGGAATTACTGGAATTAAGACCGAGGTGGCTTGACTTGTACAGCTGTGTCTGCACCAGTTGTATCCTATGGCCTTCAGACAGCTTAAAGGTGCATGTGAGAACTTTGTTCTGGTGGGGCTGTCCCCTGCTTGTGCCTCTCTCTGCCCTGCTCCTGCCCTGCTCCCCCTGGCAGCGGGGAGTTCCTCTGCTATCTTTAAGTCTGACTTCATAAAATCGGGTTTGATTCGTTTGTTGGCATCTCTCCTTGGCCAGCGCGACCTGCAAGACTCTTGCTCTTTCACGGCAGTAGTTGAGAGCCCTGTGCAAGAACAGACAAGCCAAAGGGAGGAAAGGTTTGCTGAGCATTGGAACAGCTGCAGGGAATCTGTGGCTCTGATGTGCCCTTCCTCTGGGGTCAGGCTGAAGAAGGGAGGGGGGGAGGTTCAGCACCAACATGGAGATGGATGCGTTTCTGAAGGCTGAACCTTGCTCGCCTTGTTCTAGGCAGGTTTCTCTGAAGTAATTCCTGCACTGCTTTGAAATCGAAAAAGTGCCTTCCTTCAAAAATACCCAGCGCTCTGTGGGGATGGTCCTGTGAGCTGGGGCATAGGATAAAATAGCGTATACATTCAAACGCTGCAGTTATCCCTTCCGGAGTCCATACGTTAGCTGTAGCAGCACCGGGGCAGCTGCCCATGTGGGGAGGAGTGGGACAAGCAACACACGCTCTCATGCGGGACTGTAACCCTTCCCAGCTCACTGGTCTTAAAGGCCCTGCGATAAATAAGCTGATGAATTGCAACTGTGAAGAGAAATGTCTCTGAGGAGCACAATAGATAAGAAGTGCCTAAATACTTGGGATTCTACTGGAATAAAAATAACGACTCTATTAATACACCTCATAGGTGTATTAAAATCTGCCAGATGTCGTTAGTAGGGAGTGCGATTGTAACAACGTGAATCTGGTACAATATCCAGCGGCGGCCATGTAGGAGCTGAAATCCCCTCTCCTCCCATGGTGGACATCAATGAGAATGGGGCTGAATTCAGACACATCCCTCCCGATTGGTCCTTCCAGAAAAGAGGTGTCTGTAACCCCTCACACTGATCACAGGGAAGGGAAGGTATCACTGACAGAAAAGTCACTTCGTGGTTTTCAAAAGCTCTTTAGGAAAGGTGCTTTGTACCTTTTTTTCCCCGTTACCCATCCTGGTGTATTTTTGGGGTATATCCCCTGTGTCTCGGTGCCGGGCTAATCTTTGAGGCAGTCATTTGCCTCACCTGGAACGCGGCATTCCAGGAGTTTTAAAGGGAAGAAGGCGGTGGCAGGGAGGGATTTGGGGGGCGCAGCCGAGGGCGGCTGTCGGGTACGGGCAGATCCTGGGCAGGAGAACCCTGCCGCCCCCGGGATGGGGATCACGGATCCCGTTCTCGGTTACCCCCTTATGGCTCCGGGATCCCACCGCTCCCGTATCTCCCCCTGAACCAGGGTGGGAGCCGGGACGGGGGGCGGGTGTCACACACCCGCCTGGGGCACAAGCGACGCGGCTCTGGCGACCGGTTGAGCCGGCAGCCCCCGTTCCCCGCCTCCTCCCCTCGGTTACAGCTTCCATCCCCC
>VXAK01005099.1:729941-746364 GCA_013399435.1 Arenaria interpres
GCATCCCTCCCCCGGCGGGTCCGGGGTCCCTCCCCAGCGGTACCGGCGCTCCCCTTCCCCTCCGGCACCTCCCGCTGTCTGTTTTAGCGCGTCGGGATCCTCTCCCGGTTCCCGGGATGCTCCGTCGCACGCTGGATCGCCGGGCATCGGCCGAGCGAGGAGTTTCGCTCTGCTCCAGCCGGGCGGTGCTGCTTAATTGCGATTCCCGCTTAGCCGTTACCGTTTGTGACTAGAGAAAGCATCTGTATGCGAAACCTGATGTTTATAAAATAAGCGATCTGGCTGAGGAATAGCCTCTTTGCAAACGCTTTCAGTTTAACCACTGCGCTCTTAAAATCCTACCTATCGACCAAAACTCAAGTGTCTATTCTATACCTTAATTGTATATCTTAATATATTGTATATCTTAATAGCCACACCACCTACGCTTTGCCAGGGACTGGAAATTAACAGCTTTTTCGTTCGTACCTTCGTGTTCGAAACCAAATGGTCCCGGCGCAAAGCGCCGAAGCTGACGGAATTACATCGGGGATAAGTCTGGCTTTTGAAATTTGACATCTTATGTAACGAGTGGCTGCAGGCCATAATGCTCTGCCACAATTCCCAGTTCAGTGGGGCAGTAACAGAAGCAGTTGAATCTCCCACCGGGTCGCCAAACTGTGAAATACAAGGCTGTAAAAATGAAGAATGTGGATAAACTGAGGCTCCGCCTCTTGGAAAAATCATCTATTAGAAGGCTAACTGGGCAGGTACTTCGTTTTAGAATGTAATCACCTAGTTACAGGTGGCTCTCTGATAAGATCTAATAAGAAATTAATTATGCAGTGGAACTGGAAAAGCTAAGGTTTAGTGCTTTAGCTCAGCTGAGTAGTCTGTATCTGTAGAGTCCTCTATAGCACCTCTGTCCAGGATTGCACTGGTGGGACAAGGGCTGGAAACGTGGATGTGGACTCGGGCAGAACCTCTCCTTGAGGGTCTGGCCTCTCTTTGAGACACAGTTATCAAGGGATAGGCAGAAATTCCTTTGCAGATGGTCCTGTTGTCCTAAGCAATAGCAGTTGCTGGTGCTAGTAGCGGTTTTGATTTCATCCCCCCCCTGGTGTCAGTTAGGGCCAGGAGGCTCAGAAATTTCAGGTAACAACATTTGGGTCCCACGCAGAAGTCTTGACACAATGACACATGCTGCTGCTCAGGCTGCTTTTCACTCGTTGCCTGAAAAACCCACAAACAAGAATTTTTACTTTTAGGAATATGCAGGGAGATATTTCTTACTGCTGCTCTTTTTTTTTTTTTTTTTCCCTGGAACTACTCCGCTCTATGCCGTAGTCTTTAAAAATGAATCCTATTTGGTTGGAACTTAGAACACTTTACCCAGGTGAAAAGAAATGGAGCTTTAGGGTCACGGGAGAAAACAGAACATCCGCTCTATCATCTGTTCCCGGCGGCACGGCACAGGCGATGCTCTCAGCCTTGTTCCTGGGCCTGGCTTGGCGAAAGGCGCTGGAGAATAAATCGGATGCCTCTGCCCTCCCCGTGCCTGCCGCTTCCCGGTACCGACTTCGGCTCTGGCACCGCGCCTCTCGGAGCCCACCTACAGCACGGGGAGAGCTTTGAGCAGCTGCTCGCGGTGGCTCGTAGGACGAAATTGGCACAAAGACCATCTCAGACAGGGAAACCAGAAGAAGCTGGATGAGATTAAAAAGTTGTCTGCGTTTAGAAGAGATTTATCATGATTAAAAGCTGGGGGTGGGGGGGGGCGCGAAACGGGGAGGCGGTGAGGGGGGAAATGCTGCAGCAGTAAGACAAAGGCAAGCCGTCAAATCAGAAAGCAAAGCAGCTGCTGCTGCCAGGAATGGAGGCTGAAAGCTCCAACAGCCAGTTTCCTCTAGCACTAAAAGGAAATTCCAATAGATAACTGCACTGAAGCAAAAAATTCCTTAAACACGGCAGAATTCCTTAAAGCCACTGAAAAGGGACGGAGGGTCGTGTCTCCATGCGATTAACCACGACTCTACACTTAGTGCTATTTTCCTACACAAACACTGGCTGCTGTCTCTGCCAAGCGTCTGCATAATCACCACATTGTATTTTTATTCACAATAATAAGCTCTTTGAAAAGGGGGGAGGGAGGGAAGGTCTTTCCGTGTGGTTAGTTTTGTTTTAGGCGGTTGGTTCTTTTTGTTGGTGGTGTTTTTTCGGGTTTCTTTTGTGGAGATTTGGTTGGGTATTTTTTTCAATCTTCCAATTTCTTTGCCATTCAAAGGTGTGACTAAAAACTGAGATAGTGGCGTATACTGATGCCAGGTTTTGCAAGAAGCTTGCCAGAAAGGCATCTTATTTACTCCAGTGAGCTGTCAGAACTCCAGGCTGTTCCTTGTCTGACTGACTTGAGTGTTGACTTTCCCACCGCAGTCCGAAAGCTGTTTTAGAGCAGAGGAGAGAGTTCACCTTTAGCAGACAACGCCGCACTGAGCCTCAGGTGCAAAACAGCACGAAACCCACTGTTTGACCATGTGAATGCTTTTGTACAACCTTATGTATGTTAAATACCTCTTAGGGTCTCTGAAAACGAGGAAGGTTCAGGTATTGAACAGCCTGTAGAAGGGAGAATGCTGTTAGGCCTGGAGTTAAGGTGAAGTTTTAGGCATGACACCCTCAAACTGCAACCCTTGGGTGGAAAGACGGTGATTTCCTAAACCTCTCTGGCAGTTCCAGGCTGGTTTTTCAGGAGCTTTGAGCCCCCCCAACTCCGAGAATCCAGCAGAAGTGCGGGCGTTGTCTCTGAAGGATCAGCCTGAGAATGTCCCCGTGCTCATCTGCCCTTTCCCTGCAAGGGTGCAGCAGTGATGGGTGACTTCCAAACTTCTCCCCATTTCCTTTAAGGTAGGCACTGGCTACTGTGGTGAAGAATCTAGTTGAAACCTTGGCTTATTCTTCTAGACCTGTAAAATATAATGCCCTTTGGGGTTTACAAATGCATTTCCTGCAATATTACTCCCTGCTGCTCTCAGCCAGGCTCTCTAAAAAACCCTCGGCAAATACAGGACTGTTGGAAGAGATTAGATAAGTTGCTCAGTGGGTAAGAGGTAATGCCACGGAGGAGAAGGGCTGGGGGGGATAAAAAGAAACAAGACAAAGACAGGTGCAAAACCAACATGTAAAATATAGTGAGCTATGGCTTTTGAGCTTCTTTGGCACGAAATACTCCCTTGTGACAAGCCTGCTCAGTGGCCATCTTCTGCTGCTGCTGGTGCCTCCCTGGCTGCGCGTCGGCTGCCCTCTGCTGCAGGCAGGGCTGCACTGAGGCTGAAACCCCGAGAGCTGGAGCGCTCCTCCGGAGTATGGGAGAAGGGAGCAGGAAAGGAGGGACAGATCAGAGACAGAAAGCCAGAACGCTTCTGGAACAGAGTAAAGGAATGCTACGTGTTCCAACTCTTTCATTTCTTGTAAGTGTTTAAGTCAACCGGAACTTAAAAGAACAAATCCTCAAGTGTCTCTTTTTCTGAGGGAGGAAAAACAAAAAAAAAGAGTTGAGCACTGGCCTGTGGCAGTAAAGGGACATTACAGCAATTTTGCCATCTAAGAAAGCACCTAGTGCTGTCTGGTGGGCATCAGGGGGACACATGATCCATTAACTTCCTCAGTTTTAAAAACATTTACCTTCCTAAGTGTTGTACCCCATTTTGAAGTTTTTTGGATAGAGCTTCTGGGACTTCATTGGAAAGATTTTATTTATTTCTCCTTTACAAAATGTAATGCAGACTGTTACCTCAGAGAGCAACAGGATAAAAACCTTTATTGTTCCACCTTTGTCAGAGTTCATTTTCTACTGATATGCGGTTCTGCAACTGTACTTTGCATTAGAAACTTCAGCTCCTTGGAGGCTTAATGTGGAGTAGCAAAAAACCCTCAAAACCAATTCAATCCCATGTCTTCAAGTAATATACCACTTGGGCACAAGGAATCTCTAGGATTGGAATCAGTTAGATCTTCCACCTCCTCCTTTTCCTGTGTTCTTTGTCCTCATTTCATGCCAAGCTTTCACCAGTGGTTCTCTGTTCTTCCAGATGAGTTCGTGGCCGTAAGTCACGTACCACCTGAGAAAGAAAACAGGAGTTAAAACTAACTGCGACTGTTCTCTGTGTCTGATGAACAGGCTGAGCACTAAAATCAAGTGGCTCAAATCTTAGTGTAGGAGACGCCTATAAATACTTAAAGGGTGGGCGTCAAGGGGATGGGGCCAGTCTTTTTTCAGTGGTACCCACTGAGGTAATGGGCACAAACTTGAAGATAAGAAGTTCCACCTAAACATGAGGAGGAACTTCTTTACTTTGGTGGCAGAGCCCTGGAACAGGCTGCTTGGGGGGTGGTGGAATCTCTGTCTCTGGAGACATCAAAATCCGCCTGGACACGTTCCTGTGCAACCTGCTTTGGCAGGGGGTTGGATTAGATGATCCCCAGAGGTCACTTTCAACTCCATAGCATTCTGTGAGACAAGATAAACTGGGGTAGAAAGCATAACGTTTTTGGAAAGTGCCAGTGGCAGGTAAGACGCTTGTTCCCTTGACTCCTAACAGTTATCCTCTTTGTGTTCTTCCTTAGCTCAGTCCTGAGGGATGAAAGGTTTTCATGCCTTTAGAAATCATGACAGCATGAAATTGCTTAAAAAGATGCAAAAAAACCTATTTCCATTTAGAGAGTGTTACAGCAGTGCTGTTGCTTGTGCTAATCTTTACTGATAACACCAAGTAAAAGTATTTTTCTCATCTGTAAATTCAACTGCCCCATAATGGACAGCCACACTCCATTCAAAGTGATTTTTTTCCTCTAGAAACATCTAAATGAAGATTTAATCTATGAAAGCGACTTAACTTATACTCATAGAGAACCATATATGGTCATATATGAATATCCACGTACACAATTAAGCCAGGGAGGTTGTGGTGGAGAGGTGAGAGGGGCAGCAACTGCAGGAGAACAGCCTGAAGGCTCTCCCTCAGGCCTAACTCCACACCTGGGTCCTGGGCAACCAAAGCAGTGTCACATGAGCCATCGGCCAGTGCCAGGCAAAACCAGCCCCTTAAATTGCCTCCTTTCTGAAGGGGACAATTGTCTGTGAAGCAAAGTATAGAAAATACTTTGGCCATTCAATACGGGTCCTAAATAGAGGCCTTGTTCTAGGATGAAGCTACCAAAACGATCACTGAGTAGAACATACGTAGGTGAGGAAGGAAAGGTATTTGTCAACTCAAGACAGTTTTTTACTGCAAGTGCTGTCCAATTTTAATAGTATGCGAATCTGTACTATAATGAATGAGCTGATATAGATACATCATGGCAGAAAGTAGTTACAAATCAGCAAAGTGCACTTGTGATACCAAAGAAGGGGAGAAAAGGAGCCTGTGCAGCACAGAACTTACTGACACCAAAGCCAAAAAACAGCAAACAAAGGCAATCCAGTTCGCAGACCAAAATAAAAGCATCCTCCACGTGGTTCTTCATCTGGCCTGGCTAAATGTCAGGTAGGTGTTTACTATGCCTACCTAAAAAGTTTAAAAATGCTCTTAGCAATAAGTGTGCAAATCAAGGCAATGCTGCCATTGGGTAGAAGGGGAAAAACTCATTAGCTAATGTAGATGAAGCACGGAACAATGCAGAACTGTTTCCTGCAAACTGGTTTCTAGTAATTCTTCCCAATTAGGAAGGCTCCACACAAAGACAACGCAGCAACACTGAGAAACAGCGGTAGAGGCTGCTCAAAGGAATTTGGCCTGAGCTTGTAACAACTCTGTTGCTCTCTCTAAATGGGTAATTAGAGGAAAAACCCTGAGATGAAGGAATTTTCTCAGCTGTTTAATTATAAAGTTATTTTAAGTTGTCCATGCTGTGTTTTGTGAGAATCTTTTCTGCCTTGTGACTCTCCTCAATGTGCTGGGGAGAGCAGGACAGAGACAGCCCACCCAGGTTACTGTGACAGAACAACCTGACATCTAATCTGTCGTTCTAAGGCAGTTCAGCTCAATTTCTTTCAGTTCTAAGAATTTATTAACAGTATTTTCCACACAACTTCATAGCACTACAAGGATAACAGTGAGTTGTCTTCAATCCTACTCCTCTCCTTAAGAGAACTTTACAAAAAATCCCCACACTTCAGAGATAAGACAGGAAAAAAAAGAAAAGAAAAAGGATGAATTTAAATACAAAACATACAGAAGTTAGTAAATACAGACTTACATTCCAAAGAGAGCTCCCCCAAGATGTGCAGCATGGTCAAAAAGTCTCCAGCCTAGAGCAAGCCCTGCCGTGTCAAATGCAATTATGGCTTTTAAAGCCTGGAAAGGAACAGAACATGGAATGGACAGGATCAGTCACAGCGTATAATGGTCACTGATAATAAAGTTGCATTTAAAAAAATAGTTTTAAACCAACAGACTCATTCTTTAGCTGCGCTGTGCTGTCAAAATACAGACATGAGCAGCTACAGAATAATCCAGGGTAGGAATGTGTTCTTTTCAAATACTGTCTCTTCCAATCTTCACTTCTAAAGCTAAACATACATTCCAATCTCAGGTCAAAAAAAAAACAACAGAGGAAGTTACTTGAAAGAGTACATGCTACAGGAGATCACAAACTACAGAATTCTAACAAAGCTTAGGCTCATGTGCATCTGTCCTCCCAAACACAATCCTCTAGTGGACGGAACACGTGGGGCAGCAGCCCTGTCACCTTATCTGATACAATTTTGATTTAAAATTATTATCACTCTCTTAAACGACACATCTGCTGGAAGGTAGAAAATCAGTATTATAGTGAAAAACTCCATGGCCAGAAACAGCCTGAGTAATAGCGTACCAGCCTCAGGAAATACAAACCACTGTAACTGTAACGATGAAAAATTTTACTGAATCCCTCATTCCAAAAAGACCAACAGATTTAATGTCAGGATGGAATGTTACTTTAACACACAGGCTTAAGGAGAGAAATCCTACTTAGAGTAGCACACAGTAGTATTGCTACATTGGCTTGTTTATTTTAAAATCATATTACAGTATATGTAAGCTAGTCTAAAGGAGTACACAAAGGCTAGGAACACAGTTACATAGTAGATATTCTTACTTAGGGCTAAAATTATTCCAAGGCTTATACGCAATAGCTAATGTTGCTCTTGTTTTACTGTTGCAATGAGTAATTCCTCATGGCAACACTTTTTTAGGAAAGATACAGTTAAAGAGCAGCATGCAAAAAATCAGGTCCACTCAAGCAGAAGTGCAAGAAAAACATGAAGGCTACATCTAAAAACACTTGTTCAAATCTGTAAACTTTCACTTACAAAAAACATGAAGTCTCATAATCCTGAAATGAGAGAGCTTAACTGCTTTAAGTAAACCAGTAAAATAACTTTAAGTAGTGGACCAAAGATGATTAACTTGTTAAAGCAAGTCAAGATATGAAATGCTTTTTGTAAATGGGGCAGTAGACATGCTTTAAAGAACTTAACAAAACAAAACAGGAGTCCTAGTACTACACATGAAGAAGAGCCTCAGTAGTGTATTTCTAAACCCAACACTGTTCTTAGAAGTATCAAAAGATGGTACACAAATGACGAGGCAGGCACTCCTCCAGGGCTGGAATGTTAGCTCCCTTCAGAAGTCAAATTCTGTTCTTCTCATCTTGAAATTTTTTTCTTCAAAAAGAGCATATCAGTATTAGATACGCCTGTAATGAGTGCTGCTATAAAAATATCACCCATCTGAAAGAACAGTATGTCTATGCATGTTTCCTCAGACAGGTGAACCCCAGTCCCTCCCAACTTCTTTCGCCTCTTGGTATCAGACTTGAAACAGAACCATGGAGAATAGAATCTTGGATAATTCTAAACTGACCTCACACTTGTGTAATGATGGTGCTAGGCTACAAAAATTCAGAATTGGTATCCAGGACTGATTTGTTTTCTCTTTGAAAACAAATGTAACAGCTTAGAAACACAAATGAAGAGGACACAGGCTCAGATACTGCAGAGGTACGGGGGAAATGTTTTAACAGTAGGGTTTCTTTGAAGTTCAAAGGCACTTACGTTTCCTGCTGTAAATGTGAACATTGGAAGAAATATGATGGCTAGTTTTGCTTCTGGCATCTTTGTACATACGGCTGCAAGGACAGTCATTATAGCTCCTGACTGCAAATAGATTAAAAAACATGAAAGTAAGCTGAGATGTTACATAAGGGGAAATTTATTTTTCTGCATGTGAACCCGTTCTCCTTTTGGCTTTTATTTTCAAATGCGGCCCTGTTGCAATGAGTTAGCATCACAAATTACAAAGCATCACAGCGAAGTCCAGAATAAAATAATGCAATACACCATTATTTAATTTCAATATCTAAAATGATAAGTACTGGGGAAAAAAAATTTCCCCTCAGATGCTCTTATAGTATTAAGAAGTAAACCCCCTGATTTTTTTTTAAGGTAACAATCTATGTTAATATACTTTTTTCCCCAGTAAACTGTAGAAATCTAACATATATTAATCAAACACAGACATCTCAGATGAAGGGAATCATTCTGAAGCTTGAACCAAAACAAGGAAAATAACAGATGGACAGGGACAAGAAATCTTTTGTCAACAAAACAAGCAATTCCCCGGTCTGTACTAAACCGACCATGGGCTTTTGTATCTGTGAAATATCTCAATGGAAAGGCTGTGAATACAGTAAGCTAATGCAATGTGTGGCACTTTCAGTAAGTTTGGACTAACGGAAAGTAACTTGCTCCAGATACAGTTTATTCAAAGGCAAAGCAGCAGTACATAGACAGCACTACCAAAAGTTCTAACTTCGGGACAGCTCAGCAGATTTTTTTTTTTCATTCCAATTGAAAAATAAGGATCTGACTTTTGGCTTTTATCAAAATTATTCAGTGAAGTTAAGTTAAGAAGCCTTTAAAACCTGGCAAATGGTTGGGTTCACCTCAAACTTCTAGCAAGTTAAGCGTATTTAAATGTTCTACTACTGAAAATACTGGTAAAGAACAGACAAGCACAGCACCTCCTCAGCCCCTCATTGTTCACACTGTGAGACTTTTGGCAGGAGCTGCCCTTTCTGCACAGCATGACCCGCAGCTTCTGCTAGTATCACATGCTGATTTTGATTGTCTGATTACATTCTCTCTTTCTAAAGTATTCTACTTTCCATTAGAGAAAACTGATACACAATTATGAAATGACACTTAGGAACTAAGTCACAGAACTGAACTATCAGCTCAGTGACAAGAGGTCCTGCTGTTAAGTAATCATTTACAAGTCATTAGCATTAAGTGGCATTAGTTCTGGGCTGCTACTGCTGCAGGAGAGCGAGTTAACATATTTGAAGGCTAGACAAGTTTTTGCACAGGAGTCACTGTCTGGTTACTTGGTTTTGGTAAACCTTCCCAGTTTCCATTACCCCAAATATATTTTTGGCTTTTAAGCAGGTTAAAGAATACAGCAGGCTTTGAGAATGGCTTCAGAGATCATTATAAGGTCTCCCATACCCCGAGATACTTACAGCTCCAAGGGATGGTTCGAACTTTCCAGTGGCCATTTTAGCAACATAACTGACAAAAGTGGAGATGACCCCTAGAGAGGAAAAATGGTAATTGGAAACAATGCCAGCAACACAGACAAGCATGAGAAAGTAGAACAATGTCATATGAACATCTTCCTGAAGAAGTTACTGTAGGTGGTGATGTTTGGGGTTTGGTTTTGGGTGTTTTGGGGTGTTTTTTTGGGGAGTATGTGTGTGCCATATGTGTTTGTTTTAACTTGAGTTAACTGTCACCTTTTCCCACTAATCTGTATTAAGAACTATTTTATTTTGGTAGCTAAGCATGACTTAAAACCAGACACTTGTATTGTCATTTTGAAGCCAAAGATCCTAAATCCATCAAAATTCTGTGTGACAGCAAATAAGTACTGCAGTTAGGATACAGCAATGTGTGGGACTGAACGATGGTCATTGATCATCATACATCTACTAACCATGCACATGCTTTACTTGCATGAATATATATTTATATTTTTTTTAAGTTCTGTAAATTTAACATTTTTAAAAATACTGTAAATATACATAAATTTAACATTACCAGCAGAAAGATACACTGCAATGAACTGCTCGCATCCCAGAAGAGAGACGATGCTGCTGGAAAAACTCCATAAAACATACATATTTGCCGCCATGTGGAATAGAGAGAAGTGACTAAAGGTAGAAAGCAGCATGGGAGAACACAGGGCTCCTACAAAAGAGATACAACAAAAAAAGTCAGTGTTTTAATTTGCTTCAACTTACATGTCATGCAGACTAGAAACTTATCAGGGCATACTATAGGATAATTATGCTTAAAATTCTCAAATACAAGCCATGTAATAAATCTAAAAATGTAATAAATTTCAAATTCCATGCAATACCTTTTGAAAGGTAGGACACATACCCAGAGCTATACAAACTGTACAAACAGCTACTTTAGAAAGTCTTAATTACCTACTGGGGAATGTTTCATAAAAACTTTTATCTTAAAACATGTCTCCTATACTTTGGAAAGGAAAAAAGATTTTACTTATATATGTATATGGTGAAAGATTTTTAATATATTATATGAGCATCTATATAAAATTATTTTGCTACAGAGATGGACTCATAAAGAAAAACTATTTTTTCTCTAAAAGCTACTAACTCTCCTCACTGAAACAGCAGCCTTGGAAATGCAAAAAAGCCAATTAGCAGGTTTAAAGGTCAACATTATTTAAAATGGGAGCGTTTGAGGTGACTGATGCTCAGATCTGGATAATGGCTATCTTTAGCTCTGGAGTGTGCACAGGGAATTGGTTGAGTTTCCACTCTTTTCAGCAGAAATTAAGAGGATAGCAGAAAGTACTCTACTGATGCATGCTTGTCTCATCCTTTTAGTTCTTTGCTGTAGAAATGAAAACTGGTTTTTCTGCCATTAAATACACATAAGTTGCTTTTCTAAGTTAACCTCTTCAAAACATTTCACACACAGTGAAAGCAAAGTTTCTTAGTTTGTTTTTTATTTTTTAATGTGACCCAAACCCCAGCTTTGAAATAAGGACTCCATACATAACACAGAGTAATGCTTGTCCATTGACAAAAGAGCACGTGCGTGTGACTGATGACTGTTCTATCTGCAGCACACAGAACATTAAAGGAAGAAAAAAATAAATAATCACATCTGAGACTAGTTTTTGAATGGCATTACATAGTATGATTTATTTTCTTCCTTCCCAAACTGGCATGATCAGCATTCTTTCCAGGAAAGCAGTGGTATCACTGGGAGAAGCACCTCTTTGCCCTTAGAAAGGCAAGAGCTGTATCCTACTGAATGCAGTGTAAGGCCAGTTTTGACATTACAATATTTAGAAAAGCAACAGTGAGGTTTGTTTCTTTAATTTTTTTTCTTAGTTCATTACTTCCAACTTTTTTTCCCCTAGAAGTGGTTTCTGTCTAGAAAAAAAATGATTGCTTGTGGGCGATGGAGTTGCAAGTAAGCTATATGCTACCCAAAGCTTTTGCAGTACAATTAAAGGTTCTATGACATCCCAATTTAAAGCAATACCCCAAATTACTGTTCACTTACTGGAGGATGGATCTGAAGTGAAATATGTAAACATAACTCGTCGCATACCAGGCAGCCTCCATAAACAGAATACAAAGACATTTGCAGCTATAATACCTATTAAGAGGAAAAAAACCACTATAACAGCAAATTATGACTCTAACACGCCATAATGCTTACTGTAAACAAGCATTCAAAAGTAAGCTTAGAAGACTCATACTTTGTCTTCACTATTTCATTAAAAGCAGTATCCACTTTCTTACTTTACAAAAAGTTTTGAAAAAGCAAAGGGAAATACTGAAAGCTGTATTTATATGGTGGAAGCCTTCCAGAAATATAACATTTAATTTTGATTGTTTTAATGTAAGATGTAATGAATGAATGCAACAACCCAGAAAATCTAATTAAGACATTCGAGCTACAGTTTCAATCTTCTATGCCAGCTTAAGAGGTCTCATTTCTTGACTCTCGAGCTGCTTATTCCCAAGCTCCACGGATCTGCTGCACAGTTGCAGGTAACTGCAGGCAGAGCCCAGGCGAAGCACACAGACAGGCAGAACACATCCCTTCCACTTTCTGGGGAGGTTTGGTTTTGAGGTAATTGCAAAGACAGCGTTTAGAGATCAAGCACAGAAAGTTGAGCTGGTATTGCTAAGGCACAGTTGCCTTTGGGAGACTGCAAATGCACAGCTTTTTACTTCACAGATGTTTATTGCAGTCTTATTTCAGTTTAAATAAGAATGTAAATAGTTAGAAACATAATGGTGCAAAGTTATTATCTCTTGTTTAAAGTGTCTTCTCTATTTCTATCCAAGCATGGAGGTATTTAAAATGTTTTATAATAGCTAGAAACATTAAAGGGGAAAATAATTGTGCTTCCTTTACAGAATGGTAAATGCCATGTAATTATTCTCTAGTTGAAGTTTGCAACAAAATTTAAGAACTGTGAAAAACCATGATACAAAAATCCCAGAACCAAAAGTTTAATAGCTCTCTTCTTTTGGTTCTCCATCCCATTCCCCCACACTCTTTTTATTTGAGGAGATACTTTTCCTGCAGGCTACACCAAGTTGTTACAGAACTCTCAGCAATTTCAGTACAGTGAGTCCAACCCAGTGAGGACAATCAGGGGTAAGTATCCGAATAGCTCAGGGTCTACCAGCTAGAATTTAAATTGCTTCTTATATCAACTCCATGTTGAGGGATGCTCTGGGGAATATAGAATAAGAATCTTCACCACCCCTCCGGCCCCGATACAATATTTATATCTGTATTGTGACTTGGCTTGCATGTTGAAGAGCAATTCAAGGCACTGTACAAAACTTCTTGACAGCAGTTATTTGCATGTAAAATATATTAGAGCAAATATGGCTTAGCTACTTTATTTAGATTTTTATCAAGTTCTCTCGACACATTATATTTATGTTGGGGCTTTCGAGTGATGTTGGGTTACCCAATCAAAGCTACATCGTAACCAAAGGAAAACTCAAAAGACAGTTGCTTCTTGTTTGCAACACTATGTATGTAAAATAACAAAAAATTATCAGGCAGTTTTATTTCCATGTATCAGTGGAATATATATTCCTATTCCTTCTTAAAGCATTTGCTGTTTTTCACAGTTCCCAAGAAAAATGTTACCAGGGGAAGATTCTAGCTAATCCTTCACATTCTCACACAGATGCAGAGGAATTTTTTCAATGCATACAAAAGACACTTTGCGAGAAGGAAGTGTAGCAGAGATAGTGTATATGCAGGTGTTAAATTTACACAGGCTTTGTGCCTAACAACCTAAATGTGGTACGAAAGCCATCTGTTTTAACATACTGTACCTGTTTGCCATTATTTCTCTTCCTGTGAATGTCTAATACTTGTTAGCTAACACAAACCTGTCACAGTCCGCTGACCCTCTGTCAGGTTATTCCACCAGCTGTTAACCTGAAACAGAATTGTTGGACATCAGCGCCACTGTAAGGCATTTGCAATTTCAAAACCAGTCTCACAAGGTTCTACCTTTTTAAGAATGGAAAGTATTTGTTTGAAATCTATTAAGTAAATCAATTTCAAACTTTTTTATTTCTAATTGGTTTAGCTTTTCAAGTTGGCGTTTCCTTACTCAAGAACAGTTATTTACCCTCCTTTTCATAAAATATCCCAACATAGACGAAGAGTTTCTACAAAAAGAATAGGGTTATATCCTTTTAAGCAATTGCACGGGTTTAACTCTGCTTGTACTAAATAGGGATCTAGCCCATAATGCTTACTTTAGCAGATTAGCCAAAGTTAGCAAAAACCCTGCCTCAACTAAGCCTCACCCTAGCGCTGTCTAACGTCACACCACCCACCTTTTAGAGATTCCACTTTTGTGCCAGGGTCACTTTTGCGAAGGTGGCTCACAAGATGTGGAATCCATTCCCCCTTGCGTCCAGCTCACCCAGCCCTCCTCCAAGTTTAAAACCCCTGAAAAAGTTTATTTTGAGCGCAGTCAGCCCACGGACAAATTCCACCCCCTCCCTTTCCCTTCCTCAGCTTTCAGAATCATTTTGGACAAATACTGATAGCTCAATGACCTTCCAACCATATTCTTGGAGACGATGTCACAGAAATTATCTGTAGGTTGGAGGCAAGGGGAGATAATGCTGTATGAAACAAATCATTCACTATTTGATATCAGTCACAAGTTTATTGCATTTTTTTTTGGTTTAATTATCTGGCACAGGATACAGGTACCACTACTTCCTACAAAGCTCCCCAATATAAGAACACTAAACATGATTTTTCTAAAATAAAAGAAGTAGGTGCCCTCAGAAGTTAGTGGGGGATCCTGAACTCTTAAAAATAGAACTTACCAGTTGAAGACAAGGGTTGGGAGTTTAAGCCTATTAATAACAGGGCAGTTTTGTTTTATTTTTTGGATAGCTCATCACCAGATCTTCCCTGTCATGTGTTGAAGGAAAATAAAACTACAAACCCAAAATTACTCAATATTTTAAGTGGTAATCATCTCACCACCAGTTCGTATACACCAAGCAAGACAGGACGGGCCTGGCTAGGATATTTTCTTTATAGCAGCTAATACACTGTGCTGTGTTTTAGCTTTCTTTTTTTTTTTTTTTAATTAACAAAAACAGTACTGATAACATGCTAATATTCTAGCCTTTGCTGCACAGTTTTTGCACAGCATCAAGACCTTTCCATTTCTCACTCTGCCCGGGAATAAACAGATTGGGAACACAAAATAGGCTGGGAGGGGACACACAAAGAGATATTCCCTACCATAATAAAAGGGAAAGGACGGGATTTTAGGAGGTTTAGCCATGTTTTGCTCATGAACTGGCTGGGCATTGGTCTGCCCACAAGAGGCCTTTGCATCACTTGTTTTGTTTTCTTCTCTTCTCTCGCTTAGCCTTCATTTATTGAACAGTTTTTTTTGGCTGTTGTATTATTATTACTCCCAAGTTTTCTTGCTTTTATTCTTCTTTTCCTCTTCCCCCACTCGGGGTTTGTGGGGCAAGTAGGCAAGCAGCTGGAGGTTAGCTGCCCACCAGCTACCCGTTTAAACATGTGCCCATTTAAAAAGAAGTACCACAATCTGCACAATTCATGTGACAAAACCAGCTCCTCTGTGTCCTCCCCAGGGCCCTGTGCTTCTCCAGCTCCACACACAGCCCTACTGCCCTTGGACAAGCAGACCTGAAAGAGTAATCAAGCCTGGTCCATCACAAGCCACAGCAGTAACCTTGAAACAAACATAAAACACACATACATACATGTTCAGTTTAGTTTTAAATACATCTAAATTAAAAAGTAAATGACTGATATGTTGGAGTGCCAACTAAATTTATAGCTAGCACTTACGGTGTTCTCACTGCCAAATTCCAAAACATTTGTGTCAGCTCTCATAAAGAAAAAAGCCCCCTAAACCCTCGTATTTGTGGAGTACAGGTTGAAAATTCAAATGCGCTTCAGAAGCCAGAGCAATAGCAGATGTTATGCATAAGGTTCAGAATTTAAGCTAGTTCTGTCCTCTTTGGGAGTCCATGTTTGCTTTTAGGATCACTTAGACATAGCCAGAATAGAGGGTTTTTTTACAGTGCAAAAGCAAAAGAGTAACTTTAGATATACAAACTACTACTAGTCTCTTTTCCCTGCATTTCATGGTGAAGATGGCATTTTTCTCCAGTGTAGCTTTTTCAGTGATATTGTGAGTTACAGTTTTCTAGAATGAATTCTATCTTTTTTTTTTTTTCTTGTAAACAAACGCATGAACCGTGATTTGCTGAGAACCTATTATTTCTCCGAGTTAAAATGCAGGCTAAGCAGGACAAGTGTCTGTTGTACAAATGGCGCACCGGACGAAAGCCGCGGTTACGTCTCATGCCTCTGTGGGGACCCACCCGTGTGTGAACAGGCTGGGCCTGGCTCCATGTACCTGCTTTCTGAAGTCCCCCCTCTTCTGGGGCCGCATTTTATCCAACCAGTCCGCCCGGGCTTCCTCGAAATAGGTCTGGACCCGCGACTTGAGGGACTCATACTGCCAGATGGCGGCCGACCCGAAGGCAGAGCCTGTGAACTGGGCGACACGGGATAAAAGTCAAAAGGCAGGCGCTGTATCATTGTGTGATTCTGTCCTGAGGGCTGTCCCTGCGTGGCTTCGCCTGAGGAAGCCAGGTTCGCCACGGCCCAGCCCTCAGCAATGCTTCATGGCGACTAAAGCGCCGCTGACAGACGGGGGTCCCGCCACCCTGCTCCCCCCCTACCCCTCCAGCCCCCGGCAGCCGCTTACCCCCACCGCGAAGAGGAACGGCTTGACCAGGCGTC
>VXAK01005099.1:746418-770472 GCA_013399435.1 Arenaria interpres
ACGCTTCCGGGGCAGCCGGCCGCCATCTTGCGGCGGCGCCGGGGGGAGCTGCACGGTCACCCCTCCCAGCGCGACGGGCGAGGGGCGGCCCCGGGGGTCTCCGGCGACGTGCCGGGGGCTGGTGTTGGCCGCCGGGGCGGGTCGGCCCACCTCCCGCCCGGCCGCCATGTGGAGAGGGTCGGCCTGGCTCTGCCCCACCATGGTGGGAGCGGGGCGTTTTCGGCAGCCATGATGAGTGTGGCAGCTCCTTTGCCTCCTGTGCCCCCCGGGCCAGTAGCGCTGGCGCCATGTAATTAAGGGCTTCCGTGTTTTTAATGTACTTTTTTTCTCTAGAAGCCTTCTAGAATAGACAGAGCCTGTCTTCTCCTAAGCCTGGGGCTCAGCCTGCAGCAGCAGAGGAGGCTGTGGCTGCTGCCTCAGCCTTGCCTTGCTCTGGTATGTGGCTCCACTTCACCTCGCCACCTTTCTTCACCTCGCTCCTCTGTCCTGCCTCGCCACCAGGCTGCTCCAGCAAAGGCCTGCATCTGGCTGACTAGGAGCCAGGCAACTGCTTCTGCCCTAGAGCCTCCTTTCAGGCCTCTTCGCCATGCTGGCATTCACCCTGACCCCTTTGCTGCCGATCAGGGCTCCCAGTCTCTGGCACTGGGCTGCTCTTACCAGCGTGATCTTGGTGGCAGCAGTGTGGCCGGGTGGTTCCCTGAAGGGCTGGCAAGGTGTCATGCTGGCAGAGAGCAGTCCCTGCTCTGGCACTGGCAGCCCAGCCAGTGCTGCCAACACCGACACCCTCCTGAAATTTAATGGGAAAAGAAAATAGGTGTGTTTGCTTTGAAACTAACTTGTAATTGGTGAGTTTCGAGAAGTTGCATGCACCTTTCTGGTTAGATGTGTTGCTGTGGAGATACTAATGGGACAGCCAAGTGGCCTGCACGCCAGTCACGGCTGGGCCTCCAGAGCTGCCAAAATCAAGCAGCTGAATAAATAGTGGTTTATCTCAGAGGTGCATGTGGAGGATGAGAGGCAGAATCCACATGTTGCAGCAGGAAAATTTCTGTGTGGGTGTGAGGAACACACTCCTTGGGAGAGTGGTTATGCCGTCTACAGCCCTGGAGGCAGCTCTGGTGTGACAGGACCAGGCTTGGGCAACCTGACCCAACACTGAAGCTGTGCTTTAGTGGGAGGTTAGTGTCCATGTTGTCCCTTCCAACCCAAATTATTCTGTAGTTCAGTGTGTGAAGCGACAGTTAATAGCAAGATGAGAATGATCTGTGTATTGTAATTGCAAGTGGCTATAAACCTGATTAGACTATTAATAAGTTACACCACCTTTGGGAGCACGGTTACAAAGTCAAATCCTTTGGAAGTGGAGAGGAAATAAATTAACATTGTTCCTCTTTTTTTTTTTTTTTTAACGAGTAGTGAAAGAGTTTGCCTCTTCACCTCAAGGTCAGACTCTGACCTGAGGAAACCTCTGTAAGCTTGTGGTGGGAGACTGCTCTAAGTGGTTTAGTGCTGTATTTACCTCTGCATTTTATCTCTTTCTGATTGTACAGGTGGCCATGGGTCAGCCTCAGAATTTGCTTGAAGTCAGAAACAATTAGCAGGTTCAAAGCCGTGTATTGCTGGTGTTAAAATGTATATACACATATGTGGATGAAACCAGTGTTGTAATCAATGCTCTGTTTTACTATGTAACAAAATGAAAAAGAAGTAAAAGAGGTTTTTAACTTTTGAGTTTAGTGGAAAAATAAAAGTACTTTAACTTTCCAGACACTTTTGTCACTCATTTTTGCTTCCAGAGACCTTATCAGGAGTGATTGATTTGTTGAGCTGACTTAAATATTTTTCTTTGTTAAGCCTTCCCGTCCTGTCTTAAAAAAAAACATGTATTTTGACTGTGCTGTTTTTAGTGTTGTGATATTTTTGCTCCCCTGGGGCTTTTTTTGGTCACATTACAGCTCTTAGTTGTATATAGCCTATGCATGCAATTTGCGAGGGATGATGCTCTGGCCTTTTTGTTTTTATTTGGTTTTGGTTTATGGTCATTCTTCTTTGGGCAGTTGCATAGCATATTTGCTATTAGTTGTGCCGTACTCTCAAATCTACAAACAGTGACAGTATGTGGCAGCTGGTACCATCAAATCCTGGAGGGCAGGGTGTGTGTGGTACCAGTTGAAAGAGGAGAACAGATGTGGTGTCGGTTGAAATAACAAGCTGTTTGCTTTTGAAAGCTGCTCTTTTGCAGATGTTTTCTGTTAGCAAATTCTTACCCTGTTGAAGCAATGCATTTCAGTGGTGTTACTTTTATCCTTAAAACTACAAGAGTGGTAAGAAATAAGCACCACCATCACATGGGGACTGCCATCTTATGCATGACTGGTGGGCCAAAGAGAGTAAGGTATCATCTGGACTGTTCCGTGGGTTTTGGGTAGTAGCAGCAGGGTCTGGAAGGGATGAGTGAGAGTGGCTCCTTGGGGCAGAAGAAGACAAAGAGAGGAGGAGCAGCAGCAGCAAAGTGGTTGCAGAGCTGTGCCTGCTGGACCTCCTTCGGCCAGGAGCCAGGGAGGTCTGTCCTGCCTCGGGGCATGTCTGAAATCACAAACAGTTTTGTTAATGTGATCCACTGGACAAGTTTCTGTCTGCACTGATTACTGATTGCAGGGCTTAAATGCTGCTAAGGAAATATAAAGAATATAAATAAAATGGATTTTTTTTTTTTTTTAAACAAGCAAACAGCCCCCTCCTTTTTATTTTTTTTTTCCTCCTTTTTTCTTTCTCTGGCCCTTGTTTTAGCTATTATTGACATGCATTTCAGGAGAGACTCTGGGGCTCTCTATTCCTGCCTTGTATGCCCTATTGATCTGTGGTATCACCAGGCTCCCAGCCCTCACTGAGACCCCAGAGCCACTCCCTGGCCCCTAAGGGTTCCAATACCAGCACTGTGTGCTTTGCTTTCTAAGTGGTAAAGTTTTCCTTTGCGTGCTTGTCTTAAGAATGTCTGGAAAATAAAACACCTTTCTGTTGGTCCATCATGCACCATACTATCAAAGTTTATTCTTCTTGCCACTTTACATCTCCCTGTGTGCACCTTTCTATTGAGGATTGCTCACCTACAGTGAGAAACTCATGGATGCTGTATCATCTGCAACAGGTACATTAATGCAGGACAGTCATTTTAAGGGTGGCAGAAGGATATTTGTAGTGGTATTTGTAGTCCTCTATCACATGGTTGAATTTGGGCCAGGGTGGAGGAAGGTTGTTATTCTGTATTTGCAAAATCTACTTTCCAAGTTTCTTCACTTTGAAACCTATGATATTTTAAATTATTGTGTTTTAATGAGAAGTTTATGTTTACAACTTCCACATATGTCCTACCCATAGTGCTGGTGTAGAACATGTAGTTTTATCTTCTTTTCCTTGCTGCCAGGAATGAATTGTGATTGCACGGGTCATACCTGTGTAATAGGCAGAAACATTCATTTGGATTATTGGCCTGCCCATGTGGTGTGAAGTCTGCTTGAATTTATTGCTTAATTTAAATTTGTCATTTATTTCAGATATTCTCTGTTGACAGTTATGTGTATTTTTGAAGGGGTTACGCAATCACTTCAGAGACAAATGCTCCCTCCTCAGTGTGAAATCAGAGTTTTATAGTAGAATATGAGTGGAATAAACTTACACCTTCCTTCCTTGTGCAAACCAATTCCAAGTGCTGCAGTCATTTAAAATGAATGATTATAGGAGGAGGCTTGAATTCTTCTTCTTTTTTTTTTTTTTTTTTTTTAATGCAGAAAACATGCGTATTTTTTCACAGTGTGCGCTGCATCCTAAAACAAATCCTGTCTTCAGTTGTTTGCTGCCCACCTCGAATTCTGTGTCCAGTTTGGGGCCCCTCAGTACAAGAAAGACATTGAGGTGCTGGAGCGGGTTCAGAGAAGGGCAATGAAGCTGGTGAGGGGTCTGGAGAACAGGTTTTGTGAAGAGAGTCTGAGGGAGCTGGGATTGTTCAGCCTGAAGAAAAGGAGGCTGAGGGGAGACCTTATCTCTCTCTACAACTACCTGAAAAGAGGGTGTAGAGAGGAGGGGTCAGTCTCTTCTCCCAGGTCACGGGCAATAATCCAAGAGGAAATGGCCTCAAGTTGCACCAGGGGAAATTTAGACTGGATAGTAGGAAAAATGTTTACACGGAAATTCTATATGGATTCTATATGGACACAGTCCTCCTTTCATGCAGACAGTGTCTTGGTGACAAGTGCAACAAAAGTTTCAATTAAAACAGTCATTTTGAGTATTGTAGTAATATTTTTTGGTATTGCTTTGGAGTCTGATGGTGCTCAGTGACACTGACATAGCACATTATATGCCAATGGTTTGCAGGTTAATCTGAGCATCTTTCATACTAACTTACATGATTTTGTTGTAATTTTAATGTTTGAGACGTCCATTTCACTGAAATTTTGCTGTAGCGAAAAACCATGCCTGAGCCTTTGTGCAACAGTCGGTCAGAGCTTTGGCCCCAGGTCCTTGATTTTTAGAATGAGGGGAAAGGTCCTAAAGAGTACAAAACTTTCACTTGTTTGATCAAACTGGTCCTCACAAAGTGCTGACACTAGTGTCTAGCAGGAAGGTACATGAAACAGGTTAGAAACATACCGTAAACGTGAGTATCAACACTTAATTTGTTTTAAATTTGTATTGATAGACATTGTAATTGGGAGATGAATAATTTATTAAAGCATTTGATAGTTTTAATATTAAAAGAATTTTGAGTTAACAAACAAGTAAAGAACGGATGAAAAATTGCAAATTCAAATTAGAGAATTCCTCAGTTGGGTCCTCTAGTTTTGCTCTGCTGGCATTCTTTTTGTGGTAAAAGCGTATGGTAATAAAAGTGTTCCTTAGAAAATACTCAGATGTCATAGAGTATTTAAGTATTCCAACTATTTAATGGGATTTAGATTCCAGTTGTACAATTCTTTTATGTGATAAATTGTTTTGTAGGTAGGCATCTTGTTGATGCTTTTGTAAAGGTCAGGCTTATGTAAAGATAACTCCATATACTTTATGTGTATAAACTGTTTCAACAGGTTTCTAATATCAGAAATTTTGGGAGGTTTCTTTGAAAACAACTTCTGCCAGAAGAATGGCGTCATCCTCTCTACAAATTTGTGCGTTGCTGCTGGCTTTAGCAGGATTCACTATTTCACTTGTTACTACCATGTCCAACAGATGGAAAATTTCGGACACGGCAACGGTGCTCGTTACTACAGACTGGATTTCTGAAGGTCTTTGGATGGAATGTGCAGTGGTTTCTTTGGGATCAATACAGTGCAAGAAATTTCCCTACATGTTGAGTTCAGAGAGTAAGTGCACGTGGCATATCTATCTAAAATCCAGGGATGTAGTTTTATTCCATCCTTCTGGATGGCGTGTTAGTGTGATTGGGTGGCATAAACTGCGGCTGTCACAGAGGGTCTAGTGTGGACTCTAGTGTGGACAGGATTTGTCCTGTAGTACTTGCAGGCAGGTTAAAGGGCTCCAGTGAAACATACATGCTTCACCCTGCAATTCAGCTTAATGACTACTGTGGCTTTATTGCCATCTCTGCCGGGTGATATACAACGAATCTAAAATACTTTTGGTTGTTTTGGAAGAAATAGCATCCTTTTACTCAGCCTAATACTTAATGACGAGCAGATCCTAGGTCAATGAGGACTCGTGCTTGTTTGAGCTTCGGTGTGAGACAAGGGCTTTGTAGGTATTCCTGGACTTGTTTGATACTTTGTGCTAAATCTGTGTGTCTGGGCATTTCTCAGAGGTGGCCAGCTTGAATTAAAATACCTCTGTGTGACCGATGCTTTTGTGTTTTCTGAGGTGGACTGTGCTAGCAGAGTAGTTTATCTGCAAATAGAAAGAGAAGAATTGTCTTTGTAGGGACTGAAAATTATTTGGATTGTTCTGGATTTTAAAAATATCTTTCTATAAACACCGTTTTTGAGGTAAAGGACTAAGAAGGACTGACATTGAAGTTCTTTCCTTTGAAAACTGAGTTTAGAAACACTAACAGTATAGCCTTTGAAAACTGGTATTTTGTTAAGCTTTCTTAAGCAGAACTTTACATTTATTCTTTTACTGCTTCCAGTATTGTGCAGTCACTTTATGAGTTATATAATGGAATAATTTCTTCAAGCCTTCCCTGCTTTATAGATCCCTGATTACTGTCATTGCTGTTTACCTGGACTCTGTCCAGCTGATTTATTCTCAATGCGCAGTGCTTAAAACTTATAAATGTCACATCTCACAGACTATGAATGCTTTCTTGACACAGACATGGACTCCACTGAAGTCAGAGATGCCTAACTGTAAGGCAGATCTCTGAAATGTGAGAGGTTAACTTTGGAAATTCAACATATTCGTGGTTCTTTCTCAGGGCCCTGGCTTTGGTGGCCTCATCTGCTTTCATAATGATGGTGCCAGTTTAAGAGCAAGTGTCAGCACCCTGTAACGAGGCCAGAATTTCTAGCCTCAAAAGGAGACTAATCATATGCTTACAAGGATGTTAAAAACACTACTTACTGCATCAGAGACAATGTCAGCTTTTCATACTGTTCTGGTACCAGTTCTTCTCCTCTCTAAGACTTCCTCTGTATAGATACCAGAACGCTGGAGGCTTCCTGGAGGCTTCCTGGTGACATGAAACAGTCGCCTCCCAGGGGTTCTCTTCCCTCCCTTCCCATGGCCCCCGTAATTGGAAGAGGGATCCCTTGGCTGGCCGGGCTCAGTGGATTATCTTCAGCTGTTCAAAAAACTGTATGTCCCCTAAAATCAGCATGGGCTTCCTCATGCCAGCTGTGGCACGTTCCTTGTGCATGTCATGTGGCTGCCTGCAGAGTAATTGCTGTCTGTAGCAGGGCAGTTTCTCTTCTTACAGTGCTCAGTCAGCAGTCTTGAAACAAATCTACAGAAGTGATTGAAAAGGTACAGCTCATGTTGACCAGACATTTAAGATGTTAATGTTTTCAGTATTTTTTTCCCAACTGCATTGGCTGTATTTTTCCCAACTGTATTGATTTTTCCCAGCTGTAAACCCTCTCTCAACCATATTACATGCAATTATGCTCTGTTTGGAGAATATCAGTGGGATAAGGAGCAATTTCTCTCCTTGGTCATATATTGCTATGGTCTTATATGGTCACATCTTGTCATGCCGGTGTTAGTGTTTTACTTAGATCAGGAGTGCACTTGTGTATTGAGTTTTCCAATTATTCCCATTTCCTGCACTTGCTTTGCGCACATTGGAGTGTGCAAATTTGTTTCCTCATGGATGAGGCAGAGCAGGGAAATGTGCTCCTGGAATGCAGTTCCAGATTTCCGGCTGTTGACGAGCGTTCAGTTCACCCGACCAGGTTAGAGCTAGACTGAAGGAAAACTCCCAAGTCATGGATGGTGTTGATGTGAAGCGATCAACACCGCCTCTTTTATGCTGCTGATGGAGAGCCTCCTGCACAGCAGCATTTGCTGTTATTTATGTCCATCGCTTACCAAACGATAGTTTACAAAATTTAGTGAAGAATAACTCTATGTTCTTCAACAGCATTGAAGAGTGATTTCCTTAGGGAATGATTAAAATGCCTGGTGCCATATAGGAAAATCTCATGCATTCCAGGTCTGCAGTTTGATCTTTTCCATTTGCATGTGTGCTTTGTGACTGCCTGTTTAAATTGTGGTTTTTTTAATTAGGAAGAGATATTATTTAAAAAATGTTTTTTTCCTTGGCAGCAGTACAAAATCTGGGGACACTTGATTCAAGGTCCCAACTAAACTCAGCTTTGAAAGTGCTGTCAGCAGAAGTGATTGCTGAGGTCACCAGGGTAGCACCTGTGTATGGATAAATGATTTGAAACTCTTTGAAGGGCTTTTAATGGCATGCAGGTACTCCAGCAAACTGGTATGGCGTGTTCATTTTACTATGCCAGCGTTTTTCTAATCACAGTGACTTAACAGAAAGAGGGAATTCTGTAAAAGTCGCCTGAGAAGATCAATTCTTACCACACACCATGTAGTTTCTTTGAAAGATCGCAAGTACAGAGCTGCACAGGATCACACTGGCTGTGCTGCCAAATCTGTTCTTCTTTAAATCAATGACAATGATCCTCTGGGCTGCCAAGGGAGCAAAAATGTCGTGGTGGCACCGTCATATCCTTTTGCAGCCCAGCCTACCAACCTACAGCATCAGCTCTAAGTGACTGGTGAATTTTGAAAAAAAACCCAGATATTTGTTACGGGCAAGTTGTGACTCTCTCAACAGCTAATCCTTCTGGTAGTCTTTGTGTAAATGCTGTGAATCTGTTACCATGTTACATCATAGCAGGATTATTTTATGAAGAAACTCTGACTCCATTTCCTGGAGATAAGAGCAGGTTATCACTGCAGGAGATGGTTAACCACGTTTGGATACACAAGCAGTTTAAGGTATTAACGTTAGTATAATGGTGTGAATTGAATCTATTATTTTGTCTAGTCAAGAGCAGAAGCAAGTAAACCAAGTTTAACATTCTTCTACTTTGCCTGGAATAGATTTTTTTTCTTTAATACTGAGATATTCTGATAAACAGATGCAATCAGCTGATATGTATTATTTTTCATATAGCTGTTTTCCTTCATCATTTTATTCCATGGCTCATTTGTTCCCTTATATTTAATTTCTGTGAAACATATACATTATTACAATGGTATTCCAGTGTAAGTGGGACTATTTTTAAGACTCAAAGTGTTTGACTATAGATCAATAGACTGTAAAATATTAATGGAAACCACTCATTCACAGACTTAAACTTCCTGAAGATGCTGGCAGTACAGTTGCTATGGATTACTTATGACCATAACTCAAAAAAATGTGCTAAATTTTCTAGCAACAGAATAAAATTTCAGTTCCCAAGCTTTCATATGTCATCAAGGCAACAGCATAGTAAAGCTTTTTGATTTGAGATGGCTAATAAAATTACAAATTATTTTAATCTTGTGTAAATCCTAGTTGACTTCAGAGAAGAGACAGCAATTAAGTATTTGCCTATATTATCAGTCTTACAAGATATTTTGTAGAAATACTGACTGGAGTTTCTAGAGTGAGACTAGAAATAGGCTCATTTTGTCACTTCTCATTAGAAAAAGAATTAATATTATTATTAAAAAAAAGAAGTTAGTATCTTTATCATGAACTGCTCCCACTTCTTATTGTCATGCACTGTAAGCCTTATCTCTGGGGTTGAGCAAAGAGCAAAGGTAGTCTCATTTTGGAGTGAAACCCAGAGATAAAACAGCAACGAGGCTTCAGAAAGGCTTCACTTGATTGTAATCTAATTATAGGAATATTTAACTGTTACTTACTCACAAGCATGACTGCTGCATTGGAAATTGTTGGTTTTCTTTTGTGCTTTGGTGGGTGGGCGATGATTGGAGCTACTTTGGCCCATGATTACTGGAAAGTCTCCTCTATACATGGGAGTGTGATCACAACATCTACGTTGTTTGAAAACCTGTGGAAAAGCTGTGCAGAAGACAGCACTGGAGTATCCAACTGCAGAGAATTTGACACTATGCTTGCACTGCCTGGTATGTGACTTTGCACAATCTTGTTTATATCGCTTAAAAATTTGTTGGAAAAAAGTAAAAAGGTACTTTTGTTTTGGTAATCTGGTAGTACTGGAAAATAACTGGCTAAGAAGGTCTTTGTGGGGCGAAGTAATAAAAATCTTTTAAATGGCAGAATGTGTCAAGCGCATCAGGAAAGGCTGTAAAATAAGGCAAATGAAGTTGCTTGATCAAGCATAGGCATGCAAAATATGGTGTAATCCGTTTTTTAGCATCTGGTGGGAGGAATTAGTAGGAGACATTTTTAACAAATCTTATGATGATCTTTATTTGGAATTATTATATAGGCCTTCTTTTGCAATACTTGGTAGCTCATGTATTGTAGCTGGACTTTTGTTATATAATAGGCAAGAAATACTATTTATAGCTAAGGAGCAGTAGTTCTTTGCATGTTGAGACTGAAGATGGTAGATAATGCAACAAATACAATGAGTATATGTTATTTGTCTTATAACATATTATGCGTTATACAATGAGTGTATGTTATAAATTATACTTGTCAGGACTTGTTAACTACTGTTTTGTTGGATGTGATTCTAAATATCAGGAAATTTAGATTTGTTGGCTGCTGTACTCTGTATCAGTCTGTGGTAGAATTGTGGATTGTTCTCAAATGCTCAACGAAGGCAGTATTCTGTGGATAGTGAGCATATTTATAGATAGTAAAGCTAGTTTTTATTAATCTTGAATAATTCAGTATGTAGATACTTATCCCAGAATAAAATGAATCCTACTTAGTTGAATCTACACTGGGAGGTGGCTAAACTTAAATGGGTAGGAGGATACTCCTAATCTGAAGAATGTGTAATATCGGATTAGTGGGAATGAGGTATTAAATCACTTTCTCTTTCAGCCTGAAATAAACTGGTGGTGTTGACCATCTCTGAAGCTAGCATAGCAATTCTCTGTAATGGTCTGTGTCCAGTATTTAGGGAATAATCTGTTCTTTTCATCTTTCAGTGTTATGTAACAATTGGTTTGAAAATGCATGTGTGTATTAAGAGAAACATAACCCTATTTAAACTTCTTAGACTCAGCAATAGCAGGATCATGTCCATCGAACGTTACCCTCTGCAGAGTGCTTATGTGAGTGTGCATTTGGTTCACATATAAACCACTTCAAGGGTTGGTTCATAACTTAGACTCATAGAATAGTTCGGGTCGAAAGGGACCTTAAAATGCCATCTAGTCCAACTCCCCCTGCCATGAGCAGGGACATCTTCAACTAGATCAGATTGCTTAGAGCCCCGTTCAACCTGACCTTGAGTGTTTCCAGGGACAGGGCATCTACCGCTTCTCCGGGTGACCTGGGCCAGTGTTTCACCACTCTCATCATAAAAAATTTCTTCCTTATATCTAGTCTAAGTCTACCCTCTTTCGCTTTAAAGTCATTAGCCCTTGTCCTATTGCAACAGGCTCTGCTAAAATGTTTGTCCCTGTCTTTCCTGTAGGCCCCCTTTATGTGCTGAAAAGCCGCAATAAGGTCTCCCCGAAGCCTTCTCTTCTTCAGACTGAATGAACAACCTGAACTCTCTGCCTGTCCTTGTAGGAGAGGTGCTCCAGCCCTCTGATCATCTTCGTGGCCCTTCTCTAGATCCCCTGCCATGTGTTTCCTAAGCTGAGCGCTCCAGAGCTGGATGCAGTACTCCATGTGGGGTCTCACCAGAGTGGAGTAGAGGGGCAGAATCACTTCCCTTGACCTGCTGACCATGGTTCTTTTGATGCAGCCCAGGATACAGTTGCCCTTTTGGGCTGCAAGCACACATTGTATGCTCATGTCCAGCTTTCCATCCACCAGTACTCCCAAGTCCTTCTTAGCAGGGCTGCTCCCAGTCCCTTCATGCTCCAGGCTGTATTGATACTGGGGGTTGTCCTGACCCAGGAGCAGGACCCTGCACTTGGCATCGTTGAATCTCATGAGGTTCACATGGGCCCAATTCTTGAGCTTGTCCAAGTCCCTCTGGATGCCTTCCCGCCCCTCAGGCATGTCAACCGCACCACTCAGTTTGGTGTCATCAGTAAACTTGCTGAGGGTGTACTCATTCTCACTGTCTGTGTCATTGATGAAGATACTGAATAGTACCGGTCCTAGTATGTACCCCTGAGGGACACCACTTGTCTCTGATCTCCATCTGGACATTGAGCCGTTGACCACTATCCTCTGGATGCAACCATCCAACCAGTTCCTCATCCCTGAACAGTCCACCCTTCAAATCTGTATCTCACCAATTTAGAGAGAAGGATGTTGTGAGGGACCATGTCAAAGGCCTTATACAGAAGTCCAGATAGATGACATCTGTAGCTCTTCCCATGTCCACTGATATAGTCACTCTATCACAGGGGGCCGTGAGGTTGGCCAGGCAGGAGTTGCCCTTGGTGAAGCCATGCTGGCTGTCTCGAATCACCTCCCTGCCAACTTACTGCCAACTGACCACCTTACTGACCCTAGGCAGCATCTTGGCATCGATGTATGTAAATGGGTTGTTGCCTCTGAGAGTGTCATAGAGCTTCCATGTGTGCACATGTGGACAATGGGGCCACATCAGGTCAGCATCTGAGGAAAAAGTAGGTTTTAAAGAAGTTGGAGGGGCGGGGGGTGGATGGGCAGAAAAGAGCATCGTGAGTAGATGTGCTAAAGCAAAAGAGAAAGGAAGGCAAGAAACAGCGAGGCTCCTGGAGAATTGCGGGTAACAATATGGAGTCAGCAGGAAGGAGAATAAATGGGACCAGACAGAAAGTAAATGAATAGGCCAGGCTTGGAAAGTGAATTTGTGAAGATTAAATTTGATCTGTTGAAGAGGAGATCAGTTATGCTGTTGAGAAGATGGCAGTGTATTTGAGGAGTATAGGCAGGGGGAAGGGAAAAGCAGCTTAAAGAATTGTAGAGAAAAAATGGTTTTAGAACTGAGACCTGAAAAAGAAACACGTTAGAAGACACTGAATTGTAGAAAAAGTCAAGAGGGCAGTTGGGCAAACCAGGGAAGAGGAAGAAAGTGGGGCTGGTAGCAATGAGGGCTGAACAAACAGCGGGACCTCCAAGAAATGCCTGTAGCACTTGCAGATGTTAGCCGAGGCAGACTAAAAATTATCATGGTTAGTTTAGGTGTGTTTCAAATTGCTGTTTAGAAATAGCTGAAACTGCTGCTGCAGCAGCAGATGCCAGGGATTGGTGGGAGGGGAAAAAAAAGAAAAGACAAAAGTGTCTTTGTTACCTCTCATCAGAGGGACCATAAAGATTTTCCATTAAGGTTTCCTTATTGGCACCGGAGCTATATGGTATATATCTGGTTTTTGTTTTGTGCACGGGAAAGATCAGGCTTGATTCTTTCAACCAGATGTAAAGCTTTTGAATTCAGCAAGCCATTAGCCCAAATCACAAATGTTTGAAGTGAGGACCTTTTTAAAAGCAGTATTGCATAAGATTGAGACCATGACTGCCTACTATCTAGTCACGCCAACATCAAACATTTGATATAAAGCAATTTCTTAGCTGCCGAATACTTTTTAAACTCTTTTTTTTTTTTTTTTCCTTTTCTTCTGGTTAAGATTCCATAGATGTTTTTTCAATGACAGGATTTTGGGGATAATTTCTTACAATTAGTATTGATTGATAAAATTAACTGACTTTGTATCTTGTTCAATAAGCTCATTTTCTAAGATAAAGACAACAAAAAATTGAACTTTCTGGGCTGTGGAATAATCTCCTCAGTTAAGGCTGTTGAAGTTATCGTATTGTGGTGCAAAAAGGACATGGTACGAAATCTCTTCTGTTAAAATAATACAACCATTGGCTTGCAAACGGTTAGCCTGAGATTGTGCTTGTGCCTTGTAGAAAGATATGGGCAGTCCCATCTAATACAGGAGTCCCAAAGACCTGAAATGTAAGTTGTTGGATCCCCACTGTGGGTTATTCCTGCTGTCATGGGGGAAGGTCCCAAACTAGAAAGCAGCATCAGAGTTGAATGGTTGTCCAAACAGTGTCTTCTGCAGGCAAAAGCCTTGAACTCCTAAAGGTATTTTGAGGGGTCTTTTCACTTTTATTTGTCTGTAATTTTTTTCCCTGAAAATTTTAAAATTAATGCTTAACGAAACATTAATTCCTCAAATTATGTTATCCTTTAATTCTGTGTATTTATCTCATGGCTGCTTATTACTGCCTATGATAACTCTCAAGCTTGCAGGACCAGTACTCATAGGCCACATGAAGTTATACAGCCTGCTGTCTGAGGGTGAATCTGGTACTTCGCCTCCTGTTTCTGTGCCAGATTTTTACTGTTGGGAGAGTTACGGGCTCATTCCACCAGAGAGCTAGGAGCAGGTTACCATGGAGGACATGGAGGTGATCAGGGAGCAAGAGCTTGAATGCTTGCATCAACGATGTGACTGTCCAGATGCAGCCCGGTGCAGACCCTTTTGATGTGTGCTTGGACTCATAGAATCATTTAGATTGGAAAAAAGACTTTAAGATCATGGAGTCCTACAAAGTTAGCAGCCAAATCTGCCAGATTGGGGACACTTGGCACATTTGTCATATAACAAAGGTACCATTTGACCTGGAACCCGCTAAATCCAGGGTCCTGCTTTAAAGAAGCCTTAAGTCCTTGTCTGACTTTCCTTCTTAGGCTGGTTAATAACCTGGTCCTGGTTTTTGTGCAATCGATACCTAAATGTGAAGACCGGGAGCTTAAGCGATGCGGGATCACGGGTATAGTAAATTCCCTGGTGTGCCCACACCAGCTGTATCCTCTGGGCAGGGAGGAGAGGAGTGCTGCAGCTCTCGGATCTGCTCGTCTCCCGTTTGTTAGCCCCACTCAGAGTTTAAAGTGCACTGCTAACTTGAGCACTTTGTTTCCCATCTCTCACTGGAAGTAGCAAAACTGGCCCGTTTTTCCAATTCCTCTGTGGTGCCAGAGCCCTACAGTCCTTGGCTAGGGCCTGGAGTTCAGAGGTGTCTGTGTGCACAACTCTACGCGTGCGAGAAAGTCACCAGGACTTGTGAGTAGGAGTCTTATTTTTGCTCCTGTAAATGACTGTATATACGGCTACGGATTTTCACAGGACTTAAAAATGTAAGCTATGAAGGGCTTGCTGTGATTTTTCAGGATTTACTAAAGGCCCAAGAGGATTTACTGAGTTTATAAAATGTAAGTGTAGTTCAACTCTGAACTCTGATTGACTTGAAGGCTAAGCACTCTAGGGTTTGGATGCTTCTCTGAACCAAATAACAAAGTTGGACAAGATTCACTCATGTTAGTTTTGTCACTCCCTCTAATTACTTTTATTTTTTCAGCACAAGATTAATTTCTGTATAGATCCTGATTTGTTTTCTCTTTTTCTGTCTTAGCTCATATTCAGGCATGCCGTGCTTTGATGATTACTTCCATCCTTTTGGGATTCATAGCTGCAGTGCTCGCGCTGCTTGGTTTGAAGTGCACAAAGGTTGGGTTGAGCGATGAAGAAGCAAAAATGAAGTTTGCTGTCACAGGAGGATTTCTTTTTATTTTAGGAGGTAATGTTGAGGCTGAAATAAGAATGCTATCAATACTTTGTATTACCTTCACAGCTAGACTAAATGGAATGAACACTTGTTCTTGATTTAAAGCTGCTACAGTGTTAAAGGAATCATTCACGTGAGTGTGTTTTAAACTTTTTTTGGTAGGTCTCTGCTCCATGGTGGCTATTTCTTGGTACGCTGCGATGGTTACGGCTCAATTTTTTGACCCATTGTTCGCTGGAACCAAGTAAGTTAATAGATCTGTCATACCAAACTCAATCATGTGTTACAGACAGTACACGAGTCTCAGCTGCTCCGGAGTTTCAGAACCTGGATGGATCCCGTTATCCAGTCCTACAAGGAGAAAAATTTGTCTTCAGGCAATTTTTTCATCTCAGAGATGTTGGTGGGGAGGGAGGAGAGTTCTCTACTGGAAGGTTTAGTGAATGGCTGGGGAATATCGACCCCACATCTGAGGAGTTTCTGTACTGTGTTTACATTTTCTTGTGAGACTCAGTTAAGTGCACATCTCAATGCTATGAAGACGAAAAGGTAAAAGTCTTAATTTTCTTTGGTGTTTAGACCAAAAGAGGTACAAAACTCTAGCTATGGCTAGAATACAATGCCTCAGATGTTCAAGCACATGAAAAAACGTACAGAAACCAGCTTGAACTGCATACTAGTGACCTGCAGATAACTGAGAAACGTCACTAAAGCGTGCTGCTTGTCCTAAAGAAGTAAAAAAATATCTTACACTATATATTAACAGCTCAACACTTGTTTGCCTTATGAATGAAAATGAGGCAAAGTTTGTGGGACTATCAGCTCATACAGTTGCGCACAAACAAGTTTCGGGGTATAAAAGCCCTTATTCTTGTCTGATATAAAAGCAACAGTCTTCAAAACCAAATGCCCGCTTATGGCACCTTATCTAGGTCATTAGATTTAGCAATGAGGAACAAGGGTGGAGGTGACTGGGCCCCTCCTCCAGAGAAGGGGGGTGGGGGGGGGAGGGCAACATAATATATTGCCCGTGGAAAATGAGAGAGCTGGTTTGGGGAAAAGAGGACATTTATAATTTGCTGGTACCGCTACTGAGTATATAATGTTTAGATTAGTAAACTATAAATCTTTAGTTGCTAGGATCATATTTGAAGTGTTTTGTTAGTTTCCTCCTGACAATCAATTCTGGGAAGTCAGAGGTGAAGTGCTTTGCTAGGAATCAAAGTACTTTAAGCAATTGCTTTGGATGTTCGTCAGTTTTCCTTGTATTTTCAAACAAGCACTTCCAAAGAAATTGCATTTGTGAATATTTTTTTTTGTTTTATATCCCCTTGAGTGAATTATATGAAGGGTAATAAATATGTTAGAGGGCCGAAACAACCGGTGATAAGGAATTTCAGTTAGTGGGATAGTTAGGGAGTTGTATAATTATCTGGTATAGCTTTGGGGCTTCAACATCAATGCATGTTAATCAGTTACCAGATGGTTTGGATTCAGTAGCTAAAGAATTTATTTTTTTTTAATATCTGAGCTTCCTGGTTAAGACTATTGATTCACTAAGCAGTTCTTAGTGAATTAACTTTGGTCATTGGTGAAGCCAGACATGCTCTTGCGGAAGTCTGTGCTCCTTGGACTCTGTGAGATAGGTTTAAATTCAATTGCAGGCAGTATTGATCTTCACTCTTAAGAGACTGGCAAATCTGAGTGGGGAGGAGGCGTGTTTGTGGGTTTTTTTGGCCTGATTTCAGCAAAATAGTATGTTAACTACTATTAATTCTTAGAGGAATGTCTTGTACAGCTGTGAAGACAACCTAAGTTCTCCTGCAGATCCCTATACTTTCCTTTGGTACGATGTCTATGGCATTCCTATCTATAGGTGACTAGGGAGCAGAGATGTTTGCAGGCACTGGGCAACACTCTGATTGTTCCTTAGTATTCCTCCAGCAGCTTGTACTCCAGGGTTTTTGGTTTTTTTTTCGAGATAACGATTGTTTCCTTGTTCTGTGTTTGGAAAGTGCCTAAAACAGCGGAGACCTTGCAGCTCTACTGTGCGATGAGAACACGGAGGGCAGTGAACCCCTGTAAACCTCTGAAACCTTCCTGTTAGCAATTAATTCTGGAGTCAGATATTTGGATGCTTTTAAATAATGATTTTGTGTTTACAAGTGGAAAGAAAACATGTGTATCTGGTTTCAGTATACCTTCTACACAGTCCATGACACTTATTTTGCCCTTACATTTGGTTTCTCAGACCACAGAGATACAGCCGTATTGCGGATATAGTCTTTGTCTGAATATAGAAACTTGTTTTCCTCTTTTTGCAAAACTCCTGCCACGATTTCCCAGGCTCAATTGTGTCTAGTCTTTGGGTCAAATTCATTATCAGTGAATTCCTTGGACTGGACTAGGGGGTTTCCTGCAAGGGGTAGTTTTGTATGGTAAAATGCAGAACTATTCTTTTCCAACCTGGAACTCTTCATAAATGTATTTCAGCCATAGAACTACAGAGACTTCTGAATATTCTTTAGGATACATAAGTTGGAGAAGTCGCCCTATACAAGTAGCTGCTGGTAGGTGATCTAGGGTCATGTCCATAGAAATCTGATTTCTATGGTTAGCCTTTTCTCATGACACAGAGCAAGGTCCAGTCATTCAGTTTCACAAAATGACTTCAGTGTCACAGCTAACACAAGGGCAAAATAAGTGTTGTGGACTGCACAGAAGCAGTTATCATTTATTGTCATTTATTATCAACAATTTGTTAAATGTATGCAAGTATTTATTGCTGCTTATCTTTTTATTGCTTGGTACTTTCTGTACTGTCACTGATTTGGTAGAACAAATATACATAGAAGAACTTTACTGAAGAGATACAAAGCCAGATCTGTTCTCCTCTTTGATCAGTTAGCTGATTTCTACAAAGACTAGAATTTGTTTATTTGCATGACTTGTGCACCTTGTGGCTCGGTCTAAAATAATGGCTTTGTGATCCTGTAGCATGCTGTTTCCATAAAATCTTTCACATTTCAGGTATGAACTAGGAGATGCTCTGTACTTAGGCTGGGCTGGATCTGTTCTTTATATGCTTGGTGGGATCTTACTGACCTGTTCATGCAAAGGGAAGAAAAAGCAGGATTACAGGTAATCTTGGATTTGCCAGTTGAAATAGTAGCTGTCAATTATATACCAGTTTCTGTCTGTGTGCCCCTGATATCTCGGTATCTGTGATAGAGATACATAGAGAGATCTGTGTATCTGTCACCCCCTGGTATAAATCTGTAGCCATATAAACTACAAACAGGAAATTGTACCTACTAATTCAGTGCTGGGGCATGTCACAGACTTGTGATGTCAGGGGATGCTATACCAAATACTTGCACCTCCCAGTGTATTTGTTGATACTTTGCCATCGGTGGTTACTTATAACTAGTATTTGGTAATTCTGGATGCTGCTGATGGTTCCAAGATCTACATGATGAAAATGTGCCACGGAAGAGCAAACTATCTGTTGCCAAAAGAAAAGTATATCAAATAATATAGTGTATTATAATAAAATTTCTCTGCAATACTCACTACTATTAAAATGTTCAAATGCCATTTAATTTGCAGAAAGTGTAATAGCATTTCCTTCCCAAAGCATATCCAATCGATCATTAGACATGTGATTCTTTTTCCTTGTTTCTTATGGAAATGTGTTGTTACGCATCAAATTAGAGAAGGTGAGATTTCTGGCCTCAATGTTTAACCTCAACTGGATTTTTTTTTTTCAATCTTAAATTATTCACACCTTCTGAAGGAGAGGGATAAAATTGTCAGAAACAGCAGAGGTCCATGTCTACCCAGAAGAATCCAAAAGGCGTGGGGGCTGTACTGACTAAGCTTGAGAGGATGATAACATGAAAGGGAGAAGCACGTTCACTGCTGCTGGTTTTAATCTTAGGAGAGTTATGTCAAAACATGTAATAAGTGAGAGTGTTCCTCTGCTACTCCATCTCCTAATCTGAAACCATTTAAGTTTTATGGTTATATTTCATCAGCCACATTGGACTTTAGATCTCTCACCATACTTTGATACAAAGTAATGAATATCCTGAAATGCCTTGAAAATCAGTAAAACTGAGGGATGAAATAGGAGTTCAACATGACGAATGACGGCTGAGGGGGCTGGCTGAAGATATTTATATTTTCTTTCTCGTCATTTTGATTCCTGTATTAAAAACTGCAGGTTGTTCAAAGGTATTAAGGTCTAGGTTCTCTTCTGCTTTAGGGACTTGACTAAAATGCCTGGAGGAAGGGCACATGTGAGTTAGGAATCCACTGTGTTTCTGGGTAGCAGAGGGATGGTTGTGCTGCCGGGCAAAGAGCCCATCTCTTCCCTTTGGTACCAGACCGATGAGAACAGTAGGCCTCTGATTTCTGCACCTTTGTGAAGTGTGTGCTATTGGTGGGTTGGATACAGACCTAAATGAGTAACTTCTTAAGTATCTGAAACTGTGGATATGTGTGTAATACATCTCATTTTGTATCTTTTTTTTTCCTTAATTTACAGTCGCAGCAAATACGCATATTCAGCAGGGCAGGCAGCTCATCAGCACCGCATTTACACCAAAGACTCCGAGACAGTCATAAGCAACAAGGAGTATGTCTAAAGTTATCTTTTACGTCGCTTGTAATGTTAGTAGGTTATGAACTCAAATAAAGAAGTGAACTACTTCCAGGGATCCAGTTCCAGGTTGCAATTTTTCATCTTAATTTGGAGCAGTACACGGAGGAGGTATGGTTTTCAATGTAAATAGGAATGGTGTTCTGGGAATGTTTTTCAAATGTAAATAGGTTTCTACAGAAAATGCTGTGATGTGAAATCACAGTCGCATGAAGGTTTTCTGCATGCTGAGAAGCCTGGTAAAATTTAACCACAGAGTGCCTTGTATCCTGACAATCAAGAGCAACTGTTTCTATTTCAGCTGACTCAGAAATGCGGAACTGATATGCTGTAGCTAGCTGCAAGCTAATACGCCTCACAGTTAGAAATGTGTTGTGTTTTCGTTAATGTTTAGCTTCCTGCTTTTGTTTAGCAGCTTTAGCTTTTTACGGGAAATAAACTTTATTCCACAGGCTGACTGAAACAGATTTTTTGATGAGTGGTATCCTGGCCATTAATAAGGATGAAGTCTACATACTGTGAGCTTGAAGTCTCCTGTTACACTGAATGTCATATTATGTATGATAGTCAAGATTTATGAAAGCTACAAAAAAAATCCCTAACAACCACTCACCTTCAAATCTGCAGATATGCAACAGATTTCTTGTTGGTTGTAACGGAGCTATCAAAGATAAGTGGTACAGAATGAACCAAAGCTGGGAGTGGAGAAAGTACCTGGTGCAAAAATGCCTTGTGTTAGCTAAGAAGATGATAGTCCTAGTTTTTTATTTTTATTTCTATGTTTTCAGCTTTTAAAATAATCCTATTTTAATGTTGAAAAATCTTTACCTTTGGGAGCTTCTACTGCATCTGAACAGTCTAGTTCATGTAATTCCCCAGTGGCTTTATTCTTTGTCATTGTTCCATTATTAGAATTTCTGCCTTAAACTACTCCAGTGCTGGGAGCGTATGTTTGCCTTGTGCTAACTTTACTTTGTGTTGATGCTTTGAGCAACGTGGAATGGAATTTCATACTGCACGTTCACAGGTTTTATAACTTGTCATTTTTAAATTACGAATGTATTAATACAGTTTGTCAAAATATCTTGGTGTTTCTCTCATCTTTTAATGTCTTGTGATAAACATAATTGTAGTCTGGTTTAGAAGTTCCGTGCAGCTTCCTTGATATCTCAGTAGATAATTTCACATGGCATGTTGCAAGCAGTCTGAGCAGAAATGATTTAGCCGTGTCGTTTGGATGCAGATATGGCTGACTTGTGAACTGACATATGAAGGCATGCACTGGCCACTGACAGATCTTGTTAGGCTTAGTAGGTAAAGCAACAAGTGTTACTTTTAGATTGCCAGTGTCATCTTCTACCCCCCACTATCAACTATTGTTTTTAAAAGCATTCCTTTGGTATTTTGGAGAATAATTTCAAAAGCTGAAATGACCCTTAACTTGCAGGGTGGGAGCTGAACTCTGCATATTCTTTCCTCCAGGTTTTTAGGTAATTTTGTGATGGTATTTTGGTCTTGTTGAACATAAAGAAAATGCAGAACTGAGGCAGAAACTAAGCATTTCCAGTGTTGGTTTCTCACTAAAGTTTGTGTCATCTCATGAACGTGAATTATGATCCAGTAGGTGAGATAGAAATTCAAAACTTCCTTGGTCTGGCATCAGGTCTTCTAGTAACATCACTGAGAAGTTTAATTAAAAACCAAGAGTGAAACCCCTATGTAGTAACTTCTTAATTCGTTCAATACATTGTTATCGTATTCAGTGTCGGTCAGCGAGAACTAAATGCTGAAGATACCATGCCTTTCTTTGGTTTGTTTACAGTCCTTTCTGCTGTTTCTCCTGCTTATCTGCCCCTTTCCCAGGCACCTTCAGTGGTCACACTCTGAATTAATTTAATCACCCCCGTTTGTGGAGTAAGACATTTTACGTATAGGTGATACATGAAGTGTATTAAGTGACTTTTTTTTTTTATTATTTAAATCTGTAGCAACCCACTCAACTCTCTTTAAAGCATCTTCACACATTGCTATTTTTAAGTCCTTTGCTCAGCAGATCAGGCTGCTTTGGTATCTGCAAGTCTTCTTCATATCTCTGCAGCTGGGACCAAAATCCTGCATTGGGTTCTGCTACCGGTCTGGCAGCCTTCACAGCCTGGGGAAAAGGAGAGACATTGCAGAAGCAAGGGCCCATACATGCAAACAGATTTTTTTTTTTTCCCTCTAAACTTTTGAGCAGATTTACTTTGGTTTTGATTTGGCTATGGAATAATAAACAGATATTTTAGTCTTAGCACTCACTCTGTGCTTGCTAAGACCTCCTGGTATGTGGTCCTTGTTACAGAATGAATTCATGGGCAGGACATGGAAAGGAGCTGTTGAATTTGCTGGAAATGTGAGTGTCTCTGCACTGTGTGGTGACACCTCTCATGTTTAAGGTACCGTGAAACTCGGTCGCGTATCTGCACGCCTCTGCCTGGTACTGAGCGAAAGGGTTATCTAAATTAGAGACTTTAGTGATACACCTACCAAATGGGTGAAGACTAAAAGACTGTAGAAGATGAGTCATATGTATTGGACAGGCTTCCTAATAGAGTTGAGATGCTACTGCTGGTAGCTGGCTGGCCCCAAGCTATTCATCAGGCCTAACAGGGCTTTCTGTGGCTCTTCGCATGGGTGACAGGAGCAAAGCCTGTAAAACAGCCCCTGCGCACACTCGCATCCACTTCACTCATTTGCTCTGTGTCTCTTAACTTCCCTTATCCTGACTAAGCAAATGACAGGGAAAACATTCACCCAACAAGCAGCTTTGCATATTTGTTACAGTGCATAAAGCCTGTGTGCATTTGTAATTTTGTTTGTCCCAGAAACCTCCTGTTTTCTGAGCTGGGGGGGTGGGAAAAACTTACAGTGGGATTTTTTATTCAAATATTAGATATCCATATAGCTGCTAATAAACAGGTGAGAGCACCCAAGTAATTCTATGAGAAATCATCATTACTCGTAATAAGCATTGCTTTTGTTACCAGAAAGGTGGCTAAAATATAAATCCGGGTATAAGTACGATACCTGGAAGGCATCCTCGAGCGGGAGCTGTCTGTGTCTCATCAGATAAGCAGTGCAGACGGCGGCTGACCGGCTGCGGCCGTTCTTACAGTAAACTAAGCACTTCCCGCCGCTCTTCACGGCCTCCTCGATGGCATCGCTGCACTGCCCGAAATACCGGTACAGGTCCTCGGCCGGGTCGTCAAACACGGGTACGCGCATGCCCCGGACCTGCTGGAGGTCCGGGAACGGCTGCTGCCTGGTGACATTCACGCAGAAGGTGACTCCCTCCCGCCTGAGCAGCTCCTCGTTGCAGGCTGCCTTGGCGTTGCTGATGAGCAGTGAGGAGGTGACCTGGGAGAGCTGGAGCATCGGCAGCCGAGGCTGTGGGGCCACCGGCACCACTGCCCCCCCCGCCCCGGGTAGAGCTCCCAGATGGCCTCCTCCGTGCGGCCTTCAGGCACCAGCTTGCCGGGGAATTGGGGAGCTTCCCCAGCAGCCTGTACCGGCTGTGCTGGGATGTGCTATATTTATCCCCTCTGAACAGGCTCAGGCTTCAGGCAGGTCCTAGTGCCTGCTGGAGCCTGAGATTTAAACAGCTCAAAGCAATTTTGGAGCCCACAGGTTGGATTTAGAATCACAGAATTGTCTAGGTTGGAAGGGACTTTTTTAAGATCATCGAGTCCAACCGTCACCCTAAAACTGCCAAAACCACCACTAAACCGTGTCCCTCAGCACCATGCCTGCCTGTGACTTTTAAATACCTTGCAAAACATTGGGATTTGGTCACCCCTATCCCTATAGCAGCTTCCTACAAGAAGCTAAACCCCTCGTTCTCCTCACAGGAAGGTTACTGGGGTCAGCACTGATGCGCTATCGATCCAATCACCTCCAGCTGTCCCTCACCTACAACAAAAGCCTCTGTGGAGTACCCAGAAAATGATTTACCAGGCCGACTAGATACAGCAGCGCTAATCTTTCTGGACTTCAGTAGAACTGCTGGTGTGGTGCCAGGGCAGAGAGCATCTTGCGCGTGAGGGCGCGTACACGGGCTGGGGCTGTGAAGGAGGGAGGGGATGGGGCAAGGACCCGGCCAGGGCAGCGCCACATCAGCCAGGCGAGGGCTAGAGGCCGGTATCAGCCGCTTGCTGGCAGCTTGAGGAACGCTTCTCTTTCTGGCCATGATGCAAAAAAAAAAAAAAAA
>VXAK01005099.1:770491-880908 GCA_013399435.1 Arenaria interpres
AAAAAGAGCCTGTGACCACTATTTTCTGCTGGCATAAAGAGAAACCTGGACTATGGCAGCTGCAGGGCACGGACTAATTAAGATGAGTGTGAAACACCGTGCCGGCCGGTCAGGAATCAGCCGTGAAGGACCAGGGTGAACTTTAATCCACCGTGGAGGGAGGTGGACCAGCCACACACCAGCCATCACTCGTGTCAGTAACAGCCTGCCAGGGAGATGCCGGCTCTGAGGCCAAGGGAGACGGCGCCCTCGCACAAACACAAGAGCACAGTGTCCCCTCCTGCCATCTGTCACACTCCTCGCCTGCCCGCAGGCTCACTCCTCTGCCCATTGCTCCCTTCCCCCAGGGCTCAGGGCGCTGGGCTGGAGGCACAGATCAGGCTGGGTCCCTGGAGCTGGAAAGGAGAAAGCTCAGTAGGAGAGCAACGCCCTGATGCCGCCCACCCCAGCAGTGTCAGAGGGCCCTTTGGTTCTTCTGCAGCCACGATTTCTGGGGTTTTTCAGACCCTCTCTGGCACTGGCTCTCATCCAGCTTGGCATTTCCGTGGCACATCCTTATTCCCAGGCTGTGACATCACGGATCAGATGAGGAGCCTTTCTGCAATCACTGCAGGGGATTCTCCTGATCATACAGACACATGCTGGTTTCCTGTGCTGTGGGAAGGAGCCAGATGCTGCCTTACCTTCCTCCTCCTGCCTGGGACATGGCAAAAGCTTGTCTTTCTTCTACCTGCCCTCATCCAAGGGCTTTCCGGGGCCCTTGTAGAGGTCCCTGGGTGGTGGTTTATGGACATACCCCAGTTCAAACCTGTGTGGAAGGAGAAGCTGCAGGCATGACTCAAGGCACCACGATGCCTTTCATTCGCCAGCTCACAGAGCCATTTTGGCCATGCTGTGATGGCCAGCAGTTTCCAAAGCCGAGCACACCGTACCCCAGGACTATCCTGAGTGTTACCCAGCAGAGCAGCACAGCCTGTGATGGAAAGTCAGTGTCACCTGAGTTCCCCTGAATGGCCCAGAGCTCTGCTAATGACATAACTGCATGCCAGGGACAGAGATGACATCCACACGCCATGCCACGCGTAGTAGTGAGGAGCAAGAGCAGCCAAGAAGTGCACTGGGACCAGCTACTTCGGAGGCAGCAGTCCCCAGCATCTGCCTGTTGCAGGCAAGCCCTGGGTCAGCTGAGGACTATGGGCACACACCACACTGTGGAAAGATGGTAACACGGTCAGGGAAGCTGTGGCTGCTTTACAAGATATCATCAAGTCCGCCATCCCTGGGACCTGCAGCAAAGGAGCACAGGGTTGGGGAAGGTGATGGCCGGGGAGATGACCTCTGTGCCCACCAAGGTGGCCAGCTTCCCACCACCATGAGATGACACCGCCTCTCTGAAACACTTACAAGTACTCTCTCGTCACCACTAGTCCAGTCTTCTAATGAGCAGGTGCTGCCCAGCAAAGACATGGTGCCACATCACAAGCTGCCTGGCTTTTTGTGAGAGCAGCAGTCGGGATGCTCCAACAGGGACTGGTTCTTGTCAAGCTGAAAGCTCAGGCTCTGGGGCATCCCTGGTGTGGCCAAGGTGCAGAATGTCACAAGAGCCTGGTGGAGTGAGAACTTCTTGGACTAGCACTCCCATCCAGCCCAAGGGGCTGCCCAAATCATGGTCAGCTGAGAACGTGGTGTTGGCAGGAGCGCTGTGGTGAGATTTTAAAGGGTGAGGAGCAGCAGAGGAGAAATAAAACACTTACAATCAACAGAGTTCCTTCCAGAGTGTCCTTCCCAGTCATCATTTCCAGAAAGACATGGCAGTATTTCATTTGCGCTCATGTGTCTTCAATGAGGAGCATGCCTACATCCCTCAGGATGAGCATGGTGATCTTTGCCTTCCTAATGCCGCAGGAGAAGAGGGCTGTGTTGTCTCAGATGTGCCCAACCACTTTCTTTAGACGCAAAAGTGGCTGGAGCTGTATGAGCATACCTTCAGTACTTTGCCACATAAGAAGGACCAGGTCCTTAATTTCAGCTGCCCATCATCAGGCTGTGATTGAGAGGCAGCCGCCTCAAGGCTCTCAGGTGATGCATCCCTACAGGTGGCATGGCTGGAGAGAGCAGTGGAGAAGGTCCCAGGGCCCTACCTCCCTCTGGGCACTTTTTCATGAGTGTTGGCTCATGATGCTCAGTTGCATGGGGAGTCTTGGTGGGGGGAGGGTGGGCTGGAAGGGGTGATGGGTGTGGGTGTCCTGGCACTGCCACGCAATGATGGTGGGTTATGGCCACACTTCTGCAATGGCTGTGGACAGCCTTACCTTGGGCAGTGGCAGTTGGCATCTTGGTCTGTCCCCCCCCAGCACATGTCCCAGAAACCCAGCCTTGCCCCTCTGCTGCTGGTGGGGTGCTTCCCCGTGGCAAGGGGCCATGGGGAGCTCAGCCCTTCCCCAAGGGGCCTCCTGGGCTAGCATCTGGTGTCCCTGTGCCCTCCCCTCCCTATGGTGAAGCTGGGCGCTGCCGCAGCTCCACAGGGCAGGTGTGGCTGAGGTGCCATGGGGTGGGGGCTGAGCAATGGGGGCCCTGTGTTGCTTTGGCCCCCGTCTGCTGGGAAGTGGGGGACGGGCGGGAGAAGCCCCATATGCCCCCCTTGCCATGCTTTGCCTGGCCTGTGCCCCACTGTGCGCAGGACCACGCACTGGGAGCTCGCTGCTGCTGCCTGGGACAGTGCTGGGGCTGCCTGGAGGAGGTGGGGGGAGCTGCAGCCCCCCCCCCAGCAGTGGGGAAGGCTGCGGGGGCAGCAGCCCAGCCCTCTGGTGAAGCATCACTAGCGCCTTTCCTGCCCCTGGCTCCCAGCCCCCTTTCTGCAGCACCCCTGTTTCCTAAGGGGTGACTTCAGCTCATGGAAATTACTGGGAAAAAACCCACCCCTCTTCTGTAAGTGAAGGATCAAGTTTGTGTGGGCTGTGAGTGCCTTAGTTTGTAGAGTTAAATTGCTGTTGCTCTATGATGAAGTGTTTTCAGCTGTCCCTTTCCTCATCTTGCATGTAGGGCTGATGTACCCAGCAGCGAGATCCTCTGTGTGTACTTCCCAATAACTAACTCTCCCCGTTTCTCCCAGCGTCTGAGCTCCTGGTGTCTGGGTACCTGGGCGCTGCTGGGCTGTGCTTAGTGGTTTGGCTGGGCGAGGGACCCTCCTCCTCTCTTTCACCGCACCCCTGACACCTCTGGCTCCCTGTTGGCCTGTCCCCCCCCTGCCTGCCCCAAACACCCTCCCTTTCCTCGGGTGCCAGTGGTGGTGGCCAGGCGCTGGCGTGTGTCCGACCAGGGTGGAGAGGCTGCTGTTCCTGGGGGGACACTGAGCCGGGACTGAGCTGACTGCTCCATGCCAGCCCCTCCACCCCATGTCCTGCACCAGCAGGGCACAGGGATCCCCACCTCCTCAGATGCGTTTCTGCTGCGCGGTATCACCTTTCACCATTAGAAAAACATATTTCACCGCCCTGTTTTCCTTCCCAAGTGCCTGCTGTTTGTTTCTGTGTCATACTCGGCTTCAGTGCAGCCCAAAAACCTGGTAAAAGACTATGGCCAATGGCAAGAACACTGCTCCCTTTGCAAAGTGCCCACTGTTTTTCCATCACACCTGCTCTTGTTACCAAAACCATGATCTTTACTTCGCAGGAACCCTCCACCGATCCGTATGGGCAGCAGCCGCCCAGCAGATTGCTCTGTGATTTGCCAGGCATGCCCGGTGTGACTTACTAGCTTAACAGTTCTCTGCGGCTCACCCCAGCACTGGTCCAGGAGGCCCCTGGGTGCCACCATCCCAGAGCAGCTCTGTTGTCCCATTAGCACGATCCAATGTCACCGCTTCAGCACCCGTGCTGCCTCCCGGTGAGGCTCTGGATGTTTCTTAGCCACCTGCCAGCAGATGACTTGAGGACGGTCCTTCATGCTTGAAACGTTGTCCCTTCCCACCAGCCTGCCCCGGGTCGTGTCCCCATGCAGAGGAGGAAATAAGAACGGGGTAGTTATCGTTCCATGGAGTCTAATTATAAGCTAAAAGCACATGCCACCTCCTGGCAGTGAAGACATTTGCATCCTCTGCAGGAAGATGGTTGAACTGCAGGGTAATAGTCTCATCCTCTGGCTATAAAAGGGCTGATGCCTCAGTCCAGATTTTGCTGGGGTGTTTCAGGTTTTCAGGGGTGTTTCAGGTCTTGGTGCCGCTGTCAGTTGGGGTACGGCACAAACAGCCCTGGTTCCACGGTCTCTCATCCTCTCACCATGCACCGCTGTGAAGTGCACGGCCCCATTGTCTTGGTGAGCTCCTGGTAGGTCAGGGGCTGCTGAAACCTTCCCTTCTCAGGGAAGCAGGAGCTGAGCTGAGCTTCAATTGCACCCTAGGCCTTCTGCAAGCTCTTAGCAGTGCAAATAGGGGCTGTTCAGCAGCATTACAAACCAACAGAACAGTTTTCAAACAGCTTCAATACGCACACAGCTGGAAGTGGCCATTGTTTAAGATCATAATTAGACACAGGGGAGGCAAAGGAGGTGACTGGTCTGCAAACAACTTCTCTGAGGAGAAGACCAACATTTCTACATTGTGGGCATGTGGTGCAAATAGCTGTAACTGCAGGACAGGGAACTAAAGAAATACCTACTCACTCAAGGGTATCACTCAATTTATTAAGTGATATTTGCTTCCAGGCAGCTAGATACACATTTAGTAGATTCCAGTTATCAAATCTCTTTAGACACTTCATAAGCGGCTTTCAACGTGTCACCGTGACCCCTGCGCTCTCTGAAGGGGAGAGGGCAGAGCTGAAGCACAGACCTTTCTGCGGCATCCGTCCCAAACCTCCAGGTCACTGCAACAGCCCACAGCCGCACTGGTACAAGGCCATGGCAAATAATTAGGACAATGCTTTGTAATGACAAACACCAAGGGTGTTTCTGACTCCTCGTACTATTATGGCATGACTTTTTGTGCACCTGTACGAGGAAGGGAACATCTAGCGCATTCGCTTTGATGAGTCAAACCCGGTTCACCTCGTTTCCGCACACATCACTGCCAAACAGCCCCCGCAGTTGCTCCTCCAAAATTACGCAGGGCTGAATGCAGGCAAACCCCCCGTCGCCCAGCATCAGCCCATTGCAAACCCTGTGGCTGACAGCACCATGTCATTCCCCACCTGGCCTTTACCTGTGCCTTAACGAGGGAAAAGAAAGAAAACTCCAAACTCAGCTTAAATGAAGAAATAAAACTGCCCTGTAAATACAGATTTAAGTCTCCAGCCTTTTTATTTATACAAGGATTCAAAGAACATATTTCAACTTTAGATAAACAGTGCAAGAGAGTTACAAGTACCTTGGTAACAGAAAGAAATAGATAACTGTCCAGCTATGCCAATAAGTGAAATAATTCTTACTTCTGCAGATAGAAATGCATCTGTTTAAAGCAAAGGTGGACTTTAGATATTTCGCTATACCTTAGCCCCTACCAAGCCCACCGGAAAACAACAGGCAGTTTGTCATTTGTAAATGATAAGTAGCTGCGCTCTCAAAGCCTTTTGAGACCCTCGCCCTTAGTTAAAACATACACATTATGGCACGAAAGAGCAGGCTGAAAGACAGAGACACTTGGAAATCCACTATTTCTGGTTCTCCCCCTTCCAGGGACAGGGGTCCTCATTAATATTTTTTCCTAGACCACTACCCTCCCCCGGCCGCATCCCTGCGAAGTACGAGGCCTTTTCTAACTGAAACACCACGAATCACCACCTCGATAACATCGAAGCAAACGTTCCTCCCCAGCCACCCCCCCTTCCCCAGAGCTCCCCATCCTCGCACCCAACGCACGGCAGCCACCAGCCACCGCCGTGGCTGCAGCCCTCGGCCGCCACCGGCCTGGGGAGGTTTGTCACAACCGTTTTGAGCAAGTGGTAGCCCAGGAAATGTCATTTATAAGCACTGAAAAGGCCACAGGCTCCATGCCAGCCCCAGCGCGGGCTTGGGGCTTGTCTGAGCCTGGGCTGACTTCAGCTTGTTGAGCTGTGCCAGCAGATGCCTAGTTTTTGGGTAACTATGGTTGGCTTTGAGTTTGCTTTAGCGTAGAGCAATATGGGGTCGATACCATGGGGGGACTCGGCCGTCTGGGCTCCCCAGCGGAAGGTGGCAAGGCCAAATGCAGGCCCAGGCCACCAAACTGCAACAGGCTGGGGAAACTGCTTTGGGAACAGAAAAGTTGAATAACAGGGAATGGATGAAAAGCAGTAGTGTAGACAGACTCGTGTGATAAGGAATCCAAAATAAACCCAAGTGGGCCCGAGGTGAGGAGGGAGGAAGCGTCAACACCAACATCATGCGCCTCCTGGCAAAGAGGGGGAGAGCCCCCGGACCTGCCCTTGCCGCCTGCGCAGACCTCGGGCTGCCCACCACGACCATGTCCAACCCCAGCCCGGCTCCAGGAGGGCTGAAGCATCATCACAGAATCACAGACTGCACCTCTGGAGATCATCTAGTCCAACCCCCCTGCCAAAGCAGGTCCACCTAGAGCAGGTTGCTCGTCCTCGGGGCCCAGAGGGACACTGAAGCGTCAGCTCAACCCCAGCCACAGCAGGGAGGGATATCAGGGAGGGTTTCTCCCGTGTGACGGTTTTTACTGTATCCTTGAGACTTTGCCTTATTAATTCGGACTATCGGGTTTTATTATCAAAACAGGGCCAATAATTTGGGCTACTAAATTGTTAAAATATTAACTGGAAGAGCAGTAAATCCTTGGCTTCAGATTTAAGGTGTGTTCCCCTGGGGCCCGTAGGAAGCTGTAGAGGGTAACAAGCTGACAGCAAACGCTGAATGCACAGAAATGGAGACAACAGGGACTTCCCTTTCAATCCCCCATTCAGCAAAGCAAAACATTGACCTTGGCAGTCATGTGTTAAAACTGCCAATCCAACCCAACCATTTTTGAAGAGAGTACAACGTTTCAATGCCCCTCTCCCCCCCCTTTTTTTTTTTCCGCTTTGGATGTAAAGTTTCTGCAGGATTGGTTGTGGGGATTTCTGTAACTGAAGGCTACATTTGTATTGGCAATTGCTAAAAAAAAAAAAAAAGAAAAAAGAAAAAAAAAGACAGGAACTCTTTAGAGCAATAAAAGTAAAATGCGTAACTTGACATATTTCTAGAAGCAAATAAATCTCTATAAATCCATGAGTTGTGTTTATCCGTTCCTGGGTTTTGATGGGTCTACTGGTGCTGTCTGTCCTTCAGCCAGTGTCCAGCATCCTGGCTTTCATTTCTGAAACCCCACCAGGTTAGATCAGAAGGTGGTGAGCAGGCAGGAAGGACACCAAGCGAGTAACATCAGTCACTGCGACTTGGAGTAGCTGGTCAAAACTGGCCTAAAATCTCTGCCCAGTGTGACGAACCATGAGCATCATTATCCAGCCCCAGGATGAGGTGGGACCCCTGCCCCAGGGAAGGCAGGCGACAAGCTCCTTCCGCACCTGCCTGTGCCAGATTTTGGTGTTACCTTGCTCATGTTCTCGTCTTTCCTTAAACTGCACATTCTAGAAACTGCTAATGTTAAAAATGTTGTCGTTTTTTTTTTTTCCCCTTTCTTAGAAAACAGCCAAACCCCAGCCTCATAACGTTTGCTCAGCCCAATGGCACATCTCTGGCAGGACAGAGGAGAAATGCTCCAACATGTGCTGCACAGACCAGCGAAGCAGGAGATAGACACAGCTCTGCCCTCCCTCTCGCCACAGTACAAACACCTTTGAAACTCAAACCCAAACCCATGCGAATGAAGCCCAACCCTTGGGCGTGCTCTTGGCCCAACTGGTCACAGTGACTGTGTCGTATCTATCAAATCTGCTAAACCTACATCTCCAGCTGACGTTTGCCCTACCTGCGAGGTACAGAAGCCTTCTGGAAGCCCCGAAGCACACAGCCCTACAAGCACAGATACTCCTACAGCTACGTGAGGATATTTATATCTTTCACTGACCACCCCCCAGTCTCAAAACCCAGCACAGAGTCCACCCCACCAAGCATTTTGGGTTTTGGGCTGCTGCCTGTGGACACCAGCGGCTGGTGCGTGGTGGGATGGGGTGGCCAAGGGTGAGCCTGGCCCTTCCTGGAGCTGTTGGTGGGTGTCTGACCCGCTGTCTCACCCCATCCCTCTGCAGTTAGGGAAGGTGTGTGGGAGGATGGGGAAGGGACAGGGAAAGTGGGAATTCACTGAAAAACCTACGATACAACAGGAACAAACACCAACAGGAAAAATATCTCAAACAAAACATGTCCCATCCTCACATCCTCCCGGTAGGTGCTACCTCGAGCCAGTCCCCTGGGTAGGGACCCGCCCAGGGCTCATCACCACTGGCCCCTCTCTGCCCTAAGGCTGCTGGGAGGTGGCTCCCGCGTGTGTGAGCTCTCACAACCAGCCCCAATGCTCCAGTTAGTAAAAAGTTCCTGGTCTTTCTCGCCATCAAAAAAAAAGGGATTCCATCCACGGCTGGGACCATGGGAGGAGGAGGCAGCACAACTGTCTGTCAAGCGGAGAATCCCGCTGTGCATATTTTCATCTCTCTGTTACCTACAATGGTACTGCACTGCAGGTAGAAATTGGACCATTATTACTTGGGTAAAAAATGGCTTTCCAACTAGCATGCAAAGAAAAAATACCCCAAACCCCAATCCCTAACACTCATTCCCAGTCATTTAGATGCAGGAGACCTACATTTCAAATTGTCGTCAGCTACGAGCTCTAGTCAAGAAACCCACTCGCGACCTTTCCAAAGGAAAAAGGGAGTTCTGCGTTCTTGGGTCCAACAGCCAAACTGTTTCAGTTCAACCCACCAAACCTGCTCAGGCTCCTACATATACGCCGCTGGAAGCGAAGGGCCGTCTCTGCCTGCCCAGGACGTACAGAGGAGGAAAAAAAAAAACCAAACCCGAGAGAGAGCCCCTGGATGCAGCCCTGGAGCAGCGCCGACGGTCTCCGTCTCTCCGCCCTGGGAAGCGGCGTTGGTCTCGGCGCCGTCGTGCTTTGGGCAGCGGCAGGGTAAGCGGCGCTGGGGCCAGCGGCTGGGGAACAAGGTCGGGGCAATTGCATATTCCACTGGAGGCAGCAGAAGAGCTGCCCCCCGAGGGGCCGGCCGGGGTGGGTTCCCCCCCAGGGGCCTTCCCACAAAGGCTTGTTGCAGCCCCGAGAGCCAGTTTGTGGCAATAACAAAAGTAAAACTATGAGGTACGGAAAGAAGGACCCAGCGTTGGGGAAGAGACCAAGAAAGAAGAAAACAGCTCGAGCACTGCCAGAAATAGCAAACAACTGAAACCTTTTTCTCTTCCCTCTTTTTTTTTCCCTTTCTTTTTTTTTTTTTTTTTTTTTTTTTTTTTTTTTTTTGCCAAGGTGAATTAAATATGTCCTTTTGTCGGTCGGTCGGTTGGTTTTGGCAAAGTGAAGCCCTCGGCCGCAGTCTCTTTCCTGGCTGTGCTAGTGAGTTACCGGCACAAGTGCTGTGCGGCAAGGAAAGCCACCGAAAGGAGGAGGAGGAAGGCAGAAGGCAAAGATCTGCTGCTGGCCCCGTTGATGCCGTGTCCAGACTGCTTAGGAATAGCGTGCGTTTCTGGCTGCCTGGTGCTGGGGCTCTTAGAAAGTCTTTTGCCACAGACGTCGTCAGGACAGCTGTCACCGCTCCCGGAGCCACTCATGTCGTCACCTGCGCAGAGACAAACACGGGGTGAGCCCCGACCGCCTGCCTTACAGCGGGCGACCATCCCTGCCATCCCCTTGCTGCAGCCCTGGGGAGCTCTGGCCACCAGCCCTGCCCTGGCCACCTCCTCCTCTCTGCTTCCCCCTCTCTGGGATACAAGCCCATACCTGATCTCCAGCTGACTTTAACCACCCATTGCTGCAGCAGCTGGAAACTGCTGGAGCACCTCTGCTGTGAGGACAGGCTGAGAGAGTTGGGGTTGGTCAGCCTGGAGACGAGAAGACTCCAGGGAGACCTTATAGCCCCTTCCAGTACCTAAGGGGGGGCCTACAGGAGAGGTGGGGAGGGATTCTTTATCAGGGAGTGGAGTGATAGGATGAGGGGTAACGGTTTTAAACTAAAAGGGGAGATTTAGATTAGATACTAAGAAGAAATTCTTTCCTGTGAGGATGGTGAGACAGTGGAACAGGTCGCCCAGAGAACCTGTGGATGCCCCATCCCTGGAGGTGTTCAAGACCAGGCTGGATGGGGCTTTGAGCAACCTGGTCTGGTGGGAGGAGTCCCTGCCCATGGCAGGGGGGTTGGAAATTAGATGATCTTTAAGGTCCCTAACTGTTCCATTCTATGAAACCGCCCCATCAGGAGGGCTGGGCTGGGACTGGAGAGAACCCCCGAGGTTTCAGCACGGCTCTGAGTGCAGCACAGCCTCCAGCCACCCCTTAGTGAGGTGGCTGCACTCGAGCAGACCCTCTGCAGCCCTGAGCCAAAAGCCAGGTTGCCACAACCCCTCTCTGCCATCCAGGCCCATCTGTAGTGTCTGCACAGAGGCCCATGCAGGCTGGCAGGGGTGGCTGCTTGGCCCCTCTCCGGTTCTGCTAAACTCACTTGCGTCTTGGAAATCCACATCGTTCCCGATGTTAGCGTTGCCCAGACGGTTTGTCATGATCTTTAGCTGCATGATTTGCTGGCGAATGGTCATATCTGGCTTGGTGATGTCCACCTCCACCTCCGGGTTGTTAATTTGATTAGCCAAGCCGTCCCCCATCACTTCGGGCAGGTAACTGCAAAGGAAGGCGACAGGTTTAGATGTCTCCCCGCAGCTGAGATCACCTCTCCCCGTTACAGACACTGGTGATAATCCAGCCTCTTTGAACCCCAGAGAAGCTACAGTCAGTAGCGTTGGCTTGTTGAATGACCCCCGTATACTGGTGTTTGCTGCGAGGCAGCCAGCTCTTCGGATGGCCGAGCCATGCTGCCATGGCGAGACCCCATCAGAGCCCAGGGCTCTCCTGGAGGCCACCTCAGCTTGCAAGAGGTGGCTGGTGGCCTTGCAGCATAACTGTCCTGGCATGGGGAGGGGTCTCCTGCAGGAAAGGCTGAGGGGTTGCTCTCAGGCTGGTACGTGTGGAGTCACAGTTACATTCCTCTATGGAAAAGCTCTGTCCATACGGGAGGCTGAGGAACACCTTCATCCTTGCCCTAGTTAAATGCTGTGGGGGCTCACACCCTGGGACAACTGAATGTCCCCTGTCCAGTAAAACCAGACAGGCCCCCAGGGAAAGTTCAGTTAACTGGGAGCTGTCAACCAGCAATGAGAGCTGCGCTGCTCCCTTCGGCAGTGCCCCAGCCCATCTGCTCCCGCACATCTGCGGCACTGCCAGCAAGGATGTGAAATATGGAAGAACCAAAAGTTGCTGTCTCCAGGCTGGCAGAGACCAGCCCAGCAGGTCCGTTGAGGGGAGCAGAGAAAGGTGCATGGCCAGCAGCTGCCCATCTCCCCTCACAGCCATCCTTTAGCCCTCAGCCACGGGTGGGAGGTGGTTTCTGCAGCTGTTTGATGTCACCCGAGTGCCTCCTCTCATGAGGGAACAGCAGTTCAGCGCAGCTATGGATAAAAAGATGCGTACGCTACTCTCATCAACAGCTCTGGAGCCTGTGGGGTAAATCCAGCACTCCTGCCTTCTCAGTGCATGTGGAATTGCAAAACTGCCTAATTAGTACAAACCTACACAGTTATTTCACACTGAATGCATTTCAATGCTTAACCCCCCAACACACCGCAAAATGACAACAGGCTTGACATTCTCAGGCACCAGTTTTTCAGGAAACACAGAATTTCTGGGGACAGGGACAGACCTTTCATCTCAGTCTGAACAATTGGGACTTGCTGAGATGATGTTTAAGTGCCTTTTATCAAACCCTCCCTCTCTCACCCCAGAACAGTGCTATCCTGGCACCCTGGCACTCTCCATACCTGCCCTTGGTCATCCCGTTCCAACACTTGTCATCTGCTGCTGAGCTGGCCATTACTTTTTTGGTGCACAGGCTGCTGGGAAGGGTGATCCAGTAAGTCTTGAGAGCTGTCAGATTCCCTTTGGCATCTAAAACCTGTAAACAAAGAGGATGCTCAGGGCCAGGAGAGCTCTGAGGTGCTCTAGGGCTGTGGAAAGGACAAGGATTCTCCCTGTTTTTCTTTTTTTTTGTTTTGTTTTACCACCGCAAAGTCTGTTTTTATGCAGACAGGGATGTGTCACCAACCTTCCCCTAAGGATCAACCTTCAACCCAAGCACCCAAGGCTAAAGGTTACATGCTCAGGACTATTCTGGTACCACAAGATTAACCAGGAAAAGATTGTCTTCTGGGCCATGACAAGCACCCTTGGTGGGAGCCAGCAGGGCCCTGCCAGGGTGGGACAGGCAGGTGCCTGTGAGTGAGGAGCCTCTGAAATGTGAAGCTATGGCAGATCCCACAGCTCATCGTCTACAGAATCAAAAATCTCCATGGAGGAGGACCTCTGGCTCCAATATCCAGGCTGGACCGCCTGAGGCTGAATGACACTAATGGCAAGGAGCCTTTTCAGGTAAGTTTGGCACCAAATCCCTGAGATATTATCAGTTATCAGCAACCGAGACCCAGAGTCTGTGCCAAGGTAAGACCAGATCTGCTCAGGTCACACCAGCACTCGCCAATCTGATCTTCTTCAAACTTGCTGGCAGAGGCGATTCAGCAGCCTGAGGGGTGGTCTGACCTGACCTGCAAGACCCAGCGCTGCACCAGTTGGGCTACTGGGGCTCCCAGGGAGGCAGAGCACCAGCCTGCCCTGGCACATTGGTGGGGAGGGAGCTTTGGAGTCAAACTCACCAGCATCTTCAGTGCTTGTGCAGATGATTTTTCTTCCAACGGGACCTTCCCCCGCCTTTTCTTGTCGTCACTGCTGGAGCCTTTTGTGCTGATTTTAGGATTTCCACAGCCTTGGAAAACCTGAAAAACAAACCAAACTCTCTATCCTGTGCTTTGATATTATTTCTTTAATTAATCAGCACTCCACAGTTATGTTTGGTTGTTTTGTTTTTTTTTCCTTCTTAAGTATGTTTATCTTTCCTGCCTGCAAGATCTCCGAGATTCTGGCTTAGTTTGTGGTCAGGTTACTCTTCTGCCATGATGTGTCTTCAGCACACTGCAACTGGTTTTGGCTACTGCTGTCGAGCAAAATGTTCATCACTAACATAAAATTATTGCATGTTTTTGCATGAGTCATCAACATTGATATGAAATTATTACTAGCAACTTTATCTGTTCCTACTATGATTGAAAAATAAAATTCTGGTATGAACAAGATGGGAGTTGCTCACACTCCTTACACCAATGGTGTGGGCTTCAAGATTGCAGAGTATGTGAGCTTCATTGATTCGAACAACAGACTGAGGTGGGACTACCCCAAAGACTCTTGCAATCTTTGGGTACCTTCCATCATCCTAACTACCTGCCCAGGCGTGCTTTCTAGCCAAAGGAGAGCAGAAACACTTTGAAGGTACAAATCCTCAGACTTTGCCTCTAGGAGGAGACAAAGGGTGCCCTGGAAGTGCCTGTTTCTTCCAGTCTCTGCATGACCATTCCAGGCAACGACACCTCTGCTGCAGATAGCCAGTGTTCAGGCAACTGAGCCTTGTCGTGGCTGGTGGAAGGAGTGCTCAGACATCCAGATTTAATGAAGTGTTGAAGGTCAGGGGGGCCTTCGCACTGTCAGTTTGATTGAGGAAACACCAGCCTTTACAAAGAAAGCCATCTGATTCGAAAAGACGGCTCCAAGCTCGTCGTGGTTACCAGGGTGCTGTCAGAAGCTATTGATAAATTCGTCTTTGCGCAGTGCCCCCTTAAAGCAGAGAAATCAAGCCTGTGCCAGCTGCTGGATGCTTTTGCTAGTGGATTCTGACAGCCATCAGCAAAGTCCTAATCCAGATGAGTTCCTTTGGTTACAGCGGGTCTCATTGGTGTGTCTGAGGGACATTCAGGCCAGAAAGCCCCCTCCTGGGGTGCACGGTCCTGCTGACCAGATGGATCCAACCACTATGGCAGCTCAGCACCAAGCCAATTTGTTCACCTCTCTCCTTTGCTCTGTGCAAAAAGCCCCACCTTGAGAACTGCATGTAAAGCATTTTCAACTTGGTCCTACCAAAATAGGTTTCACTGCTGTATCTTTCCTACTGGCCTATTACTGTCATTAGCAGGAAAACACTCTTTTGGGAAGTAAAAGCCCTGGGAGGTTTCCAGGACAGTGGCTCTTGTAGCAGCTCCAGATCAGCATGGTATCAAGGTGATCCCCTTGCCAGCCCAAGGGCTTTAGGTGAGCAATGCCCATTACTGATGGAGAGAACACGTCCTGCAGACTGAGGTGATCAATAGCCTCCCGCCTAATGACAGCAAATAGATCTTTGAATATGCTCTGATAGCTCCTGCTGCCCAAAATCCATCGGAGAACCTCATGGAACGAGGGGGAGTGGGAGGAAGCAGAGAGAGTGCTCCGCAGTGTAGTGAACACATGGCTCAGTACCAGAAGCATTTATTGCCAGTTTTTCCCCAGATCCCAGGAGAATCTGTGACTGAGGGTGTCACTGGGTCCAAGGGCCACTTCTGGCTCTTCTCACAAATGGCAAGCAGTGCCCTGGCTCTTGGCTGCTAATGTCTGAAGCCCTCAGGGGCAGCCTGACCCTGCTGCTCTCAGCCCTGAGAGACAAGACTCCCAGGACTGGCCTGGGCCAGTCCCGAACTCATCTGACAACAATATCCTTTACCTGAACACATTTCCATGCTCAAAACCAGAGCTTAGAGCTGCAGCAATGTGCAGGTCCTGACCTCTGCCACCAGCAAAGCTACATTCACCTGGTCACCAGACGATACTGAGCAGCTTATCAAACACGCTTGATTGCTCCAGTCAAACATCACTTAGACTATTTACTCCTTTTCATTTTACCAGATTTCCTATATGCCCCTTGGAAACACCTTTCTTTGCAGATGATGCCATGTTTTCCCACATCATGGGTTTCTTTTATGTGGACAACTTCAGTCTCACGTAACAAGGGAAGAAAGAGTATGGCTTTTCATGTCAAAAAGAAACCTAAATCAGTACTTGGATGCATGCTGCTATTAGTGTTTTGACATGTGCCAGTGAATTCCTGCTTGCCTAAGCAATACTTCTGGCCCTTCCCTCCTCCAGGACCCAGTTAGGACCTGTCCCGCTCCTTTCATCTGCATCTCTGCCCTAATTGTGGGATAGCTGCAGGACTTGGGGAATGTCTGGGCAAAAAGCAGAAGCCCTGGAGGGCTGGTTTTGTTCCCAAAGCTTCTCTTACCTGCAGCTACAGATGTGACTGTGGTTAAGCGGGAAAATATACTAAAAATAGAAGACCAATGGAAGAGAGCTTCATGATATACTTCTTGGAAGACAGGTGAGCATCAGAAGAGACAGTTTTATACTATCCAGATGGACTACCAGATTGCAACTCTGTGCCACAGATACAACCCAACAGCCTGCAGAACATCACCCCAAGGCAGGTTAAAGCAGCTGCCTTCTGTCACTAGGGACTGTGCACTTTCTGTGGATGCCTCAGCTCAGCCAAAATACTTCAGGACTCTTCAGACACAGAGGCACCCAAGAGCAAATGGCACCACGACTCCCGCAGTCACTGCACAGGCAGTCCCACCTTGCGTGTCTGTACCTAAAGGAGGAGGCTGGCTGGATGCAGCAGGGAGGAGTATCTGGAAACACCTGAGAAGGTTTTTGCCTGTGTAAGGTGGGTGGTTTCCTATCATTAAAAGAGTGGGCACTTGATCACTTTCATCCTTCACCTCCTTTAGTTCAGCTGAATATCGAGCACAGAAAACATTTGGTCCTGGCAGCTACAGATGGTATATCCTCAGTCAGGCCCAGGCACATGCTCTTACCTTGGCTGTGAGAGAATCTTTGTTTTCTTGCAAGTTAGAAATAGCTTCGGCGATCCTCATGTGAATGGTCCCTATTACAGTGTCTACGTTGTACGGTCCATCAATCCGATCAGCCACCACGGCCAGGGAATCTAGTAAAACAGACAGAGACATCTCTCATCGGACTCTGTACAAACCAAGTTAAAGATCACACTCATTGGCTCCTTGGCAGGCTTGTTGGGAGACATCTCTCCATTTTCACTTCTGCTCATTTTCCTCTGGCACGGGACAGCTGTCCCTTCCCAGCACATAGGTGAAGCCACCCTCAGTGGCAGAGGAACAGAGGTCACCTCCTGCAAATGTTAAATGCAACTTGTATTCACTTAAAGTGACCAACATTTCCCGGGTTGCCACAGAAAGGAAAAATGGAAAACTGGTGCAGAAATAATAATAGCAGTTCTTGGCCCTAACCTTCTTAACTCATAGCGTGCCTTCAGTAAAGCACCGCAGCCAGTGAAAAGTGGGAGAATTGGGGTCAATAAAGTGCCAAAGGTACCGGATGTGGGACAATAGCTTCTATGGCAGTGAAGGAGTGAGAAAAGGAGTAATTCTTCTCACCATCACCTTTGGAAGGACAACACATAACCAACCAGGGAAATACCAGGCTATAAAGGCAGAGAAGCAGAGCAAAATGCCCACAACTAAACTGGTAAACAGGACAGGGAGTGACTGAGCGGTGCCTCTGGCTCTCAGCTCCTCTTACCTTGGAAAGCTCTGATGTCCAAGTGCTCGTGTCTGACCTGGAAGCTCCTGCCTGGATGGCTGCTTTAGGACTGTGCTTGGCTTACAAAAACATTACTAACCTCTGCCTACCTCCAGAGAAGATTCTCAACACCCAGGTTGGGTCTGAAATAAGGACAGCCTATATGCTCATAGAGCTCAGGCCAATGGAGAATGCCACTGCAGAGAGGAGCTGACATACTCAGTGTCCAGCGAGATTTAAATAGGATCTCAGGGCAGGGACTGGGTTTGGACATCTAAAATGGGACCGCAACCAGGTCTGACTTTGCCATTCAAAAATCGTAATTCTGAAAGTCACTGCTAAGGCTGCTGCTGCCTCAGTTTCCTACCACTTGTGCTTTAGTAGCCCGGAGGCCAGGCAAAGCATAAGCTTCATCAGCATTTAGGGACTTGGCATTCAGTTACTTGTAATCACAGATGGCTCCAGCATGGTCTGCGTCCCCCAGGGCACACCACAAACCTCCTGGCAGGACAAGGGATCTGTCAGAGCCCTGGGGTGGCTTGTGCTCATCTGGAGCAGAAAGCACTTTGTGTTCCTGTGGCCTTGCCCCATGGAAGAAAACAAGTGTGATGGCTTCGTGGTGGTTCTTCTCTACACAAAGAAGGTCAAATCCCAGGGTCAAGGCTGGAGATCTGTACCATTCACAAATGGAGTTATTAATTAGGAGTGATTAATTCTTCTGTCCTAAATCCTGATAGCTCACCCATCAGCCTGGCAGGAGACTGTCACAGCAGATGGTGTGATGTTGGAGAAAAGCTTATTCAGCACGTGTTTGTACTGCCGACATTAGTGAGGAGCAATGAACCCACCAGGTGGATCACACCCGGCAGTTCAACAGAGTATCAGTAAAACACGTCCTTCAGCCTACACCATCCCACAGTCTGTATGTGTCACCCGTGATACTGCTTTAAAGGACTGACGCTTATCTTTGAGCTGCACAGCAAATTTTCTCTGAGCAGGAGTCCAGCCAACTGGGGCACAACCACAGACCACTGCCACGTCATAGAATCATGGAATGGTTTGGGTTGGAAGGGACCTTAAACATCATCGAGTTCCACCCCCCCTGCCATGGGCAGAGACACCTCCCACTAGACCACTTCAAACCTGCTAGGTAAGTGTTCAGTCCCTTGCCTGCGCAAGCCAGCAGGACTCGGCAGAAAGACCTCAAATAGGTTCCACGAGGTCTAGGTGAGGTTTGTGAAGAAGCGCTAGGTATGAGAGTGGACACATAGTGCTAGTAACGAAGGTCTGATGGTGAGCCCACTGCTGTCAATTTAACAGCACGCTCAACCCTCTCAAGTATGTTCTCTCTGCTGTTACATGATTGATGTTCAAAGGGTAAAGACTAGATGAGGGACAGCACAAACCCACAGAGGACACGAGATCATGCCCACAGGGCTCACAGTCCAAAAGAAGGTCCCGCCTGCGGGGAGCAAGGGCAATAGTCAAACAACCGGCAGGGCTCAAACCTCAGCCGGTCTGGAGCATGGATCACAAAACACTCTTTGCTCAGGTCTGTAATACAGGATTTAACAATATGTAAAGCCACAGCTTGGAAACATTATGCATTTATTTTCAGCACTTAAAAAAAAGAAAAATGGTTTCGCTGGTTAGCTCGAACAAGACTGGAAACAAGGGCCAGTTTCCACGTTAATGTGCTGTCTTTTCCTGCAACACAGTGCTATGGCAGCACTGATTTCTAAAGCTAAACATGCCATAAAAGGGGGTAACGTTTTTTTTTGTATTCTGGGAAATAACATCTCCTGCACCATTAAAGAGCTCGCAGTTTAACTTTGCTGCCACTCAGAGGTTGCGGTGTCATCTTCGAGACTGTATTTTCCTTGCAGAGGCACTAACGTTGAGATACAGACATTTAAATCTAAGGCTGCACCCCCGAATTAGTGATAAATTATGTCTGAACTGCTTACTATGAAAATCTCCCTTAATTTGACCTGCCCTAATTTGTCAAACTGGAAGAGTAACTCTGTGTTCAGCGTAACAAAATCCTCTCCAGCTACACAGAAGGGCGTGGAGAAGCATGAAGAATGGACAGTGCCAGTGAACTGCTGCCTTTGACTCCACGTCTTGCTCCAGTCCTTGATCAAATTGTGACCTCTGACACTAAAATGTACAACTGCAATTTGAAAGAAGCTCCAATTTCCTCCCAGCCGTCACCCCTTGACAGTGTCTCTTGGGGTAGAGGAAGCCAGAATAAGTGCAAAATGCACCCGGAATTGCCTCCCTGTCAATCAAGGAGAGCTGCATGTTGACCTTTCAGGAGATGGGCAGTCATCCCCCAGGAGAGCCATGACAGGTAACAGTTGGCTTGCTCTGGCCGGGAAGGCCAAAACGCCATCAAAGTCCTGGCGTAAGCCCTTGGGGAAGGGAATATTCCTCCCCCTCTTTGGCAGCAGCCTCCCAAGGCGTTCTCATGGGGAACACCTCCAATTAGCCACAGTAAGCTGCCACTTGGTTCGTTAGCCCCCAGAGCAAGGGGGGCAGCTGGTCAACACACCTCACCGAGCAAGAGCACCGGCCTCCGTGGGCAGCGGTTCGATATTTATTTTGCAATGTCCTTTGAGAGGCAGATGACACCCCCTGAACTTCAGCGTGATTGTTATTGTTAACACCACCACACATCAACCCCGAGCCAGCCTCTTGGGCTGCAGCTGGCTAGCGAGCTGGCAAGCTTGCTGGTCAAGCAGTGGGTGCCAAGGCAAGGGAAAAGGTCAAGCCCAAAGCTCATCTCCTCAGGTCCCTGCCTTCTGTGAGCCCAGAGACGCATCAAGGCTCCTTCAGGTCCTAAGACCACTCCAGGTCTAAATGTACAACCTGGGAGAGGAAGAGAAGCTTGCTGGGTGCTGCTCTGTGGGCACAAGGTGAAGTGAGAGCTTTACCACTGCTAACAACCTCCCCTGATGGCCTGCAGATGGGAACAGGACGTGTGCTGCCACACAAACACATCATTTTCTAAATAAAGACCCTCACCAGCCTTAAACCACGTCCATCTAAAGCCATGTCCATCCACAAGCCACTCTCAGCAGTACTTCACATTTAAATCAGGAGCCACAGGCTCTAGAAAAACAGCTGAGTGACACCCAAGATCTTCTTGAAAAGGATGCCCAGGTCTGATCAGGCAATGCAGAATTTCCTGCAGAAACGTCTGGTTGAAGTTCTCTGGCCTGTGTTGCACAGGAGATCACACCACACCATCACAGTGGTATTTCTGGCTTTAAACTCAATGAATAGGACACCTCTATACACATACAACCCACTTTAAAATACCCATCATCTTAGCTGAGTGACAAAACAAAAACAAAATGAGGTCTTTTCGTATTTAAAATACAAGTCTAATTTTCCCATTCCTGGTGATACCTGTAACCCATGTCTTTGTTTAAGACACCTCTTCCTGTTTAGAAGTACATGATTCCATGCATGGAAAGAGTTTATGCCTTCACGTCTCCAGACTACCTCCCAGGGAGGGCAGCAAGTGTTTCTCCTGTGCTCTCCCAAGTGCTCTGGGAGGGATGTGGAGGCAGCTCTGACCATGTACGGGTGGCAAAATCTATCCCTGAGCTTCAACACTTGGGAGGGAAGGAAAAATTACGTGTGGGCAATTCCAAATGAGCACAGGCAAGATGAAAACTCCTCAGGCCCTTGTTAGCCAGCCCAGCAGTGTCCTATCTAATGGCATTAAAGCCCAGCAAAATGTCATGCAATAGCTTCTAGGTGTCTGATCACCGACAGAGAAACTGTAGCGTAAAAGAGCCTCCCACAGCCCTTCCTTTACTCGCCAAACATGGCCTCAGCGAGTTCAAAAGGTGCCATGAGAGGCAGTTGTGCTGCAGCAGAGGAAAGACGTCTTACCCATCAGGTACTTCCACTCGGTGTTCAGGTCTGCTTGGTTGGCCAGGCAGCCCTTCACGACGTTCAGGCAGTAGTTGTTGCAGGGCTTGACGCTGGACATGCCCCGGCAGTGCGGGCAGTACATCAGCTTCATGATGGCGCGAGTGCACTCGTGGCTGAGAGACACCTGGGGGAGACAGAGGGGAGTCAGGCACACAGGATGGGCAGGGGGGCATGTGGGTGACCCCCCCCCACCACCCCCTTCCCTGGGGTGAAGGAACCTGGTATGATCTGAAAGGCAGCACAGCTCCCCAGTTGCACGGCTTCCCCTCTCACTGCCTCTCCTTCCCACCACCTTTCATCAGGTGTCAACCCTGTGGGAGGGACAGCACCTCCGAGGCAAGTGCTAGTTCCTTGGGCTGCGTTTGGACCCAGGGTTCTGGGAAAAACCTGTATGTAAGCCCCATCCCCCTTGCAGCCAGGTCTGGTGGCCACAAGGACAGCCTGGGCTGTCCACTGGCTGTAACTGTGACCCTGACACATGGAGCACGTGTGGTCCCGGAGCCTCTGCAATCAGTGCCACTGCCGTGCCCTTTCTGAAGCAAGAAGGGTTTGTTGTCACCGCCCGGCAGATGCAGGTGTCCCACCACAAACTGCATCTCCGGCTTCCTGGGGGGGACACACAGCAGGGGGCCTGGACATGGAAAGTTCTCAGCTGGCATCTTTGGAAAAGAGAATGGTGTTGGGGAAAGACTTGAACAATTTCAAAAATATGGGCAATTGCGAGCACTCGGCAGCGGGAAGCGATTGCTCTCCAAAAGCACTTCAGGAGCCGCGAGCAGCCGGTGAAGGGGGCCGACACACGCCGTGCCAGCGGCACCGCACGTCCAGCTGATGCTTTGCAGAGGTGACTCCGGAGGTGGCTTTGCCACCTTGAATTAAACTACCTTGGTCCCTTAAGCACGGAGCCAGCGCAGGTGCAGAGCCCAGAGAGCAGGGCAGCAGCCTCTGCAGCACGTCAAAGTCCCCCCAGACCATCAGCCACGGGACAGTGTCCCCCCTCTGACTGCCACGGGCAAAGGGCTCCAAGCGTAAGCTGAGGGAGGAATAACAGCCCGGCAGACCCTGCAGAGATGCTGGCAGAACTCAGCGCTCCCCCGTCTTACTGCTAAAGCGTTTTCTCCTTTGCCATCTTTTTCCATCTTTGCTCAGATCCATTTGCAATTCCCTTGTCATTCTTTTAAAACCATTTACAAAAATAAACATAAGTGTTTGCATCGAAGTCTCCCTTGGGACCAGGTACTTGGCACTCACAAGGAGCCCAAAGGGGGAAAAGTGATGGGAGGGGCAAATCTCAAAGTGGAAAAATCCCAGAGGCTCAAGCTGCAGCTGCAACGCCGAGAACTGCCCCGACCTCTTTATTAGGTGTGAAAAATACTTTGAATATGGCTTTTTAAGTTTCTTCTGGGGGGCTCCAGAAAGGTTGAGTTCTGAGGTAGTAGAGTGTGAATGTGCTGAGCCCACGATCAGAGGCTGAGAGAGAAAAATCCCTAAACTGTCCCCCCTCCTGAAACTGCCTGTGCTGTAAAACCTCGCTTCCAGCCTTGGAAAACAGATTCTGGAGGGTGCTCGGGCTTCATCAGGCGGGAATGCAGGAAAATAACCTCATGAGAACCTTCTTTAGGACCAGGACAAACATCCCTAGGTCTCAGAGGGAGCACCCAAACCCTGAGGCACCTGTGCTCCACCAAGGCTGGAGGGGCTGAACCTCGCAGGAAAACACCAGGCACGGCCAAGGCTTCGCCCCGCATCCTTCACCAGAGCTTTCCGCCTCCTCTCTGAGACAGAGAGCGGCGCCGGGCTGCCGTGCGGCTCTGCTGCCAGGAGATGGAGGCTTTGTCCCACTGCACGCTGCATCCCCGGAGAAGCCAGCGAAGGCATTGCCTCTGTGATCTGAGAGGGGATGCAACGAAGCGGAGGGACAGGCAAACAAAAGAACAGCTTATTTTTCATCTCAGCCTTTCAATAGCCATGACCGAACAGCGACCAAAAAGACAACAGGTAAGAGGGTGTTGAACGCTAACACGGGCTGCAGCTGGAGACCTTCCGAAACCAGAGCGTTTACACAGAAAGCCAGGAAAGGAGCTGCGACCTCTCCTTACCCAGACAGAGCATTCGTAGACACGAATTAGAGGGTGAAGCTCCAACCACAGCATGAAACCTGTGAGGACAAACAGGTCCCAAACACAACTCTGTCTCTGTGTTTTACCGGCACACCCCATCACCGCTTGTCCCAGCTCTCCCAGCCGTGGCCATGGAGCAGTGTAACCTCTCACAGCACAAATTCCCTTGAAATGTGGGATATTTCCCAGCCCGGGTGAGCAGCAGGGAGCAGCCGGTGGTTTGTCTGCACCCACACAAACCTCTGGGAGCCCTGCGCAGCCTTCTGGAGGGGAGGGAGCCGAAGTGCTTTGGCTGGGAAGTGGGAGCACAGCATCGCCTGTGTGGGGAACACCTCCAGGGTGGTGCGGGACAGCCATCCAGTGGCAGAGAGGACGGCCACCAGCAGCTAGAAAAGAAAGCTATTTGGTACCCTGCCAGAGCCCGGGGGGGGGGGACACAGAGAGAGGCAAGTGACAGATCTTGGCTCAGAAAAGCATCTCCAACACGCTTAGCTTTAAAATACAGTGTAAAGCCAGCAACCGTACAGGAGCTACCCAGGTGACCACCGCCAGCCCATATTTAAATGAAGCCTGTGACAGGCCCAGTGGGCATTTCACCAGCATTTCTGCTCGCAGAATTTATCCTGGTCTCTGCATTTATTTTTGTGCATGTCTTTTCCTGGCAAAACAGAAAGGCCAGGCTGGATGGGGCTTTGAGCAACCTGCTCTAGTGGGAGGTGTCCCTGCCCATGGCAGGGGGTTGGAACTCGATGATCTTTAAGGTCCCTTCCAACTCTAACCATTCTATGGTTCTATGACCTTCACACCCTGAGCACAGCAGCCCCTCGCCCACCAGAGACTAATGGTGCAGGGCCACCCTTGCCCTGCCACCACGCAGAGCTGCAGAAGGGGGCTGGCAGCGGGGACCTGCTCCTCGGTGCCCACCTACTCCATCTGGTCCCCAGTATGACTGGTGAGCGCGGGCAGCTGCCAAGGCTCCCCATGACGCAGACATCTGCCTGCCGTCCTGTAACCCACCTCCCTCTGACCCCTCCATGTCTGTCAGCCTGCCAACACCGCCTGTCCCCAGCTACACCATCCACACCGGTGCCCACAGAGCAGCCACCTCCTGCCCACACAGCTCTTATGGGATTCTGCCACCTGCCTTGGGGCACCTAAGGCTCAGGCTCAGCTCCTGAGGGTCTGGGGGGAAAAAGCTGGTTTTGCACCTCAGCAAGGATCATTTCTAGATGTCAGAGAGAAGCTGTGCATGTACCATCAGCCTGTCACTTACACAAGGTGGCTTTGTCTCCTGGAGGACAGTGGAGTGCCACGCAGCCCCAGGCATGGGAACCCTGCAGCATCCAGGTGAGGTGGCACCCCTCACGCCCGGTCCCCTGCCCCAGAGCCTCTCCTCTGACGATGAGCAGGTGAGACATCCACCACCAGCTCTCACTCCACTGAATCTGGCAGGTGCCAAGTGTTCAACTTAATCTCTTGGCAGAAAGGATAAGTATTAATTTTTGCAGGTGTAAGAGGCTCCACTCCCTTCCCCAAAGAACAACTCAAACCTCTCCTGTTGGCAGCAGCCCTCCTTTTTCACAAGCTGCAGAGGTGAACTGAGAACACGGGGATGAAAGGGCAGGAAGAGGAATTTTGGAGAGTATTTTCTGCATGTTTTGCTTGGCCAGAGCTCAGTTCCTTGTAATTCCACCCAGTTTTCTGGGTACACTTCTGCTCCACACAGGGCTTGGGCTCTCAGAGCCCCTCCCAGCCCTGATCCTGCACCAACCCTTTGGGGGACTTGCAGCATGTTAAGGAAGAGAGTCCTTCAAACATGTCTTAGTCCTTGTGGATTAGGTTGCTGAAGTAAACTCCCAGGGTTTTTTCGGGTGTGCTGTATCCACACAGGGGAATCCCAGCCCCAGTTAGAAGGGGCTGAGATTCCCTCCCCTGTATGGATACGGCAACACAACCAGGACAGCGCTGCAGCTCTCCTGCCTGTTCACCTCTCGGGCACAGCCAGCTCCAGCAGTGGCACCGGGGAGAAGACCTCCTCAGGCTGGAGCCGGGGGACCACGCGCCCTCTGTGGTAGCTCGTTACACCCCCATAGTGAGAGTGAAGAAGTTTCTGTGGGCTGGCAAAGTCAAGACCAACCTCCACTTGCACACTGAGCCATCTTCACTTCCTTGTGCTTCTGCTTTCACCCTTCAGCCTTTCAAAGAACCTGGGACATTATGACCTGTACCCCTGCCCGACAGCTAATGGATGCCTGCTAAGACCTGATGGAGAGCCCCCCTGGCTTCCCCGCACAGATGTGTAGTAACCGATAGATCAATAAGCAACATCCTCTACTCATCACAGGTGGCCTGGAAGTAGGAGCACACAAACTCCTGCAGATGGAGTGAAAGCTAATGTAGTTTCCTCATCTTTAAGTGATCTGGCACAGCATGAAGACAGTACATGACAATAATTGATTTCTCTAAGTACCATCAACCTGGCCCAGCCTCTGGCTGGTTCTCCTTTAAGGAGACATGGTTCTCCTTTAACTTTAGTGGCACCTATCATCTTTTCTTAGCTCAGTGACCTAGAAACTGCATTAAGATGTCAAGAGAACAAGCACAATATGTTGGAGATGCCATTGCCCAAGGATCTGAAAAAAAATTATTACTGAGAGATATGGCTTGGAGCCAGGGCACTCCTCATTCAGTTGTCAGAGGTATAAAGAAATACACAAAACAAAGCTAAGCCCAGCTTAAAAATACATTGTTCCTACGTCATTGCTCAGTTAAAATCCACATACTCTACTCTGATTCTAGCGACACCAGTGGGTACAGTCCCTTAAAGCGTAAGCCCAGTGACAAAGTGATAAGGAAAAAATACCTTCTAAGATACACCCAAAATAGGGGACAAACTGGTATTGAGCGATAAATCATTTTCATTAAAACCACTTTGCAGCTGGGGCTACAGTAGTCGGTTCGAGTAGCAATGAGGTAATGCAAGGGGAACAGGTGGCTGCCTCATAAAAAGCCCCGTTCCACCATAAGCGCTGACATTTCAAGGAGGTTGTCATCAGGTATTATCCTGCGACTGTGGCTCGCAGCAAGCTCTGTGCTTTTCCATGGCCACTTTCCAAAGCCCGATGTGCCCGTGCGTTGTTGATGGAGCCACCCAACCAGAGGTGAGTTGCTGGAGGCAAGCGCTTTGCCAGAGCAAAAGACCTTCGCAGACTCTCCTGTATCATGCCTGGGATGGAGCTGGAGCTTGCCCCCAGGTTTGCCCAGCAGCCAGCAGAGAACGGGCACGTGTAGAGATAATACAACAGAAAATCAAGAACGTGTAATTCTCAGCATTCAGTGTGGCGCTGGTTTCCCTAATTTTTTCTCCTCCTGAGCGATGTTTAAATCAATTAGAGTAAAATTAATAACTTTCACAAGCAGTTTGCTAAGAGGATGGGCTGGGGGATTAGTCGCTAGCTGCGTTTCTTGCCACCCCCCAGCCAATTTAGAAAACATTCAGTGTGAAAGGCTTCTGACAAAAAAATAAGCTCCTGCTATGTATTTTATTAATATGCTTTTCAAGCAGAGAATCACAGAAACACAGGAGGCTCAGGGATAACAAGCAGCCACCTACTCTGCCTCCCTGCATTGAGACACATTTGAGGAGACCTAAGTTATCCTTCATCTTACCTAAAACATAACTTCAGGACAGTTTCAAACTTTCTGAAGCGAAGACAAAGGGTGACAAAACTACCTGTAGAAGGGGAAAGCACTCAGCTCAAACAGGCACAGACACTTGAGGGACTAAGGACACCTGAGTGCAGACAGTTCTTGGGACAGCCGGGGCTTTAGTCTCTCCAGGACACAAGGCAGCAGGGCAGCACTCTGCTCAAAAGGGGCTAGATTTTTCCAGAACACAGGAAAAAGCCTCCTTGTCCTTCCTCTGTGCCTTTAAAGAACAAATCAAATCTGTGATTTGCGTGTTCAACCCAAATTACCCCTTTTTGCAGAGATACACGTGCTCACAGACACCACAAGCGGGTTTTACAGAGCCACAGGATGCTTCTCTCTCAGACACACCATCATCAGATGTTCTTTCTCCCACTCAGGCACCTGCCCAGGTTATATGTTGATTTTCCAAATACCCCCCCGCCGATCTGTAGCCCTCTTTTCAGCGTAAGGTTTGGTGCATGTCACAAAGGGTGCAGAAGAGGGGTGCAGTTCCTCCTAGCCCGACCCTGGACCTCTTGGAATCTACAATAGTGGGAGGTTTGTTACCCTTCTGAACTGGGACCTCATTTGACAGGACACACAGGAGAACAGAGAGGCGCAAAGAAGAGACATGCTTTCCACCGTTACCCTACTGCCTGGAAAATATTCAAGGGCCTCCAAAACACCCTGACTAATATCAGGGCACAGAAAGGACCGTGGAAGTGATTATACGAGTCTTATATTTTACTGAGTTTTCACAAGCGCTCTGTCTCTTTTAGCTAAAAGCTGCTAAGCCCTCCTCACTCCAAAAAGCATTTCTTTATCCAAGGCAGTTATTTCCTGAAAAGGTGGCTGGAAAGACCAAAGAGCTAAGTGTGGGATGCAGAGAGGAAGGCCCTGGGGAAGAGCGACCAAGGACAAGCCCTCACGTCCAGGAGTTACAGGGTCTTCTCCATCAAGCAATGATCCTCCCTCCCAGCTTCCTGAGTACTGGAGAAAGGTTGAGCTTTAGGAAGCCACAGGCATCTGGAAATCTGATTTAGCAGTGGTGGTACCAAGCTGCTCCCTACCAAGCAGGCGGTGAGGGGTGAGCCCCGCTCTGCTCCTCCTGTGCCCATCAGGGGGTGGCCAGGTCCTTTGGCACCCAGAACCTGCAGCCAAGCTGCAGATGCTGCTTTTGAAGTACTGGCTTCAAACAAGGAAAAGAAAAAAAAAAACAAAAACAAGAAGCCAAAGGAAAAAAAAAAGCCAACTCCAAATCCTTTCTCCTTTTGAAGCCTGGCTTAAAAGCAAATGAGAACCTGCAGCCTAGCTGCAATGTGATGGGACTCCTCGGCCTTCAGGGGCCTTTAAGTACATCTGAAAGGCATTTAACACCAATAAAATAAGCTGAGCTCTTGCTGGTATTTTTCCTTTCCCCCCTCCCCTTGCACATTCACCCCCGGGCTGCTGTGAGCCATCTGTGCCGTGCTTCCCAGGGGAACCAGGGTTAGGTAGAGGGGAGAGTTTTGGAGATGGAGAAGGAGGCCTGGTGAAAAACATGGGCTGCTGTGTTGTGCTGCCAGCCCCCCTGGCTTGTCACGGGGGATACGGGCAGGTCGGCTGATGGAGGGAGAAGGCTGAGCTGTCGGTGGAGACATTGTTCTGTGGGTCCTGTCCCTGTCCCAAGGGAGTATGAGGTTGGCCCACAGGGAGGTCTCTGTGGTGTGGTTCACCAGGGTGGTGAATCTGCCACACATGGCTGGTCTCCCATGCCCTTCCTGGCTGTAGCCTCTGCGGAGCCAAGGTGGGCACGGGGACCTGTAGCCCCTGGCTGGGGCTATGGCGCAATGCAGGGATAGCTGGGGTGAACACAAAATACCTCCAGACATGTCAAAAAGTGCCTGCGCTAACTCTCAGGTATATTTTTTACTGTCTGAATGGCCACTCCAACCTCCAGAAGCCCAGTTAAACCCAGCGACATCAGGCAACCTAGGTTTCCAAACCAATGGATGCTTTAAAGCCCACAGGCAGCGTTCTGGAGGCAGGTACGCGTGCTGGGCAGGCAGAGGCAGAAAGCACCTACAGCTGGAGACCTCCATGGGTTTGGGGCCGAACAGAGCTACAGAGGCAGCCGCAGCCAAGGCATTCCTAGCACCCGCACTTACCTTCTCATGCATATTTTAAAGGCAGGTGATAGAAGTAAAGGAAGTTTTTTCCCCACCAGATGTGAAAAAGCCATTCTGGGATAGTGCTGAAGAGAAAACAGGTCAGCTCTTTAACTCACAGATCGCGCCATGTGCGCTGGGAAAAGACAGGCGGGTGTTCAGAGCCACACTGATTACCCCAGATCCCGCAGGTGGAATCGTACAGTCGGGATAAATTTGTCAGTATGAAGAACAGCAGCTAGAAAAAAAGGCCGGGCAGGGGAGCAGATCCTGTCGGGCTAGTGGCGAGGAGCAGTGCCGAGCCACCCGCGGGACAAAGGGCAGCCTAGGAACAGGCTCAGAAAGCCAGCCGTGCCCTCTCTTATAAATAACAAGAGTGGCACTGGGAGGACGGGTCTGTGTTTCAGCAGCAAGCTGGCCGGCTCCGTGATCGGGGCTACCCGCAACGTGGCAATTTCATGTTGGGACTTTCATCTTTAGAGTCTCCTCCCCCTGGAAGGACCCTCAAACACTATGACCAAAAACCAAGCTGGAGAGCCGGGCCACCAGCTCCATGCACCGGGCCACCAACTTCTCTGGTTGAAAGGAGGGGGAGCTGCAGGTGCTCCCAGCCCTGGGGAGGCGCGGGGGAGCCGGCGCGGGGAGCAGACCCCGCTCTCTCCGCCACATGGCCAGCAGCTGCCTTCTGCATGTTTGTGCCAGCCCTGATGTAATTAGCACCTTGACGTGTGTTAAATGAACCAAGCCTTCCAATCTTTCAGAATAAAACTCTAAAAGAAACAGCTGCGAGGCTGACAGAAATATGATTCTTTCAAAGTCTAATGAATTGTATAATCACTTCAGTCATTATTTTGCATCTTCCTTCCACAACTGCACAGCCACGAGCCCTTGGAGCACACTGAGTTTTAAGCCTCACCAAGCCCATCGCTCAAGACACCCCGAGCATGGCTCCAAACCCCCATCAGGGATGAGAAAAGGAGGGAGCATGGGCACAATGTGCCGGGGGGGTGGCCATGCTGGGGTCCGGTGGCAGGAGTAGGGCAAGAAAGACCCCGCGGTTTGGTGACCCTCTTGCTTTCAGCTCACTGTGCCCGGCTCAGCACAGGATGAGGGACACAGGGGATGGAGGCTGGTGCCAAATCCATGCCCTTCGCGCTCCAGCAAACCCGAGCGGGTGTTAAGCCTGAGGCCAGACAGACTGCCTGGGTCCGTCCCCGCCAGCCCAGCAGCCGGCTGGCCTTTCTGCAGACTCAGGAAAGAAAAAAAAACACATTAAAATAAAAAAAGGCCGCTAGGGTTATCCAGCCAAACTGGGGCAGCGAAAGAGGGAGCAGAGTCAGCCCCAGCTCCCTCTGCAGCCAGTGGTGAGGACGCTCCGGAGGGCAGTGACGACGGCTCCCGAAGGCAGTACAGCCTGCGAGGGACACCAGACCTGCAGAGAACCGGGAGGATCTGCACCTTCATATCCCTGCCTAGTGCCTAACTGCCTCCAGATATGAAAATGAGGAAGATTCATGTGGATGGAGAGACTGCTGTCACGCTCCTCTCCCTCTGGAGGACAACACTGCAAGCCACCACCTGCCTATTCACCACACTCCCCGCTCTGTTCATCTGACGCAGTTATTTCCAGCTGGTACAATTTTTAGTCCTTTGAAAACTAGATTCAATTGACTTTTAACCACCAGGTAAATATGGGAGACATACATCTACTTGCCTGGATTATTTCTACTATATTCAGAACACCTATGGGTTTTTATCCCCGAAGGGTTGTGATTTAAACATAATGCTGGGTGGAAATACTGGAAAGTAATATATGAAATTCATAAGGATGTGTTCAACACCGCATGCTCCCCATCCAGCTCGATTTGAATCTGTCCAAACAAATTCCAACTTTATTGCTAAACTCCCTCCCTAGCTTTACATGCAGGGGTGCTGGAAAACCTCTGCACCCACAGGACCGGTGGTGGGGCTGGTCTCGGTGGCTGTGCCAGAGGCTGGGCACAAGGAGGAGGGAGCGAGTGCAGGAACTGCTGCAGAAACTAGTCCCTGAAGGTGCAGAGCTTATTTCAGCCCATAGCCTAAGACAGTGTTCACCGGGAAAGGTGTCTGACGTACCACTGGGCTTCCCAGCTCCTGGGATTTCAGTCCTCCTCCTCAATACAGCCTGACCTGCTTGCGGTGTTTTCCAGCCTACGAATTGCTGCTGGGGCTGGAGCAGCACAAACTGCTAGCACTGGCCAACTCATTTTCAGGAAGCTCCATCGCTGATTTGCATTGGCGGTAGGGAAAAAAAGAAAAAANCCCAGCACATTCCAGCAGTTGTTGTCTCTACCTGGCTGGGGCAAGCTGCAGCCCACCTTCATCCCTGCTGGTGACGCCATCCTTACATCTCCTCCATCCCTGCTGGTGATTCCAGCACCCGTGGGACCCGCAGCTCCCACTGCTTGTGTCCCACACAGAGATCCCACAGGACTAATTTTTACCTCCCCTCATTTCTTTAAAGGGGAGGCCAGACCCGAGGCTGAACTCCTGGATGAACAGTGTCTCACCGAGACCTGCAGAGCTGGCTATAGGTACAGGTGACTGCAGTCTGAACATGGCAGGCTTATTAAATCCCACCTGGGAAAACAGATGATCTCCCTGAAGGAAAACGCTGCTCCTTGGTGGGAGCAGGTCCCAGGTGAGAGCTTCTCCCACAGGGAGAGAGAATTTACTGTGGCACCTTGTGGCTCCCTGGGGCAAAGCTAGTCTCTGCACAACAGCATCCTGCCGTGGAGTCATTGGCAGAACAGGAGAACACACATCTCTGGTGTGCAACAACTCAACAGCTCCAAAGTGAGGGGAGGGATAACAGCCAGTGAAAGGAAATAAACGTGGTGATACGAGGATATTGCCACTCGCCAATGCCACGGAACAACATTCTTATAACATCTGTTTACAAACATGAATATTATGTTTTCAGGATCAAGAGAAGTCCAATTTAGATAAATGCTTGATTTCATTACAAAAGTTAAATCCTTTAAATGAAATAAAATGTTATTTATGGTTGTATATACTTGCTGCTGATGCTCTGAATAAAGATAAGCCACTGAAAGGACGGAGATGTGTCACCGAGCACATGGGACAGGACTTCATTGCACTCGGGTTGTTTTAGCACAGTGGTTTCATAAGTGTGTGAAAAGAGATTATATTCTTCTCTTCATTTTTTAGTCAAATCAATTTTATGCCTAGTTCATCCAAAAACCAACTGGCAGCTGAAAGAAGCAAGTCAACTACATTCTTCCAAGGTGTGGAAAAAAGCGGGGTATGAGAGACGGCTACAATCCTACAGGACATGAGGACCAGGATTCACCATACTGTCTTTGTTATTTTATTGACTTGTTTGAAATGTAAAGCATGTTTAGATAAACATTATTTTCCATATGTATCCAGCACATTCATTTAACTGTTAAAAAAACTTATAAAATTTCTATTTCTGGCCCTTTTTAATTGGAATTCAGTTTCCATCCAAATGCAGCTTGACCCACCATGTGTTTAAAAATCACTCATATGGTAAATAGGAAAACTGCCATTTACCTTATACTAACACAAAAGTTTAAAAAATAAGGCTGAAATGTATTGAGAGCCCCAGTACTGCTTAAATAAAAATGTACTGATAGATGAACTTCATTGGTAAGATGAAATACAGGATTTAGAGGAAAAAGCTTATAATTAGTAAAGAGAATCATCATATTTTTTTTCAAACTCAAATGAGAATCAGCCTTAAGAACACCTACTGAGAAGAGGAAATGCAAACAACTATTAAAATTGATTATTTAAGTAAGTGTTTCTTGCTTACGTAGCTGGTGTTGCTTCACATCAATCCCCATTACCATGGGGAAACTTACCATTCAGGAGCAAGAAGCAACAAAGATCCAGCAAAGGAAAGACTGTCCTCATAACTGACTTTCTGACTGATGAGTAAAATTCGTTTTAAAACCTCTCCCTGCCTTTGGAAATGGAACATTATTTCTTTGTTTTTTTCTGCACTCTCACCCGAGATTTGCAGATTGCCCAGGTCTCCGTGGGCAATTTGAGGACCCTGGGCATGTTTTGATGTGTGTGGGGCAGCTCTCCTCCCTGTCCATCGGTGCTGGCATGGTGCTGAGATGCAGGAGGCCAGCAAGGACCCGTGCACAGCATCACTGCCCTTTTTGGGTGCCCTGGGGCAGAGGGTCACCCCACGGCACTTCATGCAATAGCCATGAGCTAAGGCTTAGATGCCTGAGCAGTACCAGAATGTGAGTCATAAATAACAAAACCAGCCAGGGTATTCCTGTTTATCATGCTGCATCTCTCTGAGGATTTTTTGCTTTTGTTTTATAGGTGGTTATCTCTCAGCCTGTGCCGTTTTTTACTGTCTCAGTTTTGCCTCCCCTCCCTGCTCCTAGTGTTTCAATTCACCTACACCATGTATTTCCAGGGGGGGCCTTCTTCTCTCATGGCTGAACACGGCAACTGCTCGCACCCGGCGTGGATCTCAGAGCAGCAGTGGGCAGGCAGCAAGTCTCCCAGCACAAGGCCTTGGCCTGTCCACATAAAGCTTGGAGTTGCAGCAGATGCTGGTTTTGGGCAGCTGCCCATCTCACAAGCAAAGAAAAGGACCCTAAACAAACCTGGGATGTTTCTTCTCTCCTGCCCTGGCACGCAGCAGAAGGTGTGCATCACTGAGGAGCCCCATCTGCCTGTGCCCCTCACTAGTGATTTTGTGGCCGCTGCCGTTTCGGCAGCTGCTACTTCACGCAGACAATGAAAAATGCACTTGGCATTGTGCAACTTAAGGGAAAACCTGCAATTTATGCTGAGAAAATAGCTACAGAAACACACAACCCGAATGTGAACACGGAGATGCTGCCCCAACTCCCCCTGGACCAGGGCAGGGAGCCAAACCTGCACATCCCTCCCCATCCCGGCCGCACCAGCCATGCATTTGTCCCTGTTCCCCGAGTTTCCCCAGTCTCCCCCCAACAGCCGCCGTGCAGATGGCAGCGCTTCCGCCCCATCAGCCTGGAGGCCAGGTTGGTGGCAAGAACGGCAGCATTAAAAGCTTTAGATCTTGGTGTCAGAGCCTGCAGTCTGTCTGGGTGACTTTGTCTTGAAAGCTAGGAGGGCAGTAAAGATGAAAAACAGTGCTGCTATTTTCTCCCCAGCTGCCCTCAAGCTATCCCCGGCAGGATGCAGCACGCCTGGTCCTGCTCCTGTTGTCCCTGTGCCACCAGCGGCCACCAGCCAAGGATGCCCCGAGCCATGGCCTCCTATGAGATCCGGCAGCCAGAGGCCGGGGAATAAACGTCCTGTGGGCACAGGAGAGGTTAAAGAACCCTCAGGAAATCCCTGCCTGTAGAGCTGGGGCAGGCTCTTCCCCACTTTACGACTGCCAGAAAACCTGGCAAAAAGCACCAGTATTTCCCTAGAACGCCCAGTAATTCGGACTCTGCACAAGGACCTGGAACAGTGATAGGATACAGGGGACAAACTCGGAACTGGAAGTGTCTGAGCAGCCCAAACCAGGAGGGTTTTGATAGAAATCAGTAGATTTTCTGGGATTTGCAAATAAATAGAACCGATGTAATCTAATTTTACAGAAGCCCAAAGCTCGGTAATTTATTTCTAAGTGTTCATTTAAACAGGCTCTCTCAGACTTCCTGACCAAAACACTCCCTACAAAACTTCAGCTCAAAGAGTTATAGGCCACTGCTACCAGCTGACAGGAAAGTTGAATCCCAGTCTCTGATCTTAATAAAAGTCTCATGCACTTTCTCCTAACGCCGTTAAGTATAAAGTAACATGAAACATGACTGAAAGCAACGCACCAGTTGCGGATGGAGTTCAGCACTTCACATCCACTCGGCACTCCTGTAAATCCACATCTGGTAAAGAAAAGCAGGTAAACCAGGCCTTTTATTTTAGGCGCGGCCGAGGGCTACCAGGGCATCCATAAAATGGATTTCCCACCTCAGCGTTCTCACCCCCTCTTGCCTAAAGTACTAAACCCAGTCCTGAAGACAGGGAAATGGGCCGGTTTTGCCCTTTGTTCCTAAATCAGCTCTCGGGGAGGCTTAGCTGAGGTTTCCCCACTCAGTTCATGCAGATTGCGCTGCAACAGCAACACGCCGGGTCAACAGCTTTAGATTATCAACAGATCTAATCTAAATCAACAGATTAGACCCCAGAAAGAAATTCTTTATTGTGAGGATGGTGAGACACTGGCACAGGTTGCCCAGGGAAGTTGTGGATGCCCCATCCCTGGAAGTGTTTAAGGCCAGGCTGGATGGAACTTTGAGCAACCTGCTCTGGTGGGAGGTGTCTCTGCCCATGGAAGGGTGGGTTGGAACTCGATGATCTTTAAGGTCCCTTCCAACTCTAACCATCCTATGATTCTAACTGCAACCCCAGGGAGGGCTCATGTGGGAGTGAGGGATGGTTAGGACTCTCCTGGAAGACCCTCCGTCCTGGAGAAATGGGCTGGGGGGAGGCAGAGGGAAGAGGAGGATTGGTGACCAAATCTGTACCCCACATCCCATTTGAATTCAGAAAGGAGTGACTGGAATCAAAATCCAATGGGTCAGAAGCCTACACAAAGGTGGGGGAAAAAGATGCTGTGTGTTGGCACCTCAGTCCTTCCTTCTGCTGATACCATGACTAGCTGCTCTGCCAGACCCACCACACTTGACTACAGGCAGCATCACGCACACCAAGCTGGAAATCTCTACCAGTCAGAGGATTTATGAAAAATATTTCACTTTGGTCCCCCTGAAATGATACCATTCTCCTCTTTTATCTGTCTTAAGTGTCAGGAGAGTGTGATGTTAATGAGATGTACAAAGGCTTTTGGGTAGCTCAACAGTTTTATAGTCCCACATTGATAAATTAAAGCATTTGTCACTGTTACCACATTAGTGTTTCTTCCTGAGATCAAAGTCTGGATTTGCTGCATCAAACTGTACCGTCCTCTGCTACGCATTACCACACATTACCTTCCAAGGAAAGTAATTGCGGTTCCCTATTTTTACATTCACAGTTTAATCACACCCTGATTCTCATACCTGCTCATACCTGCTGATTACCATCTCCACATGCACTATGCAAGCCATTTTTTAAGTACGGATTTTCTCCTTGCTACCTACGTGAAAAGCCTGAATATCTTGTTTCAGGACGATCACCTTCTTCTGGCTCTGAAAGGCTGCTTCTGCAGTAAAGAATACAGACAATTTGCTTCCTCCTGAAATCCTGGATTCAGTCATGTTAATTTACATTTAAATAGCACCTTTCATCCCTGAAGATCCCAATGCACTTTACAAACTCACCCTCTCTGTACACAGAAGCTGTACAAATACACACGGCTACATAAACAGACACAGCAATCCCATCACCGACGGCTGCAACGCATTTCTCTGCCTGTATTCCCAGCACACTTGTGAACTCAGCTCTGCACACCCTACATCATATCACCAGCACGGAGGAAAATGAGGCAGCGTGATTTAAAGGTGTGCCATTTCCCTGTTGGGGAAGTGTGAGCAATCTCGGCAAGCACCAGAACAGCTTTACAGCCTGGGTGACTGACATCTCCTTGGCACTCTACTGCATAGGTTAAAATGAGGTAAAGACTCATTTGAAGTCCAGGCTTGCTGCTCCCTTCCACTGATGGGTGACCCTCAAGCAGTTTGTTTTATAAAACTGAAAAAAACACCTGCTTGCTTTGTAATGAAAACATAAAGGGAAATAAAGCCCCCTCTCCCCAACAGCAGTAGGTGACTGGGTTTAGTCAATCTGAGGATAGAGGAGAAGGAAGAACCCCAACATACCTGAGACACCTTTTTGACCACATCGCTGCCCACAAGAAAGCCCTGTGCGTAGGAGCGTGCTGCGATGAAGGCTCGGGTCGCCTTCACCTTCAGATCCCTGGGAACTTCCCCGAAAGGTTTATGCTGCTCTGCGTGTTTCACCATGCAGTCCAGGTACTCATCTGTGATATGGTACTGGGGATTCAGCAGCTTGAAGAGCCGCTCCAGCAAGCGTGTCCAGAACTCATTGAGCGCCTCTTCCAAGTTGATGTTGGAGCCCCGGTAATAGCGGCGTAGCTCGCTGTACAAGTCCTTGAAGACCTTCATATTTTGAGTGTACAGTTCTCCGTACATGCTTGGAAAAGCATCATAAAGGGCCTTTTCTGACTTGTTCAACAAATCCTGGAAATAACCTGAAGAGAGAAGAAAAAAGGAGAGGGTGATGCGTCAGTTGGACAAGCAGGAATGCAACAGGCTGTGCTGTTTGTCAGCACAACCGAATGCCCTGAGAAAACAGACGGGCCCTAACAGAGCTTTTCCTCCCACTGACTTTAACCACACTCTCGGCCCTGAGCCTTAGCTGAGAAGATGGAAGGAGGAACCCCCCAAGCGCCTGGTGTCAGAGCACCATGGTCTGGGCCCTCTTTGCCTCTTCTGGCAGCCTCAACTGGAACCAAAACTGAGGCTCTTCTCTGAGCATGTAAGGTGCTATAGTGTTACTCATAGGCCGTCTTTACAGAATGCATCAACTGGCATTGATGACATGTACCATAATTTGCCAAAATTGTCAGCCAACACCTTAGGAGACAGCCCTGAATCAAGAACCAGACGCTTCTGGCACAGAAGCTGACACTAGAAAATGCTGTAAACACACAAGGATGCCTGGATGCTGCTCAGGCACCAGAGGTCCATCCTGTAGCGACCGCTGTTAGAGTCAGACTTGTCTGTCAGTATTAGCATCCACACCAGAATGAAGTAAGATAAAGATTTCATCTGGAAGATGACCTGAAGTCTTACATTTCATCGCGTCAAAGGTTGGAATTTCTCCAGCATCACCTGCTCTTACCATCACACAAAAGTGAGGGCTTTTTTGGAGAAGACAAAACTTCTCCCCCCCCAGTTTTCTTCTTCCTTGGAAGGCTGCCATTCCTGGCTGGGGCACTGATAACCTGGGGAAGCCAGGAGGACTCTAGTACAACATACATGTCTGAAGCACACCGCACAGCGGTCTAAGACAAGGTCCCTGCAGGCAAGAGGTCTTCTTTGGGGCAGAATGTTTATTTGAAGATGATGTGGCTTTACTCTGACTAGCTGTCATCCCCACCGACCCAAAACCACCACGATCCACTGCACAACTGGAAGCTGCCTTTGGAGAAATCAGTGCAACCTGTTTGAGCCGTCTTTCTTACCTGCCTCACTGCTTATTTCCCGATGTGTTATTTCCAAAGCCCTGTTGAGATGGAGCAGGGCTGCCACCAGTGACGGTGCCAACCCTTCACAGAGACAACCCCATCAGCCCAAGTCATCGCAGCCAGCCTGGCTCCGAGGCACAGCCCGTAAAGCCTGTGACAGCATCCCAAGGGCTGCGACAGGAATGGGCACCTCTTATTAGATGTTTAAAGACAGGGTTGTGCTCAAGCATTTTTGAACCGAGGCCAACATTATCATGTTCGAGGTTTGCGTCCTATTTGCTTATTCAGATTTACGCAGGGCTTTTGTTTAGGTAGAAACAATTAAATGGTTTTACACCCTAGGTTCAGCGGTCGTAGAGAAATGCCACTCTCCGGCTACATACCGCAGGGTAAAGATGACAGACTTGGCTCCCGCCTTACCGACATCTTTAGGTGTTTCCATCCTCTCGACTGCCAGCCACCTTCAGCCTCTCCGAGACTGCACAGTGGGGAACTCACAGCAGGACTGGCCTGATTCAATTTATCGATTTACATAAGCAACTTTAATCATCATTTAAGCCAATAAGAGGAAAAATGATTTAAATAATAGTTTTCATTTCAATTACATTTGTACTTTTTAAGGCCTTTTTGAAGCAAACCTGATTATGCTATTCTTTAAATCTAAATTACTATTATTTTTTTGGTGATGTATGATAAGCTCTAGTTGGAAGGAAACGGCTATTCAATTAAAATCAAACAGCATGCATTTAGGTATATAAATTAACTTCACTGTGCTAGGCATATAAGAAAAGAAAGAAAAACTTCTGATAAATGCATATTGCATGTACAAAGTTTTATTAAAGTATTTTTTGAGGGAATGGCACTGACTACAATTAAAGACCTCTAAAATTTTAGAACTAGTAAAACTCATTTCCACAGGTCTTGTTTATATTCATAGACTGGAAGGGCCATACAAGCTTTCCTACGCTAATAATCTCTCCTTGACTTCTCAGATTTGAACGAAGCTAAAACTCAACAAGCGGATTGAGCAAGCGAAAGCACCCTCTGCATCTGCACCACAAGCTGCTAATACTGAAAATTCTTGTATTTTAACAAATTGATATTGAGCATTAATAGCCTGGCTTCCTCCAGCCACAACCACGGTTTGCTTTCTAGTTTAAAATCTGAAGATTGTGAGCAAACTAGCTCTTAGGAGAAGTTTAAACACTTACACAGAAAATAAAAATATGTTATCTAAAATGTTGAATAAAAACTGGCTTTCAAGAGCACTTTTGGAATAAATTGATTCTTATTCAACCTGACCTAGTTAGAAGTTTATATCTCCAAACATTCACACTGGGATCCCTCCGTCTCTCAGATGCCTGATCCACATGTGTTTCTCCATCTTCCCTATTAAAACCGGATTTCTTCCCACAGACAGCAGTGTAAGTGTGCTGCCAGCGGGCTGTCAGGGCACCTAAGCCACCTATAAAATCACCTTGTAATGGCGGTTTCCTAGTATGAAAAAAGCCAAAACTTGATCCCATCAACATGTACTTTGCCAAATGACCTCAGTTTACTAAGAAGAGACAGAAAAGATGCCTGCAACACATGCTGTCCTAACGCAGCCTATCAAATCCTCTCCCAAGGTAGGACAAGCTTTCTGCAAAGCCTGGCACCTCTCATCCCAGCCCAAGGGACTCCGTTGGGCGTGTATCTCCTCCCACTCCAACAGTTTGGCCATCACCAGTCCCCAAAACAGCAGCACCCCCAGCACTGTGGGGGTTGGAAGGGACCTTTGGAGATCACCTAGTCCAACCCCCTGCCAAAGCAGGGTCACCCAGAGCAGGCTGGACAGGAACGCATCCAGGTGGGTTTTGAAAATCTCCAGAGAAGTAGACTCACACATCTCTCTGGGCAGCCTGTTCCAGTGCTCTGTCACCCTCAAAGTAAAGGATATTCCTCATGTTCAGATGGAATTTCCTGTGTTCCAGCTTGTGCCTGTTGCCCCTGTCTCTGGGCACCACTGAAAAGAGTACGGCCCCATCTTCTTGACGCTTGCCCTTTAGATATTTATAAGCATTGATTATCCCTCTGAGTCTTCTCTTCCCCAGGCTGAACAGACCCAAGTCTTTCAGCCTTTCCTCAATAGAGAGGTGCTCCAGTCCCTTGATCATTTTTTCTTGTGACAAAACTATCACTATGAACCGCAGGGCGCTAACACCGGTGAGAGCCTCCCCTTTACCAAAAGGTCTCATCTACACTGATTAATAGTACAATACGTAATTAAAGCTTGGCAAGTGTTACTAGTGCATACATAGCACCCATCTCGGTGACCCTGATTCATCGGCCTCTACGCAGACCACTCGTGTTGGGGAAGTGCTTGAGTGCCCCCTCTCATAGCCATGGCACAGCAGTTGTGTGCACCCACTACTAGGAAATTTCGGCTACTCCACCAACAGGTGAGAAGCTGCAGGAGGATGATGTACTATTTGGGAGCTTCTCATCCAGCATTTCTCTCCTGCCCTAGTGTCGCACGTGAGCCTGGGCTAAGGAGACCCCCAGCCCCGAGCTTCATCCCCATCCTGCTGCGTGTCACTGCTTCTTGTTGCATGGTCACCTTCCCCTGCAGCATCTCCTGAAGGGGCTCACTCCTCGGCTCACAAGCCAAATGATTTTGTCCTGGCAGGACATTTTTTGACTAATCCGAGGTGGCTTCATTGTTCTGTCGCCACAGCCTTCCTACTTGTACAACGAACAGAACGGCATTGAACCTACAACAGACACAAAATACAAAGTTTGTCTGATGCTGATGAGATATCTGAAAGCTGCTCCGTATCTTCATGTATCACTCCCAGCACTGCTGGTTACCCATTCACAGTTTAATTAAACTGAACCTAAACTCTCTTTCTTGTATAATCAGTGCTCTTTTCTCTGTGACAAGCAGCACTCGGCGAATAAATTGCTCAGCAATCCAGGTATGACATGCAGCTTGGCACTCACCATCGGGAGAAAGAAAACACCAACAAACACAGCCCAATTTGTCAATTCAAGGCAAAATGACTTTCTTTGTATTGCTACAGGAGAAACAAGATGTATATCTTCCTGTCAAAAAGTTGGAAACTGCTCTCAAAAAAGTCCAAACTAATTAAGAGCTGATGAACTGTTACTTCTCACCCAAGTGAGAGAACACCAATTACAGTCAACTTGTTTGTGGCTGGTTCTCAGAAAGTTCTTCTAGATTTCACACACTGAGGTGAAAAAAAAAGTGTATATGCATTATCAAGGGAAAATTAATTAGCAATTAAGTCTAAATGCATTTGTGATGAATGGCTGACCTGGCAGGGAATTTAAATGCCCATTTTGCAGCATTAGAAGGCACTAAGAAGTGGGGTTTGTCAAGAGGGATGGGCAGGAGCCTGTGCCAACTGCCCTGGTCCTCGGCACGATCGCAGACTGCACCACTCACATACCTAGCACAGGTATCTCCAATTAACACTGCATCCTCTCCTTAACACTTCCTGCCTACTAATACCCAAGCTTTTAACCTGTTTAGGCATGTGTCGTAGATTAAGGATGTGCAGGGCCTCAAGATTAAACAAATTGCTGAACCACAGTTCAGGCATCTGTCCTTGATTTCAGGCAGAAGCAATTATTTATTCTAGGGTAGGCACCTGATTATCTGCAGCCATGGTGGGTGAGAAACCTCTAATAACACAGCTGTCCCACTATTTCTGTAAGAAGCTAAAAATAACCCCCCAGTGGCTCCATTTATTAACTCTCACTTGGTCCACCACTGCTGGGTCTGCCCTAGCTCCCAAAGGACAATTAGAGTGATTAGCTCAGGCAGAGCACGACCATGTGGAGGCAGCTCCATCCAGGTCACATCCCGGACACATCCCCAAGGCCCCCAAGCTCTGTCAACACCACGTGCCTTCCTTAAGCTTGGGAACGGCAGGGATGGTGGAAAGGGCTCATGAGGAGCCTGCGCTGGAGCTCCAAAGCCCTCGCCTGCTGCAGGAGTCACCGCTGCACTCCCATCCCTGGGAGCAGGTGTGGAAACACCCGAGGTGGCTCTGCACGGGGCCAAAGCTTCCCTCTGAAATGATGCATTTGTTTCTGCTCCAAGTCACAAGAAAGCAGCTATGTATTTTCTGGATCCATGCTGAAAAAGCCAGGATGTTCTCAGCTTCTGCCAGCCTCAGAGATTTTACAGTGGAGGTGCACTAACCAGCCAGAGACACCTCCCTGCGAGTCACCTGCTAAATCCATGACAGGGCTTCCCCTTTTTCAAAAACTTTTCTCAAAGAGCCACGGAACAGCTGACTCCTGGCTCACTGCTGCTGGCTAAAGGCTTCGCAACACTGCAGAGCCCAGCAGGTGATTTTGTAACACCAGTAATTCAGTCAAATTGCACTCAATTTTCCAGTGAAAGGCACAGCTCCTCAGTCAAGGCTGTTCCCACATGAAACTTCATCTTTCACACTCCTGCTGCAAAAGTATTCAAAAGAAAAAAAAAAATTAACTGGGAATCTGTTTTTTGTTTTGTTTTGTTTTTGGGTTTTTTGTTTTTTGGTTTGTTTTTTTTTTTAATTATTATTATTATTGCCTCTCACTTCCAGGCTCAGAAACAAGACAACTGGCTCTGCTCAAATGAAACTTGCCTTTTGGCAGAGGCCAGGTCTGAAAAACTTCTACATCAAATAGAAAAATGCCAGAAAGTTACGAGCAAAGAAATGAAAAGTTTTTACAACCAAGACAATTCTGCAACCTTGGCCGCTGTCTCTCTTGCTGTTGTAGTGACAAAAAGCTACTTACCAGAGAATTAAGTTTTCAACCAGAATCTATAACCTTTGCATTTGAGAGAGACTGTAAATCCCCACCCATTCCCCCGCTTCACAGCTTCCCAGTGTTCACAGCTCATATTTTCGCAGTTTCCACTTTTTCACAACTGTGGATTCAAATTGGGAAGCTGTGAACAGCAAGGCAGGGACCGGCAGTTTCTCTCTGAAGATGGAAAGTTCCGAGTTCCCCCTTCCTGATCCCCGCCAGCACCAAGTACTTTATCCAAGCTCTTTGATTCCATTTGATCACTCAACATCTGGAACTCACTGGGGTTTCTTCAACTAGTATAATGATGGAGTGGGAATGGATGCAGGGAATGAAGAGGTCACTGAAGGAAGAGCATGCAAATGCTCTTTGGGCATGCAGCAGATCTGGTTTTCTTCAAAAGCTATCACATTTAGGGGCATACTAGAAGAAATATGAGAACTGGAGAAAGGTGACTAAATTACTTTCAATCTGAATATTATTAAAGCCTTAAGCAGAAAACGGCAATATAAAAAGTCTTAAGCACAAACAGAGTGCCAGATCAGAAGAGATGAGGGAGGAAAACACATTGCTCAGATGATGCCATTAATTCTGAAATCAGATTTTAAGAAGAAATGTGTTCCTAAAGGCAGGTTTAGCATTGGATGGTTTGATTTGGTGAAGACTCTGGGCTACAACCTCTACCTACACCTGGAAGTCAGACATAAGAGGGGGGGAAAGGCATTAGGGTGCAGGGCTCCAGGAGGAAGGAAGCCCATGGCAGGTGACACCGCTGACCCATGGCTTTCCCTTGGAGCAGCAGAAGCAGCACCCAGGGCTCTGCCCTGCCTCCACCTTCCAGCTCCAAGCTCGCCCCTACCTTTTGTGTTCTTAATACAAGAGCAGACTTCTCCACCCTGGGACAGCAAAATTCAATCTTGCTTATGCTTCTGAAAAGCCCTGAGTAGTCCCTGCAGGATCTCCTAATGACTTCTACTGCAGCCACGTAGTGCCGCAGTGCCCTGCACCCACAGAAGTGCTGTTCCCGTGGCAAATGCTACAGAAGCTTCTCAGCACTGGGTGTTACGTTCCATTTCATACACTGCCGCACACCCCAGTGCCCATTTGCTTTTCCAGTTGGTTTTAGTGCTGTCCTTGCAGCCAAACTACTATTAGGAGAGAATAATTCAGCAAACAGATTTACACCATTAAAATCCAAATCTAATGCATTCAAGCCTATTTTACTCACTTCAGCAAGTGTGGTGATATTTTATTTATAAAATTGTTATTACTCATTATTCACTTAAGTACTCCCCATGCCCTTGCTGAAGAGCTGGTGTCAATACAACAGCAGCAATACGCTCGGGCTCATACCTTAGCTGGGTGCTGCCAAAGGAAATAGCCTCGGTGAGACCAGGTGGCTTAGGCTCCAAATGGCCCTGCACGTTAGCAGTGGGGATGGCATTTTCCTTGGGAGATACCTCTCTCCTCACGGTTTTGCTGAGCTCCTGTGAAACAGCTGCTCTCATGTAGCTGCTTCCTCAGCCCCCACCCACCCTGGAGAACGCAGTCCCTCCCTGCGGATTCTGGATCCCTCTCCTCTACAGCATCCGTCCCACATTACACATTGTCCTTGTTCGGTGGCTGTGACCTAAGAGGTGTCGTGAGAAACTGAGACCTGGATTGCAAAAAAGCCCAAACAAACAGAGACAAAATCAGTTCTACCTAGAAGCCAAAGGATGAACAGTGTGAACAAGTGTGCCAGGATGCAAGAATTATGATGCTTTTAGGCAGTACAACTTCTAAAATCTTAGGATTCTCTCCAAAGAGCCACTTTGCATTTAATGGGCAGCCAAATACCTCTATCTGATTTCTCCTCTGCACCCAGGGGGTGCTGAGAACATCGGGCTGAAGAGACGTTGTGGGTGAATGAGACAAGTGCCAGCTCCGCTGTGCAACCATCCATTTTGTGCTCTCCTAAACCTGCTCAGTGCCCAGCACAAGAGCACTTAGACTTTTTTCCCCTCTCTGCTCATACTGAAAGGCTTGTCCAGAACATCTCCTCAGATGGGCGGACCCATTTTCTTAATTTCTGTTCTAAGTTAATTTTTCGGTCTTTGCCAATGTGGTCCTATAGTTGTAACAGTTGGTTTTGTTTCCTGGTGTTCAGTTTCTGAGATATTTATACACAAAGTCCCATATTCTCTCAGCATCCACGCTGCCTTGCTGCACAAGAAAAGGTACTTTTCCCTCTTCACACCTGACAGACTCTCCAGTCCTCTGATTGTTCCATTAACGCTTCTCTTCACCTCTTCAGGTTGGCATTAAATTTTCTTAACTGTGGGTGGTCAGAACTACAAAGAACATCTCGTTTTCTTCACTGGAAATAACACTGTGAATACTGCAAGGACTGCACTAACCTTTGTTAGAAATGCATCACATTAGCATTTCACAGACTTTCTGACATCAACTGGTACTTCCCCAACACTCCCCTTTGCTATTTCCAACCAATTAGTCCCCAGCTGCGTGTCTCACTTTGGAATATTGAATCTCACCCTGTTTCTATTATTTTGGTCATCGTGGTTATCCACTATCCTCTTCAACAGTGACAACTTTTCCCATCAGTGTCATCAATTAACCTCAGGAAGGCATTTCTCATCAGTCTTTAATGGGGCTGTAGACCAGGCTGGGCTCTAGGCCTGTCTTTGGGAATCACAACTGGGACCTCCCTCCAGCCCAGGAGCTCTTCTTTCAACACAATGTATTGCTACCTCCCCTTCAGCAAGTTCTTCACCTGATAATTCCTTTACTAATTTCCATCTTCTTCAGCTTAATTAACTACTCAAGGCACAGATGCAAATGCCTTTGAAGTCTCCTGAGATGAGATTAGTTGATAGAATAAACATACCATGAGCAACAGTGAAAGCAGGTATACTGATATAGGATGTGACCTAATCTCTACAATAGCTGTCTTTGGGTAAGAGCAAAAGATGGCCTACCTTAAACCAGTTTTAAACTGGGATATACATCAGACAGATTCTTTCTTTTGTTAAGGAAAAAACATTTTGTTTGAGAAACAAGAACTTTTTCCTGCAAAAGAGAGTTGCTGTTGTATGAAAAAACATTTTGGAACACGGCTCTGGTAGTGAGAGGGACGGGGAGGAGCGACCTCCAGTCACTCCAAAGAAATAAAATGCTTTTTCTGCCAGGTCTTGGATAACATTTTCATACTTTATAATGCAAGCTTTGTGCCCATTTGACAGTGTTTTGAATGGCAGTTAGAGAGATGTAATTATTCGCATGTAGTTTTGATTCTGCATATTCCCCTCCCCTGCTCCTATGATTTGTGAAGATAGTTTGCTTTTACCCAAGGCAAGCGGGACTGGATCCAGGTATTGAAATATGGGAGTGGAGAAGATTCCCTGGCTGGAAAGTTCCCCAGAGGGAAAAGATGACCCTCACTGGAGGAACAGCAGGATGATGAATATTCTGCTTGTCCTCCTGCTGATCACCATGTAACTACTGAGTGCCCAAGGAAAGCCTAAGGACAGCAATAAGCCTGGCACAGCCACCGAGAGCCTCCCCAGCCCCAGCTCTCGCCAAGACATGGCTAGTCAATCAAGAAACCACTTTAGACTCTGATGATCCTGATGAGCTCAGCGTTATCTTCCTAAAGTCCCTCAGAAACAGACCGGTGTAAACCTTAAGACATCCCTGAATTCAAGTTCATAGAACAATTTTGCACAGGCAAGAGTCACTTGGGTATGGGGCCAAAGAAGACCTGCAGGGCATATTAAACGAAGCCTGTGTGTACACTGCAGCAAGAGGAGCAGCATCCCCACGCTGGAGCGCCCGGGCCTGCTGCGGTATTCCCTTCTGCCTGGTGGAAAAATAGCAAGGAGGGAGCAGGAGCAAGTGGCACACACCTGCTCAGAAAGCGATTCCAGGCGCCACACAACAGCCTTGCAAAGCCTGGGATATGAAATGCCACACAATGTCAGGCAGCTGACATCCGAGTCATTTGCCTGGGCAGCTCCTCTATTGTTTAGGATTGAAATTTCCATGTTAGGAAGCTTGCTGGGGCGCAGCACCCCGGGCAGGAGGAGGGATGCTCAGGGCGAGGGTGGCCGCTCTGGGCTGCGTGTGTGGGAGTGCAAACGTGCTGTGCATGAGGCTGGGCTCCAACAGGAGAAATAATGGAGGAGGAGTCAGCTATTAAGGTGTGCCGAGGTTTGTGTGTGAAACTACAAGGTCAAACAGCTTCCAGTGTGGTGCACACAGGCAGACAGCCCCCTGCACACGCACGGCTGGAAATATTCAGAATTGTATGTGACTGTGGCTCTGCGTCTGCCTGTGGGACTGAAAGACAAGCTGCACGTAGGCTAGATTTTTCACATAGTTTCCTCAAACTTGGGCCTCCATCAAATTTCAACCCTCTTCCCTGCACATCTCGCAAAACCTTCTTTAGATTGAAGCCTATAATCCAACAACAAGTCACAGAAACGCTCATCTCTTCTGGACACTCTGAATGTTTACATAGGAAGCTCTCCTGGGTCACCCCAAAGCTACACAGCCTGGAACTGGGGGCGAGGATGCAGCCCCTGAGGCAAGGGGATACTGCATACTTAGGACAGCCGCTAGCAACAGGACAAAGAGTGATCTAACCCCTCAAAATCCACCCACTGAATGGTTTCCCAGCCCAGCCCCTATGTTTAAGAGCCACTGCTGGTCACCAGCTTCCACGAACTTCCCCAACCATTTTTGATCTTAGTGACACTGCTGGACTTTTTCCATAAGCCCCACATTTAGTTACATTTTCTGGGGAAAACCATAAACCTTTTAGAGTAAGAAATAGGGTGTATTCACTCCTTATTTGCCATCTCTAAGTGTTTCACAGTCCTCTATCATACCTCCATGTCTTCGCTAAGCTGAAGAGTCTTATCTACAAAAAGTAACCTCATTCTTTCATTTTCTTTGCCGTTACCCTTTTCCTCCTCCTCACAGGCTCCTTTTTTTCCAGCGTACCAAGCTCAGAGAGCTCTTGTGGTCTGAGGTCCTATGCTCCACACAGAGGAGCCCTGTGCTCCATCCAGCCTGCCTGGTGGAGAAGAAAGAGCTGTGCTGCAAGGTCCTGCTGCGAGGAAACCTGCTGCAGGCTGAGAGCCCTCGCAGAAGGGATTTGCTCTGTTTGCATCCAGGGTGGGATAAGCAAATACAAGAGATGTGAATCTTAAGATTATTTTCCCCACGTGTGTTCCTGGGATCGGAGCTGGCAAGAGATTTTAATCACGGCTCCTTCTAAATATATCTGTGAAACAACTCCAGACTTGCAGCAAACGATGAGCGGCAAGTATTGCCCCAGCAGGCTCTTATCAAACAGATTTCACAGCAACCTCTCTGCGAGATAAGGACTGGGAAGGCACGTGGGTGGGATTCATCAAACAGGAGTCAAGTCTGATCTGGTGGCTTAGTCCCCAACTTAAGGAAGAAAAGGCACCTCCCACTTACTGAGGCGCTCACTGTAGCATGAGTCTTCAGAGTCATCCTTCTCTCTCTCTGGGCTGCAGCAGGAGCTGGGATAATTAAGCTACAGTAGGCTGGTCTTTTTGGGACAAATGAAATTTTGCAAGATGAATTCCACTCTAATTTTTTTCCTCTAGGAAAGCGTGGATTTAAAGGCAAACCAACAAGCTTCACAGCTATCACTGACAGGAACATGAAAGCTGGTAAAAGTAATTGCTAATACCTGTTCCTTTCCAGGTTTATTCAGTAAGACCCAAAGGGCTCTATTTCTTTAACAGTAAAATAAACTCAGAAGGATCTTAAAATATTGAGGGTTGCTGGCGGTTTTAAAAGGTGCAATATACAACCTGGATAAACGTGTAGTATATACCTATATATACCTACAATATGTAGTATATACCTATTTTTCATTCCAGAAAGAAAAGTGTTACTTTCCTCCTGCTGAAATAAACAGCTGGTTTGGCAGAAAGGTGCAGCTAGAAGGGCCACCGCCAAGACAAGCCCCTGATGCCACAGCTGCACCCACCTACCGGGCTGGGACATACTGCAGAGACATGGCACAAAGGAGAGGAGCAGTGGATCCATTCAGGAGATGCCAGCGCAGGCTGTCACCTTTCCAAAGCCACCTTCCCCACCAGCCTCACTGAGGTCAGGTTTGACTTGCCGCCCCTTTCAGCGAGTGCCAGGCAGCGGAAGTCCCTCTGTAGGTTATCCTGCCGGAGCACATCTCAGCCCCCTGCCCTCGCCTCAAACACCCTGCTGAAGGTTGGAAATAATTAAGCCTTTATAGCTTTCAACACACACCTAACTCCTTCCTTACTTGTACCATTATCATGAACCCATCTGTCGCCAAGTCAGGCTCTTTGCAGGAATATTTTAATTGAGAAAAACATCAATGAATGATTATCTATTTAGAATTAAATGTATTTCATTGTCTCCGCAAAAAAAAAAATAATAAGGAAAACGCCCTACTGCTTGTGCCTACCTGTGACACTTTCCACATTCAAACAGAGACTTACACACTCAAGCATCCTCACCGCATATTTTTATATTTTTCAAGATCAAAACTCCTTGTTTAAGTTCTCGAAAGCTGTAGGCTTCATACTGTGGCAGTGGGACAAACCCGACTTTGGCTTTTTATCTATTTCATTACTGTTGCCCTTCGCTCAAAATGGCCTCTAGACAAACTATTTATTGTTGGGTTAATTAGATCATTTGAATCTATGCTTGCCACTGCATTTTTGCAGTACGGTCAATGGATATCTAAGTATCTTGAGTATCTGACACGTGGGCTTTCCCAAAGGACAAGGGAAGATAGAAATTACCAGCTGTGGTGATAATATTCTAGACAGGCGAAGTTCCCGTGTTATTATTGCAGGAGTTTATCCAAGTCTGTATAAAGCTCTTAATCTCTAGTTTTTTCTTTTTCAATGCCATCAGAGGAACTTGTCTCTTTGTAAAAATAATTTGCTTATGACACTCCCATCCATAAAATCAGTATGAAAAGGAGAAATAGGCAAAAATGAGAGGAGGCAGCTATCACTAACAGGCAATATGTATGTGTATCTGACAGCTGGAAGTGCCAAGAAGGTACACAGATACAATAATGTGCACGTCTGTTATTTGAATAATAGGCAAATTAATACCAATTGCTATTTTAATATAGCTGAAACACAGATCTATTATATACAGCTACCCTAACATAATATTAAGACATTACAACACACTTTCAGAAATTAGGAAAAGTCAGAAGGACAGTGGGTAACACAGCACCACCTCAGCCCTTCGATGCATGGGGATGATACTAGATATAACCACACAGTACTTCTTTTCCCAGAGGACAGAGAAGCGTGTCTTCTTCCCAAATCTTAGGTGTCTGCTTCAAAAGAAACAAATTTTATCAATTGTTACGGAAAAGGAATTCATGTTCCCTGGCTGATATTGCAATAATAAATCCAGTTGCAAATTTTAGTTCCCCTCCCATCTGTTTTGTTAAACACTGCTAACTTTTCACCTTGAGCAATGATAGAAACTTAAATATAGCTGGATTTTAAAAAATCCTGAGCGTCATTAAACTACTTGAATTTTAAAACACTAAGTCACTTCTAAAGCAGTCCTAAAGAGAGATTTAAGCTTAGCTTACACACCTCTTTTTTTTTTCCTAACTTTTTCCTTTTTTTTTCAAAAAGGCTGCGAAGTGAACACTGGCCTATAGCCATACTGGGGTAAAACCACTGAATTCTCTGCCTGAGCTCGGGAGTCTTGCTTGGCTGGACCCCACCTGCGACCCCCAGGTAGTGCTGGCTCTAGCCAAGGAGATGTGGTTGATCGCTCAAAACTTCATTCAGCCCTGTTGTCTTTTCTGAATGGATGGATGAAAACTTGGCACCAGACCAGGAGGTGCAATACCTCAAGTGTCCTAAGCCTTGACTTGGTGTTGAAAACCTCATGATGAGGGCCCGTTCAAATCGAGAATGAGTCAAAATACTGAGACACCACAAGCTATGGACACCTAAGTTACAGCTGCACCACTACTGAATTACTACTGGCTGATTTCACTGCATTTCATTGAGATTCACAAAAGTAAAAGACCTTGTCCAGTATTTAGACCTTTTTCAATTATGTCTGAATGTATTTTCTAAGGGGCATAAACATATTTTTGTTTGTTTGTAGACTATACACGTGTTACACATTACTGGTTTGATTTATTACTTGTGTATAAGTCTTTAAAGTAAAATCGCATCATGACTGTGACCAGCATGGAAAATGTGCCACAAAATCTATTTGCTTTGGAAAATTGTGTGATGGAGGAAGATGCTGTTCCAGCCTAACTATGGCTTCAAAAGACCCCGTCCTTTGGCTGATCACCGACACTGTTTTCAGATGAGCCACAGTAACGGAGTGAATGTTCCCAGTCCAACAACGAGGCTAAATCCCTGTGGACAGCCCCACAGGCTGCACCTGACAGTGGTGCATGATGCAGCAGCAATCTGTTAATATGTGGCCAGTGTCCCTTGTGTCCCCTTTGTCTTTACTCTATGAACGGGGCAGACAGGGCACATCAGCATCTTCACAGACCCATGTGGCACCTTCACTCTATGTGAGCACTGCGAACCTGAACCACTCTCTACACAATATAGTCCTTATTTAGGGACCAAAGTAAAGCAAATCAGCAACCAGTTTCTGCTTGGGATGTCCCACCCCTGCCAGTCAGCTAGGGCTGACTTACAGACCACCAGTCACCACCACGGTGTTTGTAGACTTCTAAACCTCATGAGAACCTCATCTGGAGGAAAGCCAATTTTGACAGCTCGGGAAAGAGTCTGCAAGAAGTTGAGAAATGTCTCTCATCTCCCATCCTCACGAATTCCATTTTAAAATGTACATATAATACATGTCTTTGTAATTGACATGAATCAAACATAAATCACCTTAGAATTTGCAAGCATTACAAACCATGGAAGACAACCTGCTTGGGTGCCTTGTGCTTCTCAGGACTATCAGCTGGATACATCAATGCCTGAAAACATCTGCATCCGCCATGGGCTGTCATCATGCTTACAGAATGGAGATCAAAAATGCGTGTTAAAGAAAATATTAGCTGAGAACTGGAATGCTAACCACACTCTGACTGCAGCTATGATTAGAAAAAAAAGAAATAAAAAGAGGAAACTACATGTGCTCTTTCTTTTAAAAAATTCATTTAAAACAACTAAAAAAAGGCTTTGGTTACTCTGAGATGCTGGCACTCTCCTCCTGCCTGAGCTGGGGTTTCTGCTGCTTTTGAAGCATCTCTGGCTCAGGTCCAGGTTTGAAGGATGGGAGAAATGGATACTTGTTAAAAGCATGTGCTTGTTCCACTTTACCCCACTTCAAACTTTTCCCTTTTTCCTCCCCCCCCATCAGATTTTATCCCAAGTACATTGCACCAGTGAATTGGACATGAGTAATAAATTCTGACCTCTTTTAAATGTCCTCCCATGAATTTAGATTGAAATCCTCATTAAGCAGCTAGATAATGAATAAAGCAGCTGTCATTCACCTTTTTCTCTGATCACAAACACTGGGGGACAATCACAGAGATTTCAGATCTGACAGAAGACTGAGACCAGACAAAAGGAGATACTATTTCAAACAGACAAGTTATGGTAAACCCCACCCCTGGTACAAAATGTCCTGGATGCTGAAGACCGAAATAGACCCAAAAGATCACAAAATCAGGAAAAGGGAAGTCCATTTGCTGGACATGAAACAAAATGAACATGACACCCAGGGCAGCAGAGAAATTCATGGGGCAGAAAGCACACAAGATAACTTTGGTGCTCCCTCTATAAGCAAGGGCACGCCTTATTAATTGCCATTACCTTAATTACCCTGGGATGCTGTGTAGATGGAGGTAAGAATCAAAGCAAAGTTTATTCTCTGGGAAAAGAAACTTAAGAAACGGGCCACTAGACTCAGGACACAGACCCACCGAGCCACATCAAACTCACACTGTCCCAGCCATGGACCGCTCCCCAGGGCCACCTCGGGGTGCTACTTGGCTCCCTGGGGACCACGCGCCCCACAGTCTGCTACAACTGGGACCCAGGGCTTGGACAAGCTCCTTTCTGGCACTGTCACCCTAAAACAGAGGCTTCTTCCTGACACAAGTCCCCTCCTGTGACCTTGTTTTGCCTAAATGTATCCCCAGGGATCTTCCATAACCCAGAAGCTCAGCTCAGTGATTAACTTAATTAGGAGAGTAACTTCTGTATCTCCTGTTAATGAAAAGCCGTGTGATACACCACCAGAGGATGATGTGCAGACATGCTTTCTGAACAGGAGCTCAGACTGGGCGAAGCAGCCCACGTTGTAACCCAGCTTATTAATAGAGAGCTTGTCCAGGTGACACAGATCCAGCCTTTTCTTTACAAACACACCGGTGAGGGAGACCTGAAAATCTCCTCTGCGTGTACATGAATCCAAGTAAACCTACAAAGACGGCTTATACTACCCTTGCAACAATAATAATAAACACAGCTTACTGTCAGCCCTGGGCAGAGGCAATAGATAATGAGACAACCTGAGCAGTACCCTCGTTAGGGCTTTCTGTTAAGGAGAAGCTATTCTACGTATTGACTTTTCCGCGCCGGTTGTGGTGGTGGGTAATTCAACAATTCGCCTTTGATTCCCTCAGGATGCTCCATCTGGGTTCGGATCAATGGCCCACCCAGCTGTTCCAGCTGAAGTCTGCTTTTAACTTGCAGACTATAAAACAGTCATACAAATCTCTGGTGTGCTCAGGAAAAAATACTAGTGGTTAAGTGATGTGCATTCCCCAGAGAATTTCATCCAAGTAAGCCAATTTGTGTCTCGAGGACCCAATTTAAGTTCTGTGAGCTTTTCAGAAGGACATCAAGTACTTTTCTGAGCGGTTTAGACATGACAAAGCAAACGCAAAGACCTTCCCAATGGCTGAGGGAGCTGCAGAGCTGCTCCCAGCCTTAAAATTCCACAGATGTGGAAGCTGTAGGACCTGGAGGAAGAACAACCCCCTGACTGGGGCACACTCCCACAGTACCTTCTCTGAAACCTCCATTTACACCATTTAACTGCTGCACGTAACCAGCAACTTAGGGAGCTGATCTCCTATGCTTTTAATTCCCATTTCAACTACAGGCTCGGCCACTTTCTGTTTACACTGCTCCACTGTCTTTAAAGAGGGAAAAGCAGTTCAAATCTTTGTTAATGAGGTAAAGGGCAACTTTTATTCATTTAGAGATCCCCTGTGTCCCTCTGGTACGCTCCAGGGCTCACGGCACTGGATTCTTCATGCAGAAAAGAGTAAGGACCATGAGGAATGGGTGGCATGTGTGTGCCACTGTCAGGAAGTTAAGAGACAAAAGACCTCCTCCCTCATTTCATGTGACAGATAACCAGACCTGCAGCCTTCAAAGCATTTGCCATTGCTGTCTTAACCTTTTGCCGTGACTGTCCTCCCACATAACAAACGGAGGAATTGCTCCGCATGATCTCCGTCTGCCAAAGTCTTCCTTCAGGTAGTTCTACCACTAAGACAGAGACACCTTTTTTCACTGACTCATAGGCAACGGCTTAGACTAGACACCTGGAGGCCCAAGCTGAGGTGAGATGAAACTCACCCCAAGTCTCCAGTCTCCCATTCAATTAATTAAATTAACATGCTATGCTCCTGGGACCGCCTCCCTGCCCTCCACTATAAATGCTTGGGGAAGGAAACCCTGGGCATTTGCAAGCTTGCTCTGGGCTTCAATTCCTTTAATCAGTGTCCTACAGTGACACAAACTGCTGCTGCTTTGCGGCACTGAAAACAGGGGAGAAGTTGCTGAAGGTCTTTGCAGCGGTTCAGTTTGTGACACAGGCTCTGGTGCTCCTTGGTAAGGGTTTTTTGACAGTGTGCAATGTGTCTGCAGCATCTCTCAAACACGGCAACGTGTCACAGAAGCCTGTACGGGTGCGTGGAAATCTGTGCAAGTGGACTGAAAAAGGAAACCCTGCTTTTTTCTTCTTCTATCTAAGGTAGTCCATCCTCTAGAGATGAAGCTGGAACATGCTGGAGGATTCAAAACAACACTAACAGAGAGAGAGAACAAGATGGGTAGTAGCACAGCTCATACCTTGAGAAATGAGGAAGAGCCAGCCAGGAAGAGGAGAGGGACCCTGGGCACGCTGTCTGTGTGGGAAAGGCTCAGCGAGCTTTTGGTTTACTGACTCCTAGGGAAGCATGCAGGAGACAACCAATATAACGTACCGAGTCCAGGAAAAGCTTCAGTGGGATCCTACACCTTCTGTGACGTGGAAGTCAATTGTGCGTGAAATATAACGTCCTTGAAAAACAGACTTCATTAGTCCTAGTGCTCACGGAACCGCTTGCACAATATGTTAAAAAATAATAATAGAAAAACTGGTCATAAAATATTGGCAGAATGGAGCTGCATGTCCAGAAGCTAAAATGAGTCAGAACAAGAAAGAGAAGCCAAATAGCTGCAACTTATTTATTAGAGATCTATTGAATAAATGGCCCTGGGAACTACTGTACCAATTCATCCTCAACAAATGAGAAAGCAAAAGCCATTTCCTTAAAGAACTGCCTTAAAATGAAATAATCTGTAGCAATACTAAAACAGATCGTATTTGTGATTATTATTATTATTTTTTTAAATTATGCAGTGCTACTTTTTCACGTCTAACAGCTAACCTTGGAGGCTGGGCAGGACCTGTTACACTCTTATGGACATATTTCTAATTCAGGACCTTGCATGCAAGTGGTTGGGAACAAAAGCCACCTGCGTTTCCCTGCACATACGACAGCAGAGGTGTGGGGTGAAGCTGCTCTGCACCCGAGTACAGGGCAATTGGTCTCTGATGGGTTCATGGCCACTGACCCCAGCAGCACAAATCCCAGTGGTAAGGTGTGAACATCTCTCTGGTAAAGCCGCTGGAGCTCAGAACAAGCCTAACTAGTGTTAGACTTCCCTGCTGACCATGGAAGGGCAAGGAATACCTGCTGGATTTTCAACTTTGGTCACAACAACAGTCTCTGCTTCGGCATGAGGGAAGAGAGAAATGTGGGTTCAGTCTGAACCAGGGAAACTCATGCCCTTCCTCCCTACTCCTCTGCCTCCCAACACATGGGCTGTACGACACACATCAAAACGAGACCACTTGGAGAATATACGCACTATGAAAAGCAGAACACGTGCTTTGTAACTAACTTTAGTTGTGTTACTGAAAGCTTTAACTAAGTCTAATTAATGTTTTTAGCCCTTGGCATTTCTATCACTTGGTTTGATCTAATAGCACTCCTTTTTCTAATCCTCTTAAAATAGGCTGTTTTAAAGGTTTACTCAAGCTGACACTTAGAGCACGATCTTTAAGTATTGTTATTATGAGCAAAGCTATTTGGTGTTCATTAGCAGGATAACAATTAGCTAAAAACAAGTGTAGCTTGAATCACAGGACTCCTGCCTCTTTGCTAATTTTATCTGAAGCTCCTGAGGACACCAAGCCACAGGCAGTGCTAACGGAGGAGGGAGAGGGGCTCCTTGGGCTCCCCGCGGCAGCCAGGCAGGGACAATCCTGCACAGGCCCCCAAAGCCAGGCAGGCCCCCTGCCCAACTGAGAGTTTCACTTGGAACAACTACAGCCATTTTCATTATTAGCTTTTATGGAAATTTCTCCCTTCAAATGCTTTCCTTCCCGCTCACCCCACCCTCTTTTTTTTCCCCTGTGTGGCTCAGAATGGATCTAAAGCACTTTTGCTGCCAGGCATTAAACAGATACCACAGAACAGGACTCTCTAAAACACTGACTTACCACCACCAGATGTATTTTTGTCTGTTTGTCCATGCCACACAGGGTTTGAATGGGCTTCTGAAATACCACTGTGGTAGACTTTGGGGATAACAATACAGATTTTGGTCTTTAACCAACTGTCTTCTCACATATAATCAAACTACTGTATTATTTTCTCTCCCCACAGCGAGCACAGCTAGTTTGTATTTGAACTTTTCCGCCTTTGAGAACATGTTTACCACTGCCTCCTTGAAGGACACTGGATCTCATTTGCTTGGACTTCCTCTGTTCTGCTCTTGCTGTGAAGAACAGCCCTTTATGTTGATATGACACTATAAAAATCCATAATCATAAAGTTAAAAATAAATGCCTTGCTAGAATAAGATCAGCTGAATACACTGAACCACTTAATAAAGTAGTATTTGGTTCTGCGCAGTATTTTCATGTCTGACTTCAATTAAATGAGTTTTTTTCAGCAATTCAGAGGCCTTTAAGTAACCGTATGTCCCTGAATATAAAAACCACGGTGTATTTATCGCATAAATAAGAGTACACACCACCACAGGCCGTCTCACTTCAAAGCTCTTATTCCAACACAAACCTGCTTTTTACCGCTCAGAAATTGCCACCAAGGACCCACGAAGCCCGCCGAGCCTGACGCTTCTGCCTGCAGGAGCTCCCTGGGTGTGGGAAGCAGCCCTGGGAAACCTTCAGCCTGCAGGCTTTTACTGGTAGAAGCGAGTGCCATTTGGCATGATGACATTTAGCCCTACCCATGCCAGTACCAGCTGGTGATGATGGTGGTGGGGTTCACTGGTTCCATCAACATCAGCCCAGCACCATCCTGGAAGCCCCCCGCTGCAGCAGTCACCGCAGGGGTGAGGGATCATCCCTACCTGCACCGTTTTCCGCCTTTCTTCCACAAAACCCACTGACCCTGAGGAAGGGTTTGGCAGGTAAGAGCAAGGGATGAACAACACGCAGTGGAATTCTTCATCCAGAGTATTTATTGCACTCTTGAGTCATCCGCCGCCGTGGAGGGTTTGATTCTCCAATAATTTCACACTACATAAAAATCGAATCTGTGATAATTTAGGTAGGCTATCAAGTACTGCTGATCTGGACCATAAACAAAGCAAAAGCAGTAATTGCTTTTACTGGAAAATTATGTGTGTTGTAGGGTTTTAACACTGGACTATCTCAGGGGAAGGAGAAGAAGATTGGAAAGCCTCGGTTTCAAAAAACATGAAATTGGACAAAATGTAACAAAAATAAGATGACACTGAATTTCCACATATAAAAGCACATAAAAATTCTGTAGTATTGGCTTCTTCAATTTAATCCAATCAGCCTTTAGCATTTCCATTTGTTTTGATATGAAAAATATCAATTCATCACAATACTGAATTTTCCAATTACTCCATTGTGATTCTATTAATAAGAAAAAGCTATTGATTTAAACCATGTCTACACAACCATGATTTTTCAAAACGGCACTCATCTTTTTCTCAAAGGTTTTTCTTTCGGTAAGCTATTAATTATTCGAATTCAACAGCATAACAGTAACAAAACATACCCAAAGGGTTAAACCTCGCAGCCTGTCCCAAGGGCCACAGAGCAGAGGGCGTATGGGGCGTCCATGCCCGGTGGACGGGGATCACCAAGCCAAGGGGATGCTTAAGTACAGCCCCTGCCAAACACCGCATTAACGGCTGAGTTTGCTGAAGGGGAGGAAAGAAACCATGATTTGTGGCTATGGCAAAAGCTTTCCAGTCCTGTGGCTCACCAGCCGCACAGCAGCTCCTGGCAGCTTGCAGAAGAGTTGCAAAACTTTAATATTAAGGCTCATGGAGCTCTGCAACTTCAGGAGTCAACATGATCCCCAGCTGAAGCTAGGAAGGCATGCAAAGGGCTCTAACTAAAACCATCAGATTCAAAGGCCTTTAAAATCTTTTTAGAATTTAAAATATGGAAGTTCTCTTCCTATACAGAGTTTTGCTCCTTCCCCTTTGCCGTTCCACAGTCTTACAAGGCTAAATTGGGTACCATTAATTCCTAAAAGTATTTCAGGGTTATCACATAGGATTTCTGGATTTCTACTTTTACATTCAAAGTATTCCTGTAAGCTGCAAAAAGGCAAGCCTGGGGCTTCATGACGCAAGAAATCCTCCCACTAAAATGACAGGAGTGACAGCCTGAGGATCCTCAAGGCAAGAAGCAGGAAGGCTGTAACTCAACCCTGCCTCCCTGGAGCTCCAGAGCCACTACTCCCCACACAAGGACTCACCTTGAGTCCCGCGCCGGTTCAGACTATAAAGCACCCATTATCCTCGCTTGGTGCATATATAGCTTTTCTTAAATTAACACTGATGCTATTTCCTATAATAAGTAATTTGTTCCACAAATAGACATTTTCAGGAACAACATCTGTGCCTGTGCTTGATTTGCAGCACGCCAGTTGTCTTAGAGGAGTCAACGGGAAAGGTCACACCAGTTAAACTAGTTGGAATAACTGAACTTTGCGGGCCTTCATTTGTATTTTGCTTTTGTTTTGTCTTTGCCTGCCGTGGTTTCGGTGATATTTCAGTGAGAGGACTCTCGTGGGGGGTGTGTGTGTGGGGGGGGTTTATTTGTGGAGGATATTGGAAATGGCAGCCTTTGTATTTCAGCTACTGGTTTTAGCACGAAAGGCAGTTGTAAACATTTTCTAAATCACTTCAGAAAGCCTCAGAGGCAGTTTTTTAAAAGGTAATTTTTAGTAGCATTGACTTTAACGGTTCGATGCTGCTGACAAGGCCCTTGCACATGGGTCTTCCAGCTGCTGTGAACAACAGGGAGACAAACAGGGGCCGAGCCCCATCCTACCACGTTCCCTAACCCAGGAAGGCGGCAAGCTCCTCACCCACTGGCGATGCTGCACATGAGGGCTTCCCAGTTCTGCTCGTGCCTGAGACCCAACTTACAGCTATGGAGATGCAAAGGGCCCGTGCTGTACCTTCCTGTCAGCAAACAGCAGGTCAAAGCTGCTGCTGGAGACTGTGCCCAGGGAGGAAGGACTAGTGCCCTAGGGATGCTCTCTTGAGGGGCAGCATGGCCGGCACATCATGCCCCAGGGATGCTCTCTGAGGGGCAGCATGGCCAGCATATCGAGCACCAGGGATGCTCTCTTGAGAGGCAGCAAGGCCAGCAAATCATGCCAGCAGCCCCCAGGCTGTGGGGTACAAGCAGGGATCCCCTGGGAGCCCTGTGCTACCCCCATAAGCTTCCCCCCCGTCATTTTCTAATGCCCTGGACCAGTCTCCAAAGGTTGGTACCAAATTCATCTCGCAGCCAGCAATTACCCAGCAGGGTGAAACCCCCCTGCGACTGGGCAGGGACACCTGGGACACCACAGCTATGTTCATCGGGGCTCACCCTGCAGAGCCCCACGGCAGCGCTGCCCCTCTGCCTGCCCCTGCCCGGAGCCAAACGTTATCCAACCTGCTGTTCAGAGAGCTTGTCGGTGGTGTGTGCTGTATGTCCAACCCGAGCAACAAAGGGAAAAGCTTTCCAGCAGCAACACAAAAGATAAAGAGATCTCCGGTGGCTCAAAGGGCATATTGCTGCTTTCATACAGCAAATAATAGATACCAAACTGCCCCCAAGAACATTTTTTCTATGTGTATGATCAGGAAATTTTTACAAATCATTCCTTCCTCCTTTTCCAATTTTCTCCACACCCATAATCTATAATTTCACGTCTGGTACAGACCTGATGGATTGCAGCACTGTTGATATAGTGCAATAACAAACAAACAGTTATTATTAATGGGACTATAAATCACATGATCAACCCCCACGCCAACTAATTGTAGTCATTTACATTCTACCTGCAGCCCTGCCTGCTGCCATTGAGGCTGAACATGGCATTCCCTCCCCTACCCAGCCATAAAACCACAGGAGCGTGGAGTCCCACGGCGGCTCCATCCACCCCAGCGGCGGCCATCCCTCCAGGCATGAACGGAGGGAACTTTCTGCTGTGTGAGAGCAGCATCCTGCTATGAAGATGAATGCATTCAGGTTTTTATCTCTGGTTAACTTACTGCTATGAACATGCAACAAACCGAACACTAATTGAGCCGGTACGCCTGGGCACTCATTTTTCTTATCACCGGGAAGGAAGGGGCAGTAGGTTTTCGCACCACACCAGGGAATGACATTGCAGCAGAGCTTCATCATTCAGCCGAGATGCAATTTGCGGCTCCCGGGATATAAAACTCAGCAGCTCAGCACGAAAGCCGCAGGCTGCCGGATCCCAGTGACGATCAGCCCCGGTGGTTAATCATTTCGTCTTCATGTTGTGAAACCCTTCACGTGTTCCTTCAGCCCTACCTACCCTTGTGCTGCGTTTTAGCGCAGGCAGCTCCCTTGGGATCTCAAAAACCAGCAGGGTTGTTATTTTTATGTGTGTTTGCCAAGTGGGTGAGACAGGCTTTAAAGGCCTGTGAACTATCTATTATTTTTTGTTTAACAAAAAAACAAAAACAGAATTCCCTGCTGCCAGCTCTGGTGATGTGGTTAAATAAAGTCCTTCTGCCACCTTGCTCGCAGGGACGGGGGCAAATGGCACGGCTGGTAGGAGGAGAGATGCCGGAGCTGGACAGTGCTCAGTCCCACACCTCAGTGACGTGGGGACAGAGGTGCTGGCCACAACAAGCGCTTTGAACAGGTTTGTCCTGCTCCTGCTGAGAGGAACATGGACCACGTTTCCCCAGTGATACCTCCCCGGCTCTTCTGCCCTCCATTAATCAGAAGACCGGTGAAAGGAGCAGACGGAGGAAGCCAGGCAATCCCCGCTGATGCACCCCCTGGCAGGAAAGCTTTAATTCCTTGAAACGCACTGCTCGCCTGGGTTTTTACAGCAGGAGGCTGCACGTTAGGCTATATCCTTCGTTAAAACAGCGCTGCTCAAAGGTCGGTGTCCTTTGCAACACTGCGGGACGCAGTAATTCCCCTTTTTGCTTGTGAGCTGGTGCAAAAAGTCTGTGTGCTGGTGCCTGTCCTTCTGCAAGGCCACAGCCGCGTGGCGACACCACGCACTGGCCTGTCACCACCTAATGGCACCGTTTGCATGGGGTGGAGATACCAAGGGGGTTAATTGGTAGGAGGGTGCTGGAGGGTACGGAACTGGGAAAAGCCCTGCACTGATAATGAGAAACAAAAGTACTCAATTCCAAACTTTCTCTCACCAAAAAAAATAATCAGGCCATAATAAGCATTTGTCAGCAGGAGAGGAAAAATTGTTTCAACACCAGCTTTCAGGAGAGCGGGAAGGGAGCAGGGCAGCAGCAGGAGATGTGTCATCTCACTGTTTCTCCCAGGCTGTCTACCCTGAGGTTAAAAGTTCTTCCAAGTCTCCCTTCCAGGATAAAATTTCCCCTCCCCTGGAAGCTCCTGATCTTTACTGTGTTTTATTGCTGAAAGAAAAGAACGTAACTACTACCAAATTTGCTGTTGACTTCTGGTGGGGCTCAGTTAGCCTCTGTCAGCTTGAAAACAGGCTGAATTAATTTAGGCTGAGCAAATATAGACAATAAAACAGACTTTTAACATGAGAGCTTATTCTCTATTATTTTATATAAAAGAAAACTCTCTGCCACTTGAAGACCTCCCTTCCCCAGGGGAGGTTTTCCAAACATGGGAAGGTTCCAGGTCAAACATCAGCCCTTTAATCCCATCAGAAATACATACACACAGACTTGCCCATCGCACAATCCAGCCTCCTCCACCCAGAGGCGTAAGGTGAACAGCTTTTATCAGTGCCAGATTCATTTTCTTTTCCCCAGTGGATACCGCAGAGGCACCGGTCCACCCAGTGCCTCCCGCCATGCTGGAGGATGCCAGAGAAACACAAACCAAAGGAAGAAGTTGCCAAAACCACGATGGGCCTTTTCCACTGTACCAGGCAGCTCCCATGTGCTCACCTATCTGGAACAACCGCACTGAGCTCACGGTTGTGTTATCATAGAAGAATCAGCAAATTGCAGTTCAAAATATTTAAAGAAAGGGTTAACCAGCATCACTCTGCCTCAGGGGTGCATTCCTCCGCCATTAATCTCTCCTGTTTTTAAGAGATTAAAAACTAAGAAAGTACAGCAGCGTCTGGCCCCTAATTTGCAGAAATAACAAATCAAATGCCTTAAAATTGGTAATTTGGCAGATTAAATTATCAAAGCCCAGTCTGTTGGTGTCCACATCTGATAGTGCTTTGATCTTGTTTATATCTTAGAAATTGTTTCATGGACTAACTTTGTTGATTATCTTCAAACTGTGACAGGTTTTATTCCATCAGCAATGCAGTCCCCTTCCGAGCAACAGCCTGCTCTTTAAAGTGCAAATTAAGAACTGGGGAAGAGAAGAAAGGATGGAGTTGTTTGAAGGAGCTGCTGGGTGTCAACAGAGGTCAGTGCTTTGGGTTTTATTTCTTAACTACATATGTACAAATGACCCAACGCAATCCCAAATTAAAAGCTATGACTAGGAGAGGAGGAACAGCTGAATACAGTGTTCCAGCATCCTGAGCAGCGGATGATGGATCCGGCCACACTGGCCCCAGGCAGTGGGGCAGTTTTGTGGAGGAGAAGATAGAGACCACAGCAGGTTCCCTCCCGGAGAGCCTACACCAGCGGCATCTCCCAGTGAGCCGGAGGAGAGGCCAGCTTATTCTATTGCTAAAATACAGAAGAGCGCGTGCAACTGGGGAAACACTAAGCAGAATAGAGCTATTAAAAGTGGCACTGCATTGCCCGTTCAGGTATCAAATGAGCTGGCCAGAACCCAGGAAAGTCAGGGAAATGTGGCCTATTCCACTTCCAGTTCTTCTGGGAGTAGAAGAGGTCAGGGGAGATGGCTGTCAGCCGGTGACTGCTGCAGCTGGCTCTGCTTCCTTGGGAGCTGCCACCATGCTGGTCCTGCCAGGGAGATGCTGACCCAAGGCCCTCCTCAGGGCTCCCTCCATCTGCTCGTGGCCCCACTGGCAGGGCTTGCCCACCGGCCACGGCTGCCCGGAGCAGCTGGTCCACCCTGGTGGCTGGTCCCTGCGAGACCAGAGCCACCGTCGGGCTGCCCAGGGCAGCTGGCTGCCGTAAGCCCTGCACGGTTGGGCTGCGGGTGCTGGTGCTTGCCCACCCCCCGAAAGCAAGCCTGTTTAAATTAATGTGCTCTAACTGTGACGAGCAGCCAGTATTAGCCTAGCTTTTTGAACTAGCCCCAACACCACAGAAAGATTAAATCTTTATTTTAACGAGATTATTATGGTTTCCTAGGCAATCCAATCCATACAAACAATGGAACTAACAAAACATTGGATAAAGACATATCACTTCAATTCTCACATACTGCGAAGTATTACTTGCCCTGGGGGAACTCGGTGGGGAAGATGAGAACACTTCAAGAAACTTAACCCTGAAGAAATGAGCTGGAAACTTCAAGTCTGACCAGTGTGAACACGTCAGAAACCATGCAGCTGACATGCAATCTCCAGCCTGACTGAGTAAAACCTCTGAGCCAAGGTTTTGCCCAAGCCACGTGAAAACTTGCTTATAGACATAAAGAGAAACAATTTACATATGGACACCTCTATCTTTAAGAAATGTGATTCTGCACCCGAGGGCCTGCTATATCATTTGACATGAACTTTATTGTTGTTATTCTTTGTGTTACTGTGCTTCAACTCAGCAATAGCTAGAGTCAACTCCAAATTATTAATCAAATAAACATATGCAGAGGTTCCAAGGGCATGATGCCAAAAGCCAATAGGCAGTTCAGTAAAGGAGTGGGAATTTGTCCAGAGCTGAAATTCAGATAAAGTTTACTCTTTCACAAAACCCAAACAGTTCCTTCATCCCAGACTTTTCATGAACGGATTGAGTTAAAAATATCTGTCTTTTATGCCAAAACTGACAAGTTTCCTCTATGCTTGACACTTCCCATCTTCTACTCAATCTGCAGCCAGTGCTCCTGGGGAGGACACATAGACCAGCATCACAGTCTGATAAAACAACTTTTTTGCTGCGCAAAGGGGTTTCCTCCTCTGCAACAGAACCAGCAAAACATGGTTTACAGCATTCAACAAGCTGCTTTGGCACAAATATTCAAGAAAATTTCAGCAGGGTCTGCTAAGACAGAAAACTCTCAGTTTTATTTTTAACCACCCACCACCTATCAGGAACTCTGGTCCCACCTAAACTTCAAGAATCTCACAAAGAGATTCAGTTGAGTCACACCCTGAGGACTTCTCTCCCACCTGATAAAAATGGCAAAGACACACACTTGCAAACAAAACCAGGGTGCTCCTCTTCCATAGACATGAAATCTGCCAGCCCCATAGAGAAAAGGGTCTGACTCAATCTGACTTGTGGGGTTCAGCTTTGCTTTACCAGCTCCATCCTGTGCAGCTTTCAGCTCCTACTAAAAAACAGTGACACCCAGAGCACAGTACCTGCTCACGCATGCTGTACACCAATGCTTCAGGCTGCAGTACAACAAAACTGGCCATTAAGCCAGGAAAATGAGAATTGCCTTCTTGGGGTTTTGATGGAGTTTACCCAATGCACTCATTCTACTTAGTGCTGCTGCCTTGTACAGGAGCTAACCACAAGCTGCTGATAAAGAATTTACATAGCTTTGGTAGAGTAGATTGCTCATCAGTTTAATAGCTCCACTCAATTTTCTTAATAAACCTCAAGAGACATCTTCTGCATTCCCTAACTGACCTAATCTACAGGGCCCCACACAGAACAATCCTTTTTTTTCTTCAAAAGCTGATGGCAGTAATAAATTGCATTTCCACAGATGAAATCAATGCATCACAGAAACATTGCAGTGCTGCTCAGAGAAGAAAAGCTTCAAAGAACACCAGCTCATATAAACCAAACCCCACAGGGCTTGGTAGCTGTTGGAAAGGAGAAGCACCTATTTCCCTGCTAAACAGGTTTTCCTCTATGTGTCTCCTTCACATACAAGTTGACACAGCAAAAGTTGGAGATCCTGTGGCATGCTTCATAAAGAGCAAGATCTCCTGGATCAGGCTTGCAACCAGTCCCCCCACTGTATAGATAACATGGGTTTGAATGCTCAGGTCTGTGCAGGAACTCAAAGCACTAGAGCTGCTACACTTGCCTCCTAACAGCAAGATCTGTCAGAGCATTCCATTACTCTCACCCCGTGACACAAGTCCCTTAGACCCAGCCTGTCTCATGGACTAACCTGGATTCTGGAAAGTAAAGCATCTCCAAGAAGAAGCTGTTGGCAACAAAGTACATGTCCCCACTTGCATCACGCTTCCACAGCTAGAGACCCTGAGTCCAAAAGTGCCTGTAGGTCACCCAGGCTGACCAAGATTTTTTCATGTCAGAGACAGCTAAATTTCATCAGTTGCATCACAAAAAGTGCCATAACTTATATTTTGGTCATGCGTATCTTCCAGAAGGGTGTATAAAAATTAGACTCCATTGCTCCTCTCAGAAATATGTTCCAACAGTTAATCTTCCTGGGTGCTAGAATATGTGCCTTAGTTTACATCAAACTGATTTTAGCACTCAGCTTGCCTGCTGGTGAACTGTAACACCAGGAGGAGCCTCAGAGAGCTGAACCTCTCAACCAAGCTCATTGAAACACATTGGGTAGGAGCAGCTCTAGTAGAGAAACGTTTGTCCAGGAGTTTAGCAGAAAGCACAGAGTTTGTCCCTTTAGGGTACAGTGGAGTATTTCAGACACGGTGGGAGAGGCGAGGGTCACAATCGTACCCTGAAACAATCGTGTCTGAAGCACTTGGGCATCCAGGTTGGACTGATGGAAGGCGTGTTTTGCACAGGGACCCACATGCACGAATCAGCAATGTGCCCTTGTCGCCAAGAGGGCCAAGGGAAGAGTGTGGCCAGTATGTCAAGGGAGTTGTTCTCCCCCTCTACTCTGCACTGGTGAGGCCGCAACTGGAATCCTGCGTCCAGTTCTGGGCTCCCCAGTTCAACAGAGACAGGGAACTACAGGAAAGAGTCCAGCATAGGGCAACTGAGGGGTTGGAGCATCTCCCTGATGAGGAAAGGCTGAGAGAGCTGCGGCTCTTTAGCCTGGAGAAGGGAAGGCTGAGGGGAGACCTTATTAATGCTTACAGGTATCTAAAGGGTGGGTTGAAGGAGGATGGAGCCAGACTCTTCAGTGGTTCCCAGTGACAGGACAAGGGGCAACGGGCACAAGCTGGAACATGGGAATTTCCACTCAAATCTGAGGAAGAACTTCTTTACAGCGAGGGTGGCAAAGCCCTGGAACAGGCTGCCCTGGGAGGGTGTGGAGTCCCCTTCTCTGGAGATTTTCAAGACCCACCTGGATGCAGTCCTGAGTGATGTGCTCTGTGCAACTCTGCCTTGGCAGGGGAGTTGGACTGGATGATCTCTAGAGGTCCCTTCCAACTCTGACAATACATGATTCTGTAATTCCTTTCATGCATGGAATGAGCTCTTTTTAAATCACACAAATCCTACAAAAAGACCAGTGATGCTGTGATTGCTTTCAGATGAGCATTTACCACAAGGGCCTGTAGGGCCGAGGGCTGTCTCTTCATCCCCTATTTATACAGCACCTATTAACTTTGAATTGAAGCTTTCACAGATGCTGTATCTGTATTTCCCTGTACAGGCACTTCTTCAGTCCTGTTGTTAGAGACACTCTCAGCAACAGCGTGAATGTTTACTCAATTATATTTATTTTCTCTGGAAGGATTTTTTTTTTTTTAAACCCATGTGCTTATAGTTTCTTGGCAAATGGTGCCAAGGAATGGAAAAAAATACCCTCAGCAAATGGTGCCAAGGAATGGGAAAAAAAAAAAAACACACCCTCGGCAAATGGTGCCAAGGAATGGCAGAAATGCATTTCTTCATCCTACACCTCTTCAACAGTTCTTTGCTCTACCAAACAAGCCCCCTTTCTCTCTGAGACCTGACAGCACTGGTGCCTGTGGTCATTATGGAAATATTCAGAGTGCAGCAGCCTGCCACAGCTGATGACAGCTCTATAATCTAGGTGCAATCGGATACATTGCCATGCTTAAGTCAGCTGGTTTGTGTTGGAGGTTTCAGCATGGCATGCCTTTGAACTGATGTAACCCTTCATGTTTTGTCTGAAAAGTGTGGCTTTTTGTCAAGTTCCTCTGGAGCCCAATGAAAGAAACCTGTATTTTTCAGGCCTTCCTTGGCCCCAGTGACAGTCAGTGGGAGGCTGCCACGTGTCCCTCAGAAACGTGGGCGCATCCCTGGGCAGCATGCCGAGCACTTGCCCGCAGAAAGCTGACTTTCAGCTGAAACCAACCCAAATTGCTGCCCAACTTCTTGAAACAAGAGATTCAGCCGTTCAGCCATTCAAATCTCAATAGAGATTTGCCAACCCAAACCAAACCCCTCCAACAAATTAGCTCCCCTTTGTTTATTACCGCGTATTCACCACCTTGCAGTAAGGTGAAAAGCCAAACCACGTTCCGCACGGGGAAGCTGCCAGGGGCTGTGCTGCCGAGAAGAGGCCGACACGCACGTTCCAGTCTCGCTGATGCCATGGGGGCCGCCCCTTCCAATCTGCGCCCTTCTCTATAAAACCAAAGCCCTTGAACACCATCCACCTTTTCACAGAATTACAGAATCTTCATGGTTGGAAGGGACCTTTGAGATCATCGAGTCCAACCGTAAAAAAAAAACAAAACCAAAAAACAAAACAAACACCAAAAAAACCCAAACCCACAGACACAAACCAATAATCTCGGGCACTAGAGCATGCCCTGAAGAGCCATGTCTACATGTTTCTTAAATACCTCCAGGGATGGTGACACCACCACCTCCCTGGGCAGGCTGTTCCAGTGCCTGACCACCCTCTCAGTAAAGTAATTCCTCCTAATACCTAATCTAAACCTCCCCTGCCGCAACTTTAGACCATTTCCTCTGGTCCTGTCATTATTCCCTTGGGAGAAGAGGCCAACACCCACCTCTCTACAACCTCCTTTCAGGTAGTCGTAGAGGGCAACAAGGTCCCCCCTCAGCCTCCTCTTCTCCAAACTAAACATGCCCAGTTCCTTCAGCCTCTCCTCACATATCTTGTTCTCTAGACCCTCACCATTTGTTTATTTGTAATTTGTTTAATACAATATATGGTAATCTGTTTATTACCGCGTATTCACCACCTTGCAGTAAGGTGAAAAGCCAAACCACGTTCTGCGGGGGAAAGCTGCCAGGGGCTGTACTGCCGAGAAGAGGCTGACACGCATGTTCTAGTCTCGCTGATGCCACGGGGGCCGCCCCTTCCAATCTGTGCCCTTCTCTATAAAACCAAAACCCTCAAACACCATCCATCTTTTCTATTTGCAGCCACCGACCTCAACGCTGTCCTGGCCCTGCCAGGCTCCGTGGCTTCCTTGGAACGACTGGATTTTCAATGCTATTTTGTCAGCAGGCACAGAGTGAAGCTAACCCTCTTTGTCTCCTCCCCAGTGACCAGGTACAAGACCCACTCCATTAACTCGGGCTTTAACCAGCTGTGCCCAGCACTGCTGCTGCCTGTGAGACAGAGAGAGGCAAGTTCATGAGCTTTGCTTGCCCACTGCAAAGGATAAAGGCTTTATAAAGGAGTGGTGCTGGGCTAGTTTCAGAAGGCACCCGAGCGCCTGTGAGATGGAGGGTACACAATTATCAGGGTACTGCAAAGCAGTGATTTTTCAGTTTCTCTTTATGGGGAAAATGGGCTTCAACATAACATTTGTACACTCCAGTATTGGTGGCCTGGGGATTAGCCCATGGCTACCCTGAATAGAAAATGGAGGGACATTCCCTTTTGAAACCTCGTAAATGACAGCAAATCGAAATAAGAACATCCTTGTCTCCTCTCGCTACAGGCAGGTCTGAACAAAATAGTAGGATTCTCTGTAATTAATTGCTACTGTATCCAAAACAGCAAATCAACCATTTTCATCTGTTACCTATGCATGTTTCTGTCAAGGGAAATGCAAATTTAGAGCTGGATGAGAATCACTTCCGAGGACTGGGCAACAGTGCTGGAAATTATTTATTCCTTTACCCTACTTCTTAAAGGTACCTTTATTTGATTTTAACACTCAGCTACATTTTTTCCACAGAACATTGGATAAGTCATGCAAATTACCACCTCAGTGAGATGGCATTGCTAGCAATCAGCTCATAAATCACAAAGGCTTGGCTTTTTCTTGCTAGGTCACTACCACAGAAAGGCTGTTTCAGAAGGAAAGTAGTGGACTAATCTGTACAAAAAGCTTTTTTAGGGCTGACTTTAAGAACCAGCAAACAAAAGCAGAGATGACAGTAGCTTATCTGTTTCGCTTCAGGCAGATTATCGAATATACAATGCATAATACAACCTTACAATGGAGCCACTACAAAATCTTGGCCATGAACACTAAAAATGCTTCCCAAGCGCTGCCCTTTCACACCAACTGAGGCTGCATTTCCCGGACTAGCAAGGTATGCACAGTTAAGGGAAAAAAAATAAATAAAAGAGCAACTGAAAGTGACCCTTGAAAATAGGGAAATGTTAATTTCAGCTATTGTTTTATGTATTCTGCAATAATTTACCCATGGCCTGACATGGCTTCCTTGAGAGCTACAGCCTGCCTGCAAGGGTGCATGCGGAATGCGAGCTCAGCTGTGGTGGCGCCTGCAGCATGTACCCCCAGCATCGCCAGCGCTCCTCCTCAACCTTCCTCCCTATAGCACACCTTGATGCCCTTGACAGCTCTGCCCCCACTCTCTATGCAAAGCAAGAGCTGGTGAGCCAGGAATAAAAGCCCCAGGAAGCTTTCGGCGAAGGGGAAACAGAATGAGTGAGAAGACCCCCCAAGAAATCCCTTACGGACAAAGCTGTGGGTGCAGGTTGGCCAACATGAGTCTTATGTTGGGAGACGGCGGAGAAGTTACAGTCCCAGTGCTAGCCTTGCTGGAAATTCCCAGTGAGTTTTGTGCAAATACAGAAAAATTTGGTCGCATCAATATTTGAGTCACATTTCCCAATACGGTATACGCTTTTGGTGCTGTTTCTTCTTTCTTAAACTTCATATACATCATGCTCTTCGCTTTACTTGCACACAGACACAAAGGGATAAGTAATCAAGGTATTTGGGCTTTAGGAGCCTGGATTTGGGGCTGCTTACATACATAATGTACACGTTCCATACAAAGCCATGACTAAAGCATCGTGGTAACCTTCAGAAGAGCCTCCAGGTGATGATGCATAATTAAGGGGCTTGCTAAGCCTAAAGCTACTGAGAAAAACAAACTAGAGTGAAACCAAAACAAAACCAAACCTCTGTTATACTTAAATCTAGTACTAGACACCTGTTGTGGGGGATTTATAAAATGCCCTTAAAGCAAGTGATTCATAAGCCATAGGCAAGTGACAGACAGACAAGAAGCAGAAGCAAGTAAGCTGGTGTGGAGCCTGGCGATGTGCTGGTGAGCCCCACACGAAGTACCAGCCCTGCCACCCTGACACACCCTCCATGTTCCTTAAAAATGGCATGACTCAAAAATCAAACCACAAAAACATGTTTCATAAGAAATAATGTGCGATGGCAAGCTGCCTACAGCAACATTTAGTATTTTTCCTTCTGTCAGCAGGAAATGTGGAATTTGCTCCCTTGCCAGATGAACACTGTCCGCACTGAAAGCCAAGGGCACGCAGGGCTGCATCGCAGGGAATAGCACTTCTTGGTTGCTTTCATTAAAATTACTTACATTTCACAGTATTTAATATCATTCAGCCTGTGCATCAGACTTCTCTTCAGAACTCATCCCCTGTACCCAGTTGAGAAAAGTAATTATATCTAAACATTTAAAAAGCTTCCTGGGAGTGTAACAGATGATCAGTGAGGACTGAACCGCAGGAACACTTCTGTGCACACGAGTCTTCCCATGTCAGCTCAGATCTTTTAATTTTTCTGAGATGTTCTGGGATTTGAGCCTTCACTTAAGCCAACATTTTCCATTCTCAACCGTTCGAAACAGTTTTTTTGTAATTAAACCCAAGTGATGCCACAGTGGGAACCACTTGGATGATGAGCTGCAATACAAGTCAGTCTGTCAAGACAAATCAGTTTGTTATATATCAACTTAGAAAAATAAACTCTGTATTCATGGCAGAACCCATTTAAGTTAGCAGCGGATTATGGATAATTCCCTCAGCACAATACACACCCTCAAGATAAGGTGATTTTTTTCAGCACAATCTGATTTGTAATCGCTAGGCAGAAAAAAGGAATGTTAAAGAAAAATGTTCAACCTGCCCTTAGAAATGAACAAAACCCATCTGTAAAGCCAAACGCCGCTGCACACGTGTACGCTACTGAATACACTCTAATTTTATTTCCAGTGCACATACTGTCTTACATAAAGGAGGTAGAAGGAAATATTAACTGAATCACAATGAAGGCCCTTTATGCATGTCAAGAAAGGAAAGAAATGCAACAGATATAGAAGAAAGTATAATATGTTGAATGAAACCAGCCACAGTTAGCTACTCAGCATTTTTTTTGGCGAAAAGGCAGCCCGTATTCACAGCTAGGGCTCTAATTGAAAGCCCTCTAAAAGAAGCGTTCCTACTGACTTCAGCAGGATTTTGGATCACACCCAGCAGATCCTGAATGCTGTCCATTATCATATGGTGGATGTGAATATATACAATCGTTAATACTCAAAATGTCACCTTCTAAAGGCTTTTTTAAAGAGACAAATGTAGGAGAGTAAAAAAGGAGGAGATATGCAAGAGGAACCGCTGAAGGAAAAATCAAGGTTAAAAAAAGGCAAACAAACAAATCGTTAACGCTGTTAAGACTGATTATGTCATTTGGTGATGGGGAACACCATCTCAGAGGCGGATGGAAGCCTGAGCTGTAGCTTGAGGTTCCTACACCCTCAGACACAAAAATTCAACCACCAGCTTCCTGGTTTGCACAGAAACCTCTGCACAACTTTGGTCCAGAGAAATAGGCAGAAAAATTGCCCCTTGTTGCCCATTTACCTAAACACATCCACGTCGCTTTCCTTATGTTGCTTGCATTTGTTCTTCCTACTTGCTCTTTTGAGATCTCTGTGTCTCCGTGTCCAGATGAAGTGCAGGAAGACAACCTGCCACTACAGCCATACCAGCGTCAGCCCACTTCTGACTCTCAAAACTTGCTTGTGTTTAGTTCGATTAGGAACTGGGGATGGGTTCTTACTTTGTTTAAATTGTTTTTACTACTTCTTACTTGAAGTTTTCTTCCGACATTGTAAACAGTGTTTTAGGCAGGCAGGTAATTAAATGTTCATTAAAATGACTAATCAGCATAGCACCAAAAAACCAAGATTTTTATCCAGTGCCTTAAGGGCTAGGGTCTTCAGAGTGGAAAAAAGCTGATTTGAACCAGAGAATTGACAGAAAACCAGGGCCTCTCATAGAGTCTCAAATGAAGTCTAAGCTGCAATTGATGGACCAGAATTATAACATCATCTATGGTCACCAGCAGATGTTATTGCACAACTTCAAAGGTAAACACTAAGTACAGAAGAAAATAAATATTCTTCTGCACTAAGAGAGGGATTGACACATCACAGAAAAGTCTGCAAAATAAATATCTAACTTCTAGTTGTAGCTCTCAGCATTCAAATTACTTATTTGCCCACCAAACACACACATACACCACCACCACCTCCCCCCCCGCCTCCTCGTTGCAGGATGGGTCTGTGCTCACAGACCTGTTGCACATTAAGTGGTACAATCTCATTACACGTGCACTGATTACAGCTCCCAGCAAGAGAACCCTGCTGCCCAGACGGTGTTTACAGAGCCAGTTCAGTGCTCATCACAGGCAGACAGAAAGGGCAGACTCACAAGCTCTTGTTACTTAAAAATTTAAAAGGAATGCAGAGCTTTGCCCTCCGTGTATAAGATGAGATTTAGCCTGTCAGACAGTTTTCAACATACTTCACAAATAAATACTTCTCTAAAACGGCAGAGACTACATTTATGATCTGATATAAAAATCAACAGATGACTGTTAAGTTATTACAATGAAGAACTTGTTCGACAGGATTACATTCATTACTGTAAGTGATTTACATGCTATAAATCACTTCTTTGGGGATTTACTTTAATTTTCCTTTGGCTGGCAGTGCTACTCATCCTGTCCCTGCTATTTTGGAGATGAAAGTTTGGAACATCTCACATATGTAGAACACATAAATATTAGGAGGCAGGCTGAGAAAAGCTGTCCTGTTTGTCAAATGCCTTTGGCTAAAGGAAATACTGAGCTTGTTGTGCCATCTGTGTCCGTATCCACACACGTTCACTACCTTCAGCCCTGTTCGGGCAGTTCCACTCCCAGAGCCTGGTGTCCCAGCTGGGTGCAGCTCGGCAGATCTCACGGTTGACCCCCACATCAGGTGAGAATCTCGTGCCTTACACCAGGAACCATTTCTGTAACATTATTCATATGGTGCAACGCTGGAAGAAGGACCACAGCAACCCGAAAACAATCTACTACCGTGTCAATGGAGGAGAGGGAATGCATTAGAAATGTGGCAGCCTGGAACAGAGGAAGGACTGAGGCTCCTGCCCTGCCTGCTGTGCCGGAGAGGTGAAATACAGGCTAGACAGGTCCTGAAGTCATGCAGAAGCATTACAAGCAGAAACCATGGTCCTGTTTGATTTACAGTCAAGCTATATCAAAGGGAAAAGCTACCTGTATAGTCTGGATAAGCAAAATTTGATGTGGTACAGAACATGGAATGAAAATCAAGGAGAAAATAATGCCAGGGAAAAAGACCTGGAAAGAAAGAGTGAGTCCTAAAAGCTTCAAGTCCCATTCTGTAATTAAGGTTTGTCTCCAGCTGAAGTCATCTTCAGTCTGTAGAAGGTAATGGGGAGATATGGATGAGTCAAAACTGTTTAATATGCAAAATGTTGAAAAACCGAGTCCTAACGCCTGAGCTCTTCCCCCAGTAATCCCCAGATAATCCCACTGCTCAGCATCTCCATGTGCTCCAGCCTCCTTCTCAGGAATGCAACAGGAAAGCAAGCTGGCGTTGAAGACTGGATGACCACCACAAGCTTTGCCTTGCCCTCATCCCTTTCACTCTGTCTTGGATTTCAGTATAAACTTCATGTATCCCTATGCAAAGGCAGAATTTTGAGCGGTATCCGTTCTGCCCCTGGAAGCCTCTTGAGGATGGAGGTACTGATCCCAGAAAGTGTAGAGAATGACACAAAATATGGAGTGTTAGACAGCTTGGATACATAAAGCGTGATATAACATATATCAATATTATATACTAGAAAGGGTATTACCATACTTTGAAATGAAAGCCTTTTAAAGAATGGAGGAGTAAAAACTGGTATCAAACTCTGAGGAAGCTTCACCTTGAAATTAGCCCTTTGGGAACCATAAGGATGAATTCTACTGACTTCTCCACATCAGAAATCATACAATGGAAAAAAAAAAAAGGAGGAGCATATAGGAAAGATCTCTAGAACTACATATTCCTTACTTGTTTTTAAATTTTTTATCCTAAGGGCAGCTGGAATACAGAATAACCCAGGAATGCCAGTGAAGACACTATGCCTCCAAAAATACCCTCCCAGCTGGGGTTGGGCCAACCGGCACGCTTTCCGAGGGGGCACAAGCCACTTGTCCAGCTGTTGAGCAACCAGCCTTGCCATCCAGCAAGGCCTCTAAAGCTTTCAATGTCAACGGTGGGAGCTGTGGGAAGTCCAAACGTCTCACGTGTCTGCAGTGGAACAGCTGCACTATGGCGGCTCCCGGATAATCATTCCCATCCCTCTCTTGGTCCCTGAGGGGGTCAGTGACTGCTCCCTCGCCTCCATCTGGAGGAGCAGCTGGGTGTGACATGCCAAAGGAAAAAATTCCAGTGGGGCAAAAATAAAATTCTCTCAACGAGAAAGTTTTTTGTGCTAGGAAATGTAACCGAACCAAATCCCATAGGGTCTCACTAACTAGTAATTTTATTATTCAAATCCCTTTCCAAAGGCACAGTTTTTCCCCCTGAAGAATGAGCTGGTGACCGGCAGCCCTGTAGGGAAAGGAATGTCTGTGTGGTTTTTACATTCCTCTCCCTTCTCTTCCCCTCCCAATTAAAACAACCTCCCTTCGCTCTGTGAGTGCCTATTTTACCCCTCAGACCACCTTTTGTACAAGTCCTTCCCTTCATTTTATCCACCCACGTGGCAGGGGGACTCGCAAGGCTGGCTTTGCTCTCGCTCCCCAGCTGCCGGCACAGGGGACCCCAGCCCCAGGGGATGCCCAGCCACAAGGGACCCCCAGCACTGTCTGGCTGCAAGCCCAATGCACTTCAACTGCTTTTCCTTGTCTGGAGGGACCCATCCACGCTGTGCCACCTATGGCGGGCTGCAGCAATTTGTCCTGTGCAGTAATACCCCAAAATACCCTCTACCATGGAAAGGAACGGTCGGCCACCAAAAATAACCAGGTCTATCAGCCACGAGGCTGACAAGACCCGTTCCTGTTTCAGGAGGTTGCGTTGCCCACTTCTTTAAAACCCGGAGTCAACTCACGAAGTCAAGGCTCCTTTGGGGAGGTTATCAGGCTTTTAAATGCACAGCTTACTCTCTAAGAAAACGAACAAACACATCAGCCTTATGTTTCTCCTGGAAATGTGCATTGTTATCTTTAGCAAAAAGATATTATTTTTATTTTCAGTAAAAAGCTCCAGGGAACAGTGCTTATAACCAAAAATTGTGTTATTTCTCAAACAGCCAAGAATAGTTGCCTTCATCGGGGCTGGTCTTGAAACTGCAATTTTTCTCCAAAATGACCCAGTATCTTTACAGAGTGATGGACAGAAGTGCCAAGAAAAGCCCCCAAAGGAATGAGAGTGGAAAAGCAACACTTGACTAAATTACACGGCCCCCAGCAAGCGTGCAGCCTGTCCCTGGTGGTCCCCGTGGGAGCTGCCCTGTGCCCTGCGCTGGGTGCCGGGTGGGAGGCCAGTTCCCTCTGCCCACAGCCCTGGCATGGGGAGCCACACGAGACCCCCTGCAAAGACCCCAGAATTTCTGAGGCAGCCCAGTGGTACATCTGGTTCCCAGCATAGCGTGGGCTTTAATCACTGCGGAGATCAGAAAGCGTGTTGCCAGGTCAAATCAGCAGGACATACTGTGTGAGAAACAGCTTTCCTCTCCTCTCTCTCACTTCACAGGATGCTCCAGCAAGAAAATTGGTTTTTAAGTTGGAAGTTAATGCAGAGACGTGATGTTTAACACCAGACAACTTTAAAATATAACTTTAAGCAGAGCCTGAATGTGCTGAACCATCGTACCCCTCTGCACAGGGGGAACAGCAAAGTAAAAGTTCTTTGCAGCTCTTCCCACCACAGACTGGTGCTTCCAGACACAGGCTGCGTGGTGGGCAGGCATTCCCCTGGCCTCTCTAACACATCTGTGCTCTTACCCCCATAGAACCAACTGGCCACGAAAACAAGTTTAACAAAGCACTCTGACTTGTATCAAAACTCTCCCCATATTTTACCTACTTAAATGCTACTCCATGACCAGACTCAATTCTATCTGTACACAGCGTTTAGCACTACACTTTCCATTTCTCATGCTCAATCTTCCATCTTCATTCATGGTACTTGTTTTCAGACAGACCTTTCTCTTCTCCAAGTCTACCCCTTCCTGCTGTGATAATCAAGCACAGAGGAATCACCTACAGTTGCCTGGTGATGCCACCTCATCCATGCAAGCTCCAACAGGGAATCCCCTTCTCCTTTCCAATGGGAAAGTTGCCTCTGCAGTACAAATCTCCTTCTGTCAAAGTGAGACTCCCCAGAACACAGCGCAAGCTCTTGCAAATTGTTGTTTTCTGGACATGTTGCTTTTATTTGTACAAACATGCCTGTTCCATCTGCTCAGCTTCAGGCACATTATTAATGCAGCAGCAACCTGAAAAGTCTCCACTCCTTGCACAAAGAGCAATGTGACTTCAATGACGAGGTTTCTAAAAGGAACTGGCGTCAGCAGGAGAAATGAGGAATTCACCATCAGCTGAAGAGCTAAAGAATAGCCTTGGGGGTGAGAAGATGCCAAGGACTCGGCAAAGAATGAGTGGAAATGGAGGCTTCCCAGAGCATACAAGGCTTGGCAGAAGCAATCATTAATACTGGTGGTGTTTTGGACTTAAGTCCTGAAAGTGTAAATGAAAGCAGGGCTATGAACAGAAAAGGTTAAAGGGACAAATGTCGTGATAAACTTGGGATCCTGGAACTACAGTTGAGGGTGAAGTACGTTTCCCAAGCCAAATGATTATATTCCAATTGTTTATAACATGCCCATAAAAATTTAGGAATTTAGGAATGGGGGGAGAGAAAGGACCTCAACGTAAGCAGGCACAAGCCCATTTTGGGCTCATCAAACTGCCTGGCAGCTGCCACGGTTGGCAAGCGCTAGCTTGCTAAGACCTTGTCAACACCAATTGCCACAATGGGAATGGTCCCAATTTCTCGTTCATCCTCTGGGAGGCCAGTCACTGAGGATGGGACACGGGAGTGCAGACAGAGAGACACTGACCCCCTCTCCCTTCTGCAAAAATGGTATCTCTGTGAAAGGAGTCTCCAGAGGACTTCTTCCATGGCAGCTTCCCACCACTCTGTGCTCTCCCAGCAGCAACGGGCAGCAAGCCAAAGGCAGAAGGCACATGCACAGCTTTTTCGCCGAGGGCAGCACAGGTTAATTCCCCTCTCTGAACACCCATCTGAAGAGCAAAGGCTCTTCAGAGACTATGGCAGAGACAAAACAGAGAATATGCCTGAGGTATATTTCTGGTTGACCAAGCCTTCCTGCCTTGCTTTATTTTTGCTTCATCATTCAACCTTCTCTGTTTTTGTAAAGTTGGAGCAAAATCAAGGCAGCTGGTATTCAGCTGGACAAGCCTAAAAATATGCCTTTCCCCCATATGCGTGGAGCAGAAATTTTTGCAGCTGTATGGAGCTGCTTAGATCAGAGGGCCAAATCTTCAGCTTAGCTTTGCTGATGTCCAGTACCTTTGCCAACCTACACCAGCTAGAGAGTTGGTAGAAAACATTTTGTCAGGCTGTTGAAATGCACAGCACAAATGTTCAATAACATCCTCTGAAATCAAAAGCAAATACACCAAAATAAACACACAAATCTAATTAAAAAAAAATATTGTATCTTGGTTGGGTTTTCCTTCTATGGGCATTAAAAGTAAACCAATAATTCCTCTAGATGACTCTTGCAGTGCATTTTGAAAGAGGCTGCAATCAAGGGCAATTGATTAAAGAGCCTGAATGCTGAATGCGCTCAAACACTTCCACTATCTAGCAAGATGTGGTTTGGAAAAATAACTAATCTCCTTTATTACACCAGCCTCGTGATAAGATCACAACCTTCCTTTTTGTTGAAGTTCAAGCCTATACAGGGTCATGCTACTAAAAACCCAATCAAATTCCAGTATCAAAACAGGCACGTCTGAACCAAATTACAGCCTCTTATAACTGAAATAGATATGCAAAAAATAAAGCATTTAGAAAACAGATGATATTAAAGTTTTATGTATTTTTTCTACTCTCACTTTTATTGTTAAGTACTTGCATTTGAATTTTTTTATTTATGATTTTTTCTCCTGGATTCCAGCCTGCGAAATAGCAAATAAGCCCTTAATAATAGGGAATATATATTTTCAGAAGCAGTAGATAAAGAAAGAGCTCAAAGTCCAAGTGCCTGGACAGAACACAAACGCAGAAATACAAAACTTAAGCCTGTTTGTTGTATCCAACAGTCTGAACACTGAGATGGAAGTGGATTATTGACAGCTGCCTCCGCCAGACATCGCCAAAGAGAAATCAGATAAAGCAGAATTATACCATGTTCTTGGGTTGAAAGGAGGAGGGGGAAAGAGTGACAAGCACTTAGAAAGCTTAGGAGAGGAGAAGAGATAAAGAAGACTAGGCCAGAAAGAAAACAAACTGGAGGGTAAGGAAAGCAAAAGTGCTGACAGCACTAATATAGAAGCAGATGACAGGGAAGACAGTTCGTGGTGAAAGGTAGGATTTGTGTCCCATTTCTGGCACCGTTCCTGAACATTTCTGGGGGCACAACCTCCAAAAAGAACTACATTAAATGTAGACTATATTCAAAAATGTTTGTGTGCCCGTCTAGGTGCTCCAGCTGCTGACTCAAAGCTTTCCATTGCCCCAGCTCGGCTCTCCTATTTGTTTGTTTGACCCTAGGTGGGCTCTCATCACAAATTAACAGGATTGCTAGTTACAGCACAAGATGATGAACATGCCAAACACCTTCAACCAGTGCAGCAGCTCTCATCTACTTGGAGAAACTGGTCCATTTCTTATGGGAGTCATTTGCCGCTAAATGCCAGCCTTTCTGTTCCCACACCTCCTCTGACACCGAAACACGTGGCAAATCTCTTCATACCATTCAGAATGGTTTGTGCAATAAACCTTAACAGCCCGCTAAAGCATGACCAGTTGCTGAGGTCCAAGTGGGTTCACGGGAAATTTGGTCCCTCCCTTCTAACTTCCACTAAAGAAAAAAATAAAATTACACCACCAAGACTACAGAGAGAAACCCCTCACAACAGCAGCCTCAGACATCAGAGAGGCATTATAATGATCTTCTGGGCTATTACGATAGAACAGCGCTTCTTTGTTAAGGCAAATGTCAGAGGCAGACACTGAATGCTTCCCTCAGACCTGAGCTTTTCAATGTACAAGAGTCTCCAGCGAACAGCCTTGCCCACTTCATGTCATTGAAACGTGAGCTCCGGGGCGCTTCAAATGCTAGAAGCAGCTGCCAGCCAAGCTTCAAAAGCTAAACAAATGTTAGTTAAAAAAAAGAAATAAAAGATCATTTTGTTATCTACAGGTACCATTGAATCATCACTTCTGAAAACCTTCCAGAAGCTCTGAGGGTCCAATGTGTGGAACAACCCACAGGGAAGAGCTTCGGAAGCTGGAGCTGGGGCACTGTCAGTCACTCAGCAGCTTTGGCTTCCACCATCCCAACTATTTTTCTGTAAATATTGAATCAGTTGCTAAGGGATTTCACTGGACAACATGATATCACCCTGTTATTGCACCAGCGACTATATATCATCCCTTGAAAACAGAACAGTGTTGTTTAAACCCAAACTTAAATTTCTTGTCAATACAGCTGTGGTGGGAAAGTCTCAGGAATCCACTTGGTGAGCCAGCTCCCTTCAGCTGCTGAGCCTGCCGATGATGCCTCCTCCACCACGAAATGCAATACCTCCCCATTACAATGGGAAACCCTGCAGCAGTTAGGACAGAGCTTCGGATAAAGCCTACCTTCAACAGCAAATACCATCCCTCTGCTCTAAGCAAATAAATACAGAAGTTGATAGCAAAAGGTACGTTGTAATAAAACATCACCTCCCGAGAACATGAGCATATTCATGAGAAAAGCTAAACAATGGATTTTATTCCCTTAGAAAATCTGGTTGGAGTTAATAATTTGTGATATGGGATGGATGTGCATGTTACCAACAAGAAAACACTAGACAATTATTTAATTAATGATCCTTCTTAGGTACTATCCTTTTATTTGAAGGTACCTAATAATTTTCATGGGGTCTTTTAATTTTATGAGCTTTATCACAACCTGTTTGTAAAGAATAACCGTTGCTTCCTGCTATAAGCTCCAAGGAGTGCCAGTCTCTCCAGCCCCAGGAGGGAGTTTCAGTTCCCCAAGTTGGGCGAGAGGGTCTGAGAAAGTTTCGGAGCTTCTCAGTAGCTCAGCGAACGGTGGTAGAAGAGCAGCACCAGGAAATTGCTCTCCTTCCAGGGCCGGCTGTGTTGGCATGGGCACCTTCCCAAGGGAAAGGGATGAGAGGTAAGAACTTGTGCCTGGGTTTAGAGTCCGTATTTCAGGCTTCTGTGTGATACCCACAGCCCGAGCTGCGAGAGGGGGACACTGGTCTCCCCGCTGCTGTTAAGCACTGTCCTGTCCCATGGACATCCCACCGCTGCCCGGTTTCCTTGTGCCCACAGTGTAGCACGGGTGGTCCTGCCTGTGCATGACACTTGGATGCTTCTCTCAACCATTTAACTGCCTCCTGCCAGGGCTCCTCAGCCTCTTTCGCCAAGCTGGTGATGCACAGAGAAGTGCCAACACTCATACAAAATGCTCAAGGGGGCACATTTATAATTCTCCTCCGCACCACCCTATTGCGGATGAACCCCTCTTCCTCAGCTGCGCAAGAGACTCGCAGGGAGCGAGTGGCTGAAGTATAACGATTTCAAAACACAGCCGCCCCGGGATATCACTTAGCGACACTGGCGGTGGGCTGAGGCACATCTGTGCACATTTCTCAGGGGTTTTGCAGGCCCAAAGTATGTGAAAGTTTGCGAAAGGGCTTTTTGTTAGAGCTGGAGCTTCCCCCGGCTCTCCCAGCGGAACCAGATTCCTCTGGCAAAAGCTCCTGCTCCCACCCAAGGGCTGGGCTGCCCCAGCCACAGCCGCTACCCCCTTCCTCCTCCTCCTCTTCCTCATCAGGGTCTGGCTGCCGTGCAGGAAAGGCAGCCCACAAACCCACAGGTAGGACGGGCTTGTTTAGAGCCAGCTTGGGTGAGAGTATATACGGCATGTCACGGATGAAGGGTACATAATTAGTGATAAACAACTTCCTAACACGACCAGCACATTTGTTCTTCATTAGCCTCTATTCACATTAAGTGAATTTATGTTACTGCTGTTATTAAAAATCTTTGCAGAGGACAATCAATACAGAGTTACGACAGCAGAATGCTAACAGGCAGCGCGTTATACATGGATGCTTTTTGAAAACCTCCATGCAGTGTGAAAATGACCTTCAAATTGTAGGAAAACAATATCTGCATTTCCAATGGCCATTCTTCCCAGCAAAATGGATTTTAATTGTTCTTTTGGGCCGATCTCTTCCCAGTACCCCTCCCTCTAAATCATTTAATAGGAGGGAGATGATTAGGATCGCTAACCTACTCAAGTAACTATAAATTTTTCTGACATCATCCTCCAGGGGAAAAAACCCAAACCATCACCACCAACAAAAAAAAAACCCAACCCAAAGGCAAAGCAGTCCCGGTGTTTGAAGGGTCTGGACTCAGGCCATGCGGAACACGCAGCTCGGGGAGATGCACAGATGTTTGATTTCTGCAAAATGCAAGGTGGGACTCTGTTACCATCGCAGCCTTTCTACCCATCTCTGCGCTGAAGCAAAGCAGGGAGTTTTGCTGGGTGGGGATGAAAAAAAAGCAATCAGAAAATTCCTGCTACTGAGTCATGACCTAATGGAAAAAATAATTTTAGCTATTTCACATGCTTGGGAAGAAAATAATTTCAACCAACGGAGACAAATAAGGATTATCTAAATTAAACACAGAGCAACTTCTGACTCCTTCTGGTTCTTCTTGTGTTTAAGTACGCAATCCTGTGATGGGTCACTCCTGCAAAATGTTCTACACTCAATCCAGCTTCTGCGTGTCTGGATTCCAGCACCTCGGCAACAAGATATGTTTATAACAGTAACGGTTATTTTTCTCCCTCCAAAAGGCTTGACCAACACTTACTTTAACCATTATCTACCAAAACGGCAATTCTTTCTACTGAGATAAACGCTGGCCAGTCTTTCAAACCCCTTCCCAGCGTGGGCCAAACCTTGCTGGAGAAAACACACGGAGAGCCGTCGGCTGCCACCCACGATGGCACAGATGGCCCCATCTCTTCTCGTGGTGCAGCACCAAAATGGGCACTTTAGAAAGGGGACAGGGCAAGAACGAGCTACAATGTCTGTCTTCTGCAGATTGGCAGCATTAGGTGAATCCTGCTGTATAAGACATCATCTATTTTAGTTTCCAAATTAGCACACCTCCAAAGACGAATAGCTTCTTGAGAGACCAAGTAAATTAAATATATGCCTCCCTTTTTGACACGTCAAGGGCAGTACAGCAGAACATAGGTGGGCAATGAAGAGTAACATACATAAACTGACTGACTTTGGGGGGGAAAAAAAAAAAAAAAATCAATAAAAACTTAATCATGGAAGAATATAACCAACATATATCTAATCCACTGAGACACTCACAGGGGAATTTCAGTTTCAGCAATAAACCAAATTCATTTCAAGTTAAACTAATATGGACATCTTGAATTTATTAGTGAAAATGAAAGCAATGTGAACTTTAAGTTTTCAAAAGCAAAAAGACATTTAATAAAATTTCTCTCTTTTTACCATGGCACCAAGGGAAAAATCCAATAAAATATTATCCATGCAATTCTGGTAAGTTATGGATTCCTATTTACAACACATTTCACCTTGATTCTATCTTAATATTCTGTAATGATTTGCTGTCATGATTGAAATTTGTCCTATTGTTAATCATTACCATAACAAAGAAAAATGATTTACTTTATAATTAAGAAAACACAACTAACTATTGCTATTAAAGACAGTCTGTGCGTACGTTGCCTGGGGCTGGTGTGACCATTACCCTCTATTAAATAACAAGCACGGGTTACTTCACTTGGCAAATTGCTTTGAAATAGGGAAACACGGTAAACATTTTCCACAAAAACTTGCATTGCTGGATAGATGCTTTTGAGAAAAGCATTTTGCCAAAAGTGACGTTTTTCCAAGGAAGAACTGAACCGGAGATATCTCAGTTCGGACAGCTCGTGAGAGGGACCCATTGTTCCGTTTCCTCCATCCTGTCTGAGGGTTTTTGGTCAGAGCCCATCCCTGGGGATGCTCCTCACTCCCGCGACCGAGCGGCGGAGCCTCGCAGCCCCCGCAGGCAGCCCAGCCAGCAAGAATGGAAACAGCCCACAGCTCCTGGCACCGCTTCCAAATAACAACGCTCTGGGTTTTGGCCCAAATGTTTAATTTGCAATTAAAATTGTAATGTTCAATTTGCAGCTGAAAAGACAAATATGTTTACAGAAAACTCTGATGCAGTTTTTTCCCCGTGTTCACTGAAATATTCCATCAATTCATGCCTGTCATCAAATGACCACCAAAGCGTAGTTCTTAACAGGCTTCAACCTGTTTACTTTCCAAGTGGGCAGCAAATGGCAAACGCTTCTGAAAAACAAGCCCTGTGCTCTACCTGCTGGGCACCCACTGAACCCCGAGGGGCTGCAGGGCACTGGGACCAGGCTTGTCCCATCCAGCCTCGTGCCAGGAAGAGTTCCTCACACCTACCTGCCTGATGTCTCACAGAAGGACTAGAAACTGAAATCAGCATCTCATTTCCAGCTATTAATAATTTTTTTCAACTCCGAGAACACATGTAATATTGGGATTTCTTCTTCAAAAAGACAATGTGATGAATGGCGTGAACAGGGAACATGATCAGAACAGTGAATAAATGCTAAAAATCCATCTGACAACGGAAGACTACTATGAAACACTAATACTCAGCGACAGCAAAAGCTCCTCGGTCCATGGAGTTCTGTTTTGAAACAAAGCTGACACAGCCAAGTGAGCACTGCCTACATTTAAACTTTCTTCTTCTCAATTCTTTTTGATATCTGGCTCTAAATTTTAGCGTATATTTATAGCACGTGCCTCCAGGAGAAGCCCTACCCACTGACAGAGCACTCATACAGGACACCTGAGAAAATACAGGCTATGTGCCTGGCACACAGCGAGCTTCTACAAACGCACCACCACACAAGGATCAACTCTGTGCCCTGAAATACTGCAGTAAGAAATTATTTGGATTTCTGAACCTCACTAGTTGTACCATACCACCACACCTGTTTGCTTTGAGACACAGCATGTGGCCAGGATGGGGCCAGGGTGGTGCAGACAGGCATCCAGTGATCCTGGAGATCCATGGCTGCAGAGCCCATGAGCATGGCCCATCTCACCACATGGGCAGAGACCCAGCCTCTCCAGGCCATGCTCCCAAGTCATTTGCTCAGCCCAACTTAGATTGCACATCTATCCTTTCTGCGAAAATAACAAGAAACCTTGAAAAAAAGCCATGAAAAGAGCCTTTTCTTTCCTTGGCTGCAAGAAGAGCCCCGTGTGAATAGATCCACCAGACGTGTAAACAGCAGGTTGCGCACTCGATGTTTGTTTTTCATCTCAAACAAGGAGAGTGTGCCTAGTGATGAGGGAGGTTGAGCACAGACTTTTATCCAGCCACTTCTGATCTCCCCATTTCTCTTGCGCATCCTGAACTGCCTGAAGGCAACTTAGAAAACCCCGCAAAAGGCGTGAGGTACATCATCCTCAAAGCAATGTTTGCTCCTCTCGCGGTTGTCTCGCGCTTTCTTCCCCCACTGCTCCCTTCCTCCGCCCTCTTCTCCTCCCTCTCCCATCGCACCACAATTTATTTTGTTTCTTCAAAAACCATACTCCCTACGGTGTACACGTCTCTGCGGAGCTCTACTGAGCTACCAGGTTACCTGACAGACAGTCTCTTATTAAGTGTCTTGCGTCCGCCCTGTCTTCCCGTGCTGCCACAGCACATCCTTCCAGAGGAGGCAGTACGGCATGACCTCCCTGCTGCCAAATCCCTGGCGCGTGCCCGGGGACTGTAAGAAATGAGGATTTTTAAACGCTACATAGCTGCAGGACACGTTTACACTCCCCATCTTTTCAGACACTGCCACAAGCACTTACCGTATTCTCATTCAAAAGGTCCCAGTGGTTCAAGATGAACGCTTGGGAAGGGCCAGGGGGCTACCTGCCCTGGCCAGCACCAGCCCGCCCAGCTCCTCACAGCAAGCAGCGCTGAGCATCACCACACAGTCAGCACTCACAGCCATGCTTCTCTGGGGTTCTGCAGTCATTCGGCCCTGGAGGCTTTGCTCAGGGCTGGTCTCTACTTCTAACACCATGAGAACAGTAAATCCTTGTTTAATATTTAATGCATGCTTCAAAAGCAAACAGGCACCTCCCTTCTTCCTGCTTAAGCACCAGGGGCTTTCCGCGGGGGCACGGGCAGCCTGTCCCTCCTGTCCCCCAGGAGGGATGGCTCGGGGACATCACCTTTTGGAGGAGCTTTCAAGGAGCGTCACACAGAGCGAGTGATGCAGTCTGTCAGCATCACATTTCTGCGCTCCAGAATGGAAAACCTGACAGAACAGAGTTCAAAACTAGCGTTAAAGTCCAATGCTACCTCAGGGCAGGAGAGACCTTAGAAAACCACCTTCTCCAGCCCTCCTCGAAGCTTGTAGTAAGAAATTTCCTACTTGTCTCTTCTCTGTGGCTGCTTAGTAAAAACAATAATGACCATGGACTTCCTGTAGAAGGAGGAAAGCGTGACCCAAAAAAACCCGGGTGTCCCAAAGTGGTCTTTCCACAGACCCTCTGAAGAACACTTTTTGGGCTCTTCATCGCCCAGACAGACCCATGCTCCAGCGCAGAGGAAAGCAAGGAGGAAGCAGAAAGGACAAGGAGAAAGATTTTAACAAAAAACCTAAGGATCCTGCAAAGAACCTTCACAATTACTAATGGAACTATTTCTATGCAGAATTAGCAGACTTGCCAAGGATAACACACAGCAGAGAGTAATTATCTTTGCTCACTATTTAGAATAAATTCAGATGAATGCAGTGCTATCACAGGGTGATGACCAAATATTTCTCATTCCAGCAGTAAAGGTAAAACAGTAACAACTGAAATAGCACATTTTAAAAAAGCCAAACCCTTTGGCTGTATACAGTATCTGAGAGTGCTAAAACTGCTGTAGTTTTTATAGTTGCTTTTAGTAACCCATAAAACACTGGGCAAATTTCAGAAGAAGAAAACTGTGAACGTTGTACAAATTCTGAGAAGGTAAACGAGCAGCTAGAGCTCTGGCAGCCTGATGCCGGTGCCCTGCCTGGCATGGGGGTTGACTTGAAAGGAATTAAAAGAAGATGGTAACTTGTGTCCAGCCTGTCAAACCAACTTAATACACGGAATTGTCTACAAACAGCTCTTCTGTCAGGAAAAAAAATTGTGACAATAGTCAGTGACTAGAAGGTAAAGAGGATTAAGCCACACTTACTAATTGTGAGGGTAAAAACGACCCAAATCACTCTATAAGCTACAACTGAAAGCCCCGTCATGGGAAGGGTGAGCCCAGCCCAGCTGTGCCAGCAGGAGCAGGGCTTTACAGATGAATGTGCCAAAAAACTTTCCCTTGCCTCTTAGTGTGGTCACCGGTCATGCCCGAGCGATGGGGTCTGGACCACATCTTAAAAAACCCACATGCCCTGCTGCAGAAAAGAGCTAACAACACAGAAACATTTGCGGGCTGGGAGGATGCTGGAGGGAGGATCCTTTGGCCTCTTTATACGCTCTTTAGTTTCCTAAACTCCTTCCGAAATGCCATTTCTTTGTCCTGATATTCTCATCCATTTGCATTCTCTTACTCATTCTTCTAAGCTTTAATTTTCCACCCTCTTTTGTCTTTCATGTGGATCTACTTAGAAATCAGTTGTGATAGTCCCGCTTGCAATACTGTGTACTGGTGAGCTAAATCCTACCCTACGCTCTGTATCCCTTCCTACACCTACATTTCATCCTAGAAAATCACTTCTATCCTTCTGCAGACCACAGTCAGCCAGGTTCTCACTAGTCCCAGAGGTGGATGACATTGCTAATGTGTATGTATTACACACAAGCAGAAATCGATGCTGTCTGCTGTACATCTGGATCAATATCATGGAAATAAAAATGGATTCTGGACATATGAATAATAAAAAAAAAAAGACAAAAAAGAAACTAGAAAATCTTTAAAGAAACCCATAAAATGAAAGGCAGAAAAAACCCAGCAATTCCATCATATAAATACCTAAATTTATTTGCAGTGCAACTATTTTTAGATAGCCCATTTTAGTCATTAACCTGCATTTATTCTAGTGTGGGTTTTGGTGGTTTTTCTTTTAACTGTAGGAGCTTTTTGGTCAGATATAGTAACAAGCACTCACCACAGTAATTTTAATTAACAAGCTGTAATAAATTTGCACATGTTGCAATATACAGCTCTACAAATACATGTGTGTCCCCAAGACCATGGCCAGATTGCTCCGCAGGGAGGCTTCCCGGGAGCCACAGGCTGCTCTTTGAACATCAAATCCAACCCTGATGCTGGTACCTGGGGGATGTCTGTCCCTCTCCTCCCAAAAGCTGCCTCCGGCTGCCCCCCAGCCCTGTCCCACCCGCCACCTCCAGAGGTTCCCACACACCCAATGCCGTAGCCACCTCTGCACAGATTACACAAACCACTCCCTTTTTTGGGTAAATCTCAGTCGTTTTGGCTAAAGCCAACCTGTCAGTCAGAGGCCAGGCTCGGCACTTGGCAGAACCAGCGAGGCAGCCGTGCCAAAGAAAGGGAAAAATTAATCTCACTCTCGTCAAAACCTCCCGGTTCCCACTGAAATCGTTCAGCGCGCTGATGTTTGCCCCCGTTTTTTTAACCCGTAAAGCGCCATTCACTCTTAGATTGGGACACTGAGCAACAACAGAGGGAACTGCTACGTTTTCTCCCCAACTCTGATAGTCCCCTGCCTGACTCCCTTTCCAAGGGGAACGTCACACACTTCAGTCAAGGGTGTCAGACCCAATGCAGACACAAACCCCACCCATTCCTGCCATCCCACACCCCATTCCCAGACCTGGTCCCCATCTCCTGGGGCTGAAGTGGTCCCACGGACATCAAGAGACTGGTGCCAGGACCAGAAACTGGATAATGGTAACATGGACAATCTCTTTTATATGTGGTGTGCGCACAGCCAGTCAGTACGATACTCACTGGGACTCCTCTTTTTCGAAGAAGAGAAGAAATCCTTTCAGGTGGATGTTATTTATTATACGTCCATCTTTCCTGTCACAGTTATTTTAGAGGTGGTATTGGTCAATTATCTTCTCTCCCACGGAAAACTGTTTCTCATTTCAAGGGAAACATACAGAAAAGGGTATAATGCACTTGCCACTTATCAAAAATACCCAGCCATATCATATAATCATAGAATTGTCTAGGTTGGAAGGGACCTTTCAGACCATCAAGTCCAACCATCAGCCTAACACTGACAAAACCATCACTAAACCACGTCCCTCAGCACGACATCTGCCCGGCTTTTAATACCTCCAGGGATGGCGATTCCACCACTTCCCTGGGCAGCCTGTTCCAACGTTTGATAATGCGTTCAGTGAAGAAATTTTTCCTAATACCCAATCTAAACCTCCCCTGGCGCAACTTGAGGCTGTTTCCTCTTGTCCTATTGCTTGCTACTTGGGGTAAAAGACCGACCCCCATATCATCAAGTTTAAGTATTTTGATGAAGTAAACGATAAAAGAGAGAGTATCAACATGTGCTGAACAGAAACAGGATAGCTGCTGCTAGGCTTTGTGAACATTTCCATGGTTTGGAGAATTTCAGTGAATTATACCCTTTACAGACAGCAACAAGTTCGCAAAGGCTTTTTCTGGGCTGTGCGTTGTGCCGGCATATGGGAATGTTATACTGATGCTGTTAGCCAACACTCTTTTGACATGATGTAAAGCATCTAATAATTATACAGCAAATATGACGAGATGGAATTGAACCCGATCTCAATTAGCAACCAGAAGTATCCTTCCAACTGAGATTAATATTGATTAAACCATAACAAGACTAGTACTTGCCAATAAGAGCTCTATAAAATCAAGGAAAGGTGAGGCCAACCTCTAAGTTGGGAGCACTTTGTCACAAGCTGTAAAGACAAGTGATTCTCCTATGGCCTAATTTGTCCTTTTCAAAAATGGAAGTTTGGCTCTGTATAATTCAGGAAATTACAGTCATTTCAGCGGACAGTTAGACTGGACAGGAGCCCAGAGCAGAGATCAACAGCCTTCAGGAGACGGCTCTGTTTTCCTTTCAGCTTTCCCTATGCCCGGTACAGCATTAATCACACCAAATCCCACTCCTCTCTCCCTTCCCCCCTGTCAGAAATACAAACTAAGACATGATTCCCACTACTGGTGTAGTGTACTTCAAAATATAGGCTTGTGCTTTTTAATTTCCCCCCTTGTACCAAATTAAGGTGGATATTTTGGAGCTGAACAAATATACTGGATTTATTGGCTCTTCTCCTGAGTGAGGCATAATAGTTCCACCAGCCCAATCCTACATTTCCTTTACATGGAAATGATGGGATTTATTACTAGCCATTTTTAGATCATATTAAGTCAAACCATAACTACTAAGCACCCTTCAGGGCTTACTGCAGATTATAAAATGCTGCTTGAAAAACAGACATGCAAGGGTATGAGAGGCAACAATACAAAGCTTACAACAAATCTTATTTTTAAGATTCTTGATCCTATTTAAGTAATGTTTTAAAATGTTCAGGCCAACTTCAGAGAGCTTCTATACAGTTCATCAAACACTGAGGACTAATATTCTTCAAAAGGCAAAAATACGTACACACAGATCATTAATTGGCAAGTACCTGTTAAAGCAAACTTATTTTAACAAGTTTTTATTATTTCTTTTCTGATAAAAAGCTACTTGCCAAAAACAAAGATGAAAAGTGACAATTATTAATTCCCTTAAGATGAGGGTAGGGGGCAAACGAAGCCTGGGAACCTCTACACAGTAACAAATCTTAGCTTGGGAAAGGGTTTATTCCCGTGTTCCTAAGCTGCTCAAAACAGAAATGCTTCCCTAAAATGGGGCTCATGTGCTTTCCAAGGCAGTAGCCACATGGCCCTGGCCAGGGAACGCAGCCACAGCATTTCATTAACACAAGCTGCTCCAAGATCTGCTCCATGGTATGTGCTGAAAGACAGACCTTGTCTGTCCTGGTGAAGAGATGTCTACAGTGCATTAGTTGAATAGAAAAAGGCACTGAGAGTCCAGGAGAAAAAGGCAACAACTTTTCCAGGCTAGTACTGGAGAGATCAATTCTAAATGCAAATTAATAAATATTAATGCAAAAAGGTAGCAAGCCAGAAAGCTACAGGCACAGCCAGTGAGTATTATCTCATCAAGGAACTTTTGTAGCCGTTTCAGATTTTACCTGTGCACAAAATCGCAATCCTTCACATCCAACAGCAGGCAGAAATCAGCCTAACATAGTGAGGATAATAAAATGTAATACAGAAGCTTATTAGGAAATAAATAAGTCTGTCTCCAACAGGCCATGACAGGAGAGCATCAGGAAGCCAAGAACCACCCAGATGCTTTTTTCACTGAGTGCAGCCACTGTGACTTCTGCAGGTTACTCGGGACAATGGCACGATACCAGCACAGTGACGCCCAAGGGGTACAGCGTTGTAAGAGAGCAGTAGCTGCCCACAGATGCACTCATGATTGCTAAGCCTCTAATCCCAGCTTTGATTCCCTTTTCCCTCCATAATCACAAACACAGCTAGAATTAATCACTGTTTGCAAAGTTAAAGGTTGCTTTTCTTCTCTCTGCTTAGGATCTGCCCTAGGTCACACTTAGGGTTAGCATGGGTGTAGACATGGGCCAGACACCCTTCAGAGTCTGGCATTCCCTTAATGCACAGTAAAGCCCACAGCAAAAATAAAAATAATAGCATGGTGATAAAAACCTCAGCACCTACTTACTCAGCAGTGGCTCTGACTTGGGGGCCACTCTTCCCTGTCTCCGCTCCGTTCTTCCTTTGATACCAGATGCGTCAAAAAGAAGCCCTGGCCAGACAGCCAGGGACTGGACAAGACAATACCTTCTCTTGAAAGCTAGCCAAGCTGATACTCATTCACATAAAGGTCCTTCTACCTTGCTCTGGAGCTCAAATGGGCATTTTGGCCAGCACAACTGCAACTGATTTCCAATTCAGGTCACCTTCACATCACGACAATCAGGCCTCAGTCATTAGGTCCACCGGCATTAATGGTCCCTTTGTAACTCTTCTAGATGTTATTACATTGCACACTCCTTTGTTTGGATTATCTCAAAGCATCCCATTTCTTGTTATTATAGAAAGTTGAGAAACATAACATGAGCAGGGCTCCTAAAAATGAGATTTATGCCCAGCTGCACTGTGCAAGCAGAGTTACGGTGCAGAGAAAATTACAGGCAATAAATAAACGTGTATATAGATAGAGGATGTCTTTTAATACGTATCTGCAAAACATTCTTTGGAATGCTTAATGAGAAACCTATTTCTGGTCCTCTAAAACCATTTGCTTAAGACTCAGTGTGCTCTGTACTTAACTAGGGTTAGTGGGCCAGCAAACACAGTATTTTTCATTTCCATTTCAAAGGATTCCAGCAGAGGCAGATATTTTCAAACATTGCATTTGCAAAATAGTGCTGCTATTAAACCTGTAAGACAAAATAATTGTGTCACCAGCCACAGAAAATCTCAGTGTCATTTGGTATGCCACTGGAAGTGCAGAGGGACAGCGGGCATCCTTCCAAAGTACAGGTTACACCCATAAATCCTCTTTCACTCACCCCAGGAGCTTCTTTATCTGATTCTCTGGGATCATGCAACACTTTTGGAGCTGGCTTTAAAAAACGGACATAGCCAGGTGTCTATAATGAAGTTTTTTCATCCTTGCCTCCCACGGTCTTACAGAGCAGCGTCATGTGGATAGGTTGGGCTAATTTGATAGAATTTCCTACTATAATAACAGCTGATACTCAAAGATGATCTGAAAAATACCATCTAGCAAGGTTCATTCCCCACTGCTGCCCCCTTCTGACCCAGAAACTGCCCAAGATTAATGAGCATCTCTTCCTCTCACCGCTGTCTCATGGCTCCAGCACAGCATGGTGTTATTACTCTGGCTGGACACCCTGGCACCCAAGATGGACAATGGCCAGAATAAATCATGTGCCTTCATTGCTTACACACACGCAAACAGCAAGGAAAGCACTGCTACCTCTTCAGTGGTTTATCTGTCAGATAAGAACGTCACAGCATGTTTCAGTTAGCAAAAGTCCAAGCCTACTCGCTGGAGTCAATACACAGGTCGGAAGTACAGACTGCAGTCAATAAAGAAGGCGAAGATGTGGAGAAAGCCTGCAGATGACAGACAATAAGCACAAGAAAGAGCAAAAGATGAGGATGCAACATCACACTAATTTCACAACAAAGAAGAGGTGGCTTTGAGAGCTAAAACACGCAATGAATAAAACCTGACATATGTAAGTTGAAGATACTATCATGAGAAACCTAAAGACTCCCCATGCATCAAGAAAATGAGCTTGAAAAAGCAATGACCGGTTGCGCCAGTAATTTATAATCTCTCAGCTGCTGAGATTGTGAACAGTGGCACTTTGTAATCTTATAGGGAAAGCAGCTCGAATGCCATCTGGTCATATATTTCTGGCCAAGATCATTTTGTGGAGCCTGTAATGAAAAAAGTTGTGCATCCTCCTAAAAATCCAAATTATGCCAGCTGTGCCACAGCGTCACTTGTGTTTTCAAGGAGAAGGACAGCTGTCATTCCCTTTCTGCGTAGATAGTAAGCACATCGCCTTGCTTAAGAGACCTAATTTTCTTGGATTGCCCTAAATTATCTTACCTGTCACTAGGAAAAAAAAAGGTGAAGTCCCCATTAGCAGTTTTTGTTTGATTTTTGCTGACATACATACAGCACTCAGTTCCTACACCCACCTCGCTGAGCTACTGTGAAGAAGGTGGTATTTGTACCTTAACTCTAATCTGAACCAAAGCCAGTACAAAGAGAGTATGGGCTCGACAAAAATCAGCAGACCTACCTTGGCATAAAACCAGTTGGAGAGAGGGTGCAGTTAAGCTCGTCATCTTCACCTCTCCTAACGAATGAGACATTTCATATTTTAGATATTACCTCAGCAACTCACTGCCAGTTTTAAATTGCTCTGTCATCCCAGATTAGCACTCATCATTCATGCTCATGTAAACTAAATGGTACCTCTCCTGAAATATGTGGAAAAAAAAATGGGATTACAATGAGGACTGCAGGGCATGAAATTTCTAATCCGTAGGGAACTAATTGTTGTAGGTACTTCTTGGTACTTCTGTCCACCGAGTCACCCATTTGAAGCTGTATATTTGCTATTATGTTATTTTAAGGTCAAATCTTGTTTGCCTTAAGCACACAACTACTCCCACAGGCTCCAAGGGGCTATTTACAAAAGCAAAGACATACAACCTCGAATGAGCAGGAAAAGAGATACCACCACCAAACTCTCTACAGCAAACCTACGTGCTGCCAGGACACAAGAGTGAAGAGCGCACCTTCAAAAACCACAGCCTGTCTAGACTCCTCCGCCCGCTCACAAAGAAAAGCAGCAGCAGGGAGAATTATAGCCCAATACTCAGTGTGACAGGAAGGAAATAGCATTGGGAAATGCTTATTTTAATGACAGAAAAATATTTGCCAGGCTTGGGCTTAGCAGCAGTAGAAATGTTATTACTTTCCAAGCTGGAAGAGGAAATATTTCAAGGGCTATTTTTGACACCTTCACTGTGGCTTGATTTCTGCATCTCTTAAGAAAGAGTCTATATAGCCTGTACTGTGGATGCTTTGCAAATTTTTGCATAAAACTCTATTTTATAAGGCTATAGTGTGATAGAATTTTATATAATTTAGATCAGGCTGAACAGCTAGCAAAAGTGAATGTCTGTGAAAATATTAAATTCCCCTTGGTTTCATTTCCAGAATTAATGCTAAACTCATTGTCTTCTTCATTTTATTATTACTCAGACTACACGGAAGCAAGACAGGAAAGTGCTCCATGAAGCACTGCTGTGTAAAGAGGGCTGATGAGTACAGTTTCCTTCTTAATGCATGGGTTTGTCAGCCTTTTAATCCAAAATATCCTTAAAATGTTCAGAATATAGAAAGCTTTATTTCCTAATGATATGCAGTTTCATCTCCCCAGCATGCTTATGTTGAGTGAAATCCATTTACAAATACCATCATTGCAAGCACTTCAAAGCACAGGAAATATCTTTTAATTGTAATTACTGCGCCTGTCTTGGACCATCCTGAGCCTCCCTTCAAACGTCCACTGATTTTGGTGGGACTGCAGAAGTTTAGGGACTAAGCAATGACACCGGCGAGTACATTACCTCTGTTACACTGCTCTGAAATTAGACAGAGAAGAACCAATATTTCTGTGCTGTAAAGTTTCAGTAACCCAGACAATCATGGCGAGTGCAGTAAGTGAATGGCTTTGAAGGATGAACATTTACAAATGTGGGACCATCTAGCTCTGGAAATTACCTCTTGGAGTTATGATGATGTACTTTAGCTTCTCCCTCATTATGTGCAGGCAAGTTTTTAGTCTAATTTCTGGGTTCAGGGCTTTCTGAAAAGAAATAGTCATTCATTTTAATCTTGGAATGAAGAGAAATGAGAGAAAAGAAAAATGAGGCAAAGACTTGTCTATGCTTCTTAAAAATGCTTAAAAATGCTTCTTAACATGGATTTCTCCTGGCTATTGCTTATTTCTCAACTGCTCCTCTTTAATAGAGCCCATCTCTGTTTTGAACACATAATTTTATCCTTCCTCTATCCTACTCCTTCCATGCATAATAAAGTGCATTTAAGGTACTTATATGGCTGTTGTTACTAAAGGATGTGTGCACCTTTTTAGTCTATCTATCTTCATAATACCTGTGGGAGCTGGGAAAGTCCTATTACACTCTCAGGCTCAGAACATCAGAGATATTTAGGGGCCTGCCACTGAGATAAATGGGATTAGCTGCCCCATGGCTTTTCTGGCTCAGAGCCTCCACTGTGTCCCTAAAATCACAAAGGACATCTTAAATGAAGCAGGGAAGCACGCTTAAGAGTCTCACTACCTAGGCTGGGGGGCTCATTTCTGGACCAGCTTTTCCTTTTTGACTTAGTCATGCATTGTTAAAGGATAGAGATATTAGATAAGGTAAAAATTACCTCTTCTGTCTACACACATTTTCTGTACTGTTGGCGTACACTGGCTACAACCACTTTGCCATACTCTGCTTTAATCCAGCTCAGTTTTCTCTCAAAAGCCTCTGCAGAGAAGTCCACAAATAACCACCAGATCTCTTATTTAGGTCAACAATCCTGCCTCCTTCCCCCTCAGAGCAGCAAATAGACTTTTATTGCCCTTTGCACCTGGTGAGCAGTTGCTTCTGCGAAGCAGAGCGTGCCCAGGTGAGGGCTGGGTGGCCGTGCGGGTACACACTCACCCTGACCAACACGGATGGCTTGTAAAGGAAATTCCCATCTTTCCTGGGGGGCTCCACCAGTTCCCTCCCCAGTTCTGAGTAACAGACGTACAAAACACAACACACACGCCACCTTCCCACAGGGCACAACGGGAGCAGCGTGACTCCCGTCCCCCACACTTGGGAATTTGTCTAAACACACTCCGCTTACCAATGCAGGTGTCTGTTTTGAACGTCAAACTTTCCCAAAAGCAAGCAGCGAACTGGTGTGACACAAAGCAACAGTGCACAATTTTCATAAAGAAACAAAACCACCTTCGAGTGCTCAAAACAAGCCGCTACCCTGAAGCTCTTTCCTCAGGAGGGTTACCCCAAGCCACCTCACCCAACAGCACCACGACCTACAGTGGCCAAATATCCATCAGGACACTGTGGGTGGAACATTTTTTCTTACTGCAACCACAGGAAGATGTGACTTTTTTTCCTCCACGGTCACTAAGTAGCCCAGAGTAACCCCAAAATACTGTTCCATCCTAATCGCCACAGGCACACGCCTTTGAATAAAGAAGGGATGGTATTTTCCACTTCCTCAAAGCAATTACCTCTTAAGATATGCGTTAGTTCAATCTTTCCAGGATTTAAATTAAGCCAAGTATTAAATCATTCAAAGCTAACTACCTGAACATTTTCAACATCTTTCAACGTCTTAAAAACAGACAGTCTTTGATGCTTGTTACTTTAAAGCCCCAGAATTTTGTCTGGAAATTGACCACTTAAATTCCTTAAAGTGGAAGTTGAGTAAAAAAAATAGAACTATTTCCAGACTCTAATTAATATCTTATTATTTAGCCCATATGTGAGAAGTGTCCTCGGTCTGTTAGGTAGATTTTTATATTAACTTGAGGCACTCTAGGATGTTAAAAACCAGGGGTTTGTATTAGGCTTACAAACACACATTTGCATGTGTGTTGGGTGTAGGAGGGTCGACGATGAGAACTCCATCTACAGAGGCTTGTATCGGGGTTTTGGACTTGGACTGTTCACTTTGTCTAAGAGGTTAACATGCCAGCATGGTCACGATGGTCGTCCCTCAGAGACTGAACGCAGGCCCCGTTCATCAGATCAGCAATTCTTGTAAATAAGAAATTACAAATGGTTCCTTGGATATTAGTTTTGCTAATTTGACAGTGTTGAAAAATAATTTTATTCCTAATAGGAGTTCAAAGCGTGACTGCCTCCTTGCCTAAATTGCCTGTTTGCAGCAATCTGAAATGGAAGTATTTTATCAGCTTAGCTTGACAGAGTGAATTTCTATTACCATAAGAAAAAGAACCTCCAGTATCCGATTTCAGGTTCCAAATTGTTTCAGTTCATTGTGAATCTCTGGAAGTATGGAGAAAATGTACTCTATTTCCAGTTTAACACTGCTACAAAATACCCTAAATCTGCAACTCTACAGATAAATGTCTGGGTTTACATACGAAAAGGACAAAACTCCAGTGAAATAATTAGCAAGATTTACTGTCGCGCTGTGACTGCAGGGGAGACCTGGGAAGATTTAAACGTGCTGTTGGTGGCTGCTCGCCTCCTGGGTTGCTTGGGAAGCTTCTGGTGCAGAACACAACAAATATCAAACAGTCCAATTATGGTGATGAAAGCGCTCAGTCGACACGCTGTGACCCATCACTTGGGTCTGGCAGGGAAGCATTTTATTCATATCGCGGTTTGTGGTTCGCACAGATATCACCTGCTATCTCAAATGCCTGTCCTTTTAAAATCTATTGCACAACAGAGACCTGGGAGTTTTACGACAGCACAGATTCCAATCTTTTTAGTCTGTTTAATGAAAATTAATCATCATACTTTTTTTTTTTTTTTTAATGGAAAAAGACCAAACCTGAACTGTGTCTGCTGACAGAGTTCTGCATATCACTCCTAATTCTTTTAAATGGGTTTTTTATGTTTGCAAGAAATATGCCTTTTTTGTCTCTTTGCTGATATACCCCAATCTATCCCCTAGATGTCCAAGCACGACTGCTGCTGATGAGGCTGTTTCCTCCCCACTGCTCTCTGCCAGCATCTCCCTTCCCTGTGCTCAGGAACCTGCCTCTGAAGACCCTGAAGGGAGGGTGTGCAAGTGTTACTGGCTACAGGTTATTTACGTATTCTGCTGGTGTTAAGCTACCCCCGTCTTCAAAGAAGAGTCACCATCCACAGAGAATCCTTCAGATCTACCAACGTGGAGCGTGCAAAGCAGCAAAATTCTCAGCCCTGATGCCCAGGAGGGAGGGCCTGTTAAAACTCCGCCTTTCCAGCTTCTTCACACCTACGTCTCGAGGTGGTTTTTCGCCTTACCCACACCATGTCCACTTCAGCGGCCATGGAAGCACCCCTCCGGCAATTTCAACAGCCTCTGCATCAGATCCTTGCCCTGTGTCATGTTTATTTATCTGGAAGGGAGGTTTTTGCATTCCTTAAGAAGGGCCGTGGGACTAGGAGTGTGTCTACTCGTTTAGGAATGAAAAGCAGAGACCCTGGGGAAAGAGTTGCTTCAAGGACAGGCCAGTTTGTTTCAATAGCCTTTTTTCTGGTGGTGCTAATGTCTGCCTGTTGCAAGGAGAAGTCAGAGATGCCCCAAAAGGGATGCCTGGCTGTGCCACTCGGTGCAGGATGAGGCATCAGCTTCCTCCCCATCCCTGCGCCCCACCAGCTCCACGCTGAACCCAGAGCACTGGCTGCCAGGATCGCTGCCCTCGGGCACCGCAGTCACTTCATGGCCTTACGTATGTCCCTTCTTTAACAAGTCTCACCACAATGCTTACCCCTGGTCTAACAGAGATGTTTATTCCCACCGCTGTATTTCTGCTACTACTGTTCACTCAGCAGTTGGGTTGGATGAGATGATTTCTTGGGGTGACTCATATTCCACCCTCCGTTAACCCCTGAGGCAGCTGTTATCTGGGCAGTGATTGAGTAGTTTTACAGCAAGTATTTCACATTTCGTGCTTTCATTACCTCCACTCTTCCCTTTGGAGATGGACGAGGCAGGTGCCTATCGACCCCTCCAGCAAAAGTGTCCCCAGCTGATGCTGGGGACACTTCCAGCTCCTCCAGGAGCACTACTGACCTAAGCATCGCTGACCAAAGAGGTCCCAGCTGGGAAGCTGCTCACACCGCCCCAGAGCAGGCAGGATGGGGGACAGAAACGGCCCCAAAGAACTTGGAGAAAGCTGTGGCATGCAGCAAGGAAAGGGCTGAGAGCCCTACAGGCTCGTGCCCTCAGCTCGGTAACTACAGGCTCAAAGAACAGATAATCGGATCCTGTGAACTCATTCCCATTAGCTCTGCTGACCAACGGCTTCTTTCCCTGCTTTACACACAGCAGACAAGGGCTTGTTCTGTTTCCTTTGGTCCCCAGAGATAAAATTTTATATTTGTCACTGTGTATTTAATTTTCTGGGTTTCTTTCAGAATGATACAGTCTGTCACAGCTTCGTTCCCCAGTGCAAACCTGAAAATCACTGGGCCGTGTCCTAACCCCGTTACATCAACTTATTTAGTGTCAAAACTTGGCTCAGTTTTGCAGAAAAGGCTCTTCAGTGAGTCAGCTTCCCAGTAAATCTTCAGGGTTGTTAATCCACAGGCGGATCCTACTCCGATGCGATATGTGTATAGTGTTTTCCTTGGCTAGGAATAAAAGAGAACTACTTCAGACACGCTGTGCTTCAGCTGTATAAAATGTCTCGATTAGCATTTCTTGTTTTGTTTTCGGAAACAAGAGGAAATAACAATAGACTCCAAATCTCTCTCTCGTTCATAGCTGAAGCTAGTCTGCATAATTAAAGGTAATTGTTAGCTTCTTAATAGCTTGGCGTTTTCCGCTGCACCTTCTAGAGAAGAGAAGAATCCAGACCGAAGGACTATTGAATTGTGAATGTTCGTTCAGCATTCTCAGTGGGCATTTTCCTCTTGTATTTAAGCCAAAACAGTAAGTAATGTAGGCAGGAAGCATAGAGAGCAATTGCTTACTGGTGACCAAAGGTAAGAAAGGTCAAACGTTTATTTCCTATGCTGCTCCTATGCGTGCAGTGCCCAGAATCTTTTAATTATATTTCATGGTACTCTGAACTCGTACAAGGACGTAAAATATATTTATAGCTCACTTAAACTCTTGGTAATGAAACAGCCATCCTACACAGGACCTCTGCTAATCAACTGAAGACTTTCTGTGCATTAACTTTAAAAATGCAAAAAAGCACTTGCTCGTTCTCCAGCAAAAATGCTTATCACAGTTTAAAGGCAACAACAAAGAAAAGCTATTTTTTTTTTGTTTGGTAACAGTTTGAGTCTGTATCAGTTCACCTGTGATGTCTGAAGTACAAAAATACAATTTCACTGGCAATGCACATTTATTATAACTGTTGTTATTATCTCAACCACACTGTGCCGAACACCTAAGAAACATGTAATAAAAAGATCACCACTCTCTAAAGCTTTTCCTGTCTAAATATGTAATTTTCTCTCTTTTAGACAACAGCAAAAAAAGCGGTAATCAAATAAAGAGGTCTTTAAAGATTTCACTTAACTAATCATTCTTGATGCAAATTTCTGATGAGCAGACTGAAAAGCATCCAGACTACTTTGCTCCTGTGATTATACGCCTCACAGCAAACTTACCATACACATCTTACACACACCTTGCACGCTGGGGATCTGCTTTAAGATGAATTTTGGGGAAGAAGACGAGCCAAACACTTTAACTGTTGCTAAGGCTGAGATTAAGGAAAGGGGTCAGTGCTTTACCATGGCACCAGCCAGCTGCCTTTGCTTTTCTTTCTCCCAAACATCACCATGTTCAGGGAAAGGAAAAAACTAAAGTTGCTGGTGGAACCTTAATTCAGCTCCCCGATGTGCATGCATTATGATACAATCTTTAATTAGCCAATGAGGAAATTAATAGTTATGTCCTGAGTGCAGGATTTGGTTGGTGTACAGTAAATAATGCACCACGCTACACAATGGATGGTGATGATTCAGCAGACAACATCTATCATATGCCCTGCAAGAGGCAAGGGGCCTGCGAGAAAAAAAAATAATAGTCTAGGATCACATCATTAGAGAGAGAATACAAATACTATATTTGTGCCAGAGGGGGGGCGCAAATTAAGACTGCACAAGAAATCTCAGTTCTAGTCTTTCGCCTTCTTGCTTTTTTTGTAATGGACTACAGGAGAGATGGGGAGGGACTCTTTATCAGGCAGTGGAGCGACAGGATGAGAGGTAATGGTTTTAAACTGAAAGAGGGGAGATTTAGATTAGTTATCAGTAAGAAATACTTTACTGTGAGAGTGGTGAGACACTGGAACAGGTTGCCCAGAGAAGCTGTGGCTGCCCCGTCCCTGGAGGTGCTCAAGGCCAGGCTGGATGGGGCTTTGAGCAACCTGCTCTGGTGGGAGGTGTTGGAACTCGATGATCTTAAAGGTCCCTTCTCTAACCGTTCTATGATTCTATGACTATGCAAACATGAAGATATTCAGTGTTTCTTATCTGTTTCATACAGAAGACATCGTCAAAGAGAAGCTGAACTGTATAACAGTTCAGAGACCTGATGGTGACAGGTTGGGCACCACCAGGAAGGCAATTGCACTGCCAGGCTGGGCTTCATGGTGACGAGCTGGGAACCCGACACAACAAGGGGACGAGAGGAAACCTCACCTGGCTTAGCTCAACCATGTCCTCTCCAGCCTGACCAAAAACTGCTGCGACAGACACAAAAAGCAGAGGATGTCAAATCCTGCAGAAACACGGACAATTCTGTTCCTTTCACAGAGCTCCTCGAGCCGGACAAAACCCAGGTGTGAAGTAGCCCTGATTCCTCTGAGCTGCAGCAAATGCATTGCCCGAGACTGAAAAGACCGGCTGGTTTTGTGATGGGGACAGCCAACTGCGCAGCCTTCCTGTTCCCTCGGAAGCATGAAGGAGGAACATCAGTCGATGCTCTGGGGCTCTTGACGCCAGCCAAAGCAGTGAGCGCTGCAGGATCAGGAATGCTACCTCTCTACCATTATTATTTGGGGAGCCAAATTTGGAAAGCAAAGATACAGACAAGCCCTTGATTCACACTGAACCAAGACAAACAGGATGCTCTACTTCTGCTCTCAGATGTCACAAATAAAGCACAAAGCAAACACGTTATGGCTATGTATTATTTTTGGGTATTTCCACCTAAGCCTTTGCTTCTCCTACAGCCAGGAGGGCAGGGGCAGAGCCGCAGGCACCGACGGGCGCACCAGAAGAGAGCCGAAATAGTAAAGTAAATTCCAGCTGGTTCCCCCATGACAAGTTTACTACATGCTGCCGCGCAATACTTTTATTGGCATTCATTAGTCCTTGAGGACCAATTTATTCATTTTTAGCAGCATTAAAACAGAGGTTGCATTTTACAAGTGAATCGCTATACTGCTGGGGCTGTAGGAAGCCGCTCAATTATCTCCAGTGTGTTAAAAGCTGAATCCAGACTCGATGCTAATCTGAAATTGTAACAAACATCATTTCCCCGAGCCTTGATTAACTGACAGTCTGATCCCCAGCTCGCAGCCGTCTCCGGCTTTTGGGGAGGGAGGTTGGGGGCGTTGGGTTTGCTTATTTATTTTTATCACTGCCCTGCAGCTTGGGAAACCGCAGAGCGGAGACGGTCACCACTGGGGTGCTCAGCAGCAACACACGACTGGGAAGGAAAACCAAAAGATCGAAGCCCCCAGTATTCACAGCAAAGCTCTTCCTCCTTTTGTATCTGATTTCTCCTACATTTGGAGCTTCGTTCCTGTTTAAGAACGGCTGGAGACCACAATTTAGCATTCACATTTAACTAGATATTTGTGGCATTCTCAAGTCAAATTAACAAGCTTGTTACCTCTTGATATGTAAATACACTGTAATATTCATCCCCAGTGACACCTACAAAGAATACAGCCATTCCTGAAATCGGGGCTTGCCCCATTTCAACGGAAATACACACACACCTGTCTACATATGTACATACACATATATTTTTCTATTTATTTGACCCCCTCCCTTAATCAACACCTCCAAGCCACCCAGTTTCAATAAATCCATGTTCTTACTGCTTCGAAAATAATCGCAGCCCTTATTCTTTTTGTAAGAATGAAAATCCAAGCAATTTCCATGGCTCTCATTATGATAATTTTTCCTATTTTGTTTAATTTTGTTTCAGACTAACATTTGGCAGCTCTCATGGGTTGAGCCAGGGAAAGAGACTAGGGTCATTGTTTTAAGGCAGCAGGTGTAGTGATCAACCTGGAAACATGTTGGTATCCCTCTTGGAGATGTAGCTACGACAAATGGAGACAACGGTTCCAGCATTACATGCAGAAATAAAGCTAGGTAATCAATAGAAAGGTGCTTCAGAGGGAAAAACTGCATCCTTATTTCTCTTCTTCCCTAATGAATGCAATCTCACTGGGTTCCTATCTGGGCTCCTACATGGGCTGCTGTCATGGTGGCCTTTGGGCAAAGTGTGTGCTGTTGGTCAGCCCTTGGTCAGCAGGAATCACTACTGAGCAACATGGAACGACTTTCTGCAAAGGACTGATCCTGCTGGGATAGCAGTGGATTAAGAGGAGTATTTCTAAAGATAAATCCTTGCAGGCCCCTGACAAAACTACCATTTTTACATGTCCTCTCCTAAAGAAGGCAATCTAGCTGAAGCAAAATTCATAGTGTATCCCCACCCCTGGCTCCATCGACTCAAAGCACCTGATGCTGGACTCACATTTTGCAGTATCAGGTCCTATGAAAGCTGGGTTTTCTAATTTCTATTTCTCTTCACAGTAAAACAGTAAAGCTCATTGGCGTCTTGGCCAAATCTGCAGCTTTAACGAGAATGACTTAACACTACTCAGTTTCTTCAGAAGTAGCTATGAACTGCTGGGTAAAATGAGGGTTTTCTTTCCCCCTAACCTGGCTAATTTCAGAAAACACAAGAAATAGAATCAAAATACCCTGACACAGCCTGGGAGGGAAGTGAGGTACTGGAAAAAGCTCTGCACATATTACTTAATGTAAACCATGCTTTTACATTCAAGAATCTGTGTTGGTCTAAAGGGAGGAAACTAAATTAGAACAGAAAAGGGGGGAGAGAGTAAAGCATCCTTAATCAGCCATGGCATACATGAAGGTGAAATGTTTGTCAGTGAAGGCTTCAGCCTCTTTCCACCCCAAGGAGGGATTATCTTTGACTCTCCCTGTAGATAGATCAATTCTCAGCCTAGTTTTCATAGGCACAGAGCACCTTCAAGTTCCCACTCGTACCACTGGTACTTATGCTGCACTCTAAAAAAATCAGCCCAACTACCCTAATCACACAGGTTACCAGATGCCAAAAACCTCTGTTATATCCTTGCCCTCATTTATACAAGTTCTTTGTGGACCTCCCTCATGCTTTTGATCACTTCTTCCACTTTGGAAGGGGCACTAGACAAAAACCCACTCATACCAATGACCCAAGGAGCATTCAGAGCCAGTGCCTACTTGCTCTTAGGTGGGGGCCACTGAGAATGAATGCTTCAAAAAGTCTTGGTTGATAAACACCTGCAAGACATGACGTATTTTGTTCTCTTACCAGAAAAAGATCACTGCATTTTTCTGGTGATGTGATCATCACCAGATGATCAGGGTGCTTCTGGTACTCCCGCATCTTACCCAAAGCCAAGGGACTTGGGCTCTGTTCCCTCCTCTAGCACAAACCAATGGTATGACCTTCCACTCATCTCCTCCCTCCACACTCCACTCGCCCAAGCCTATGGTTTCCGTTGTTTTTAAACAAAGTCCTTGGACCACAGGTTGAGTCTCAGACAGGCAGGATGCCCTGCAGTGCATTACAGTAACAAGAAGCTTCTTGGCTTTCTGGATGTGCTACTCCAATGCCAGTAGCTAATAAAGCAGAATCAACAGTTTGCTGCAAGTGTTTCTGGTGAGAGAGAACAAAGTACTCCTCTATCATCCCAAATGAGAACAGACATCTTGAAGTACTCAAAATAACACAACCTCCTATGTCAGGACATGCCACATATTTCAGTAGCGTAGTTTCAAGCTTATTGTGTACGATCTGTAAGCGGGGACAACATCTTGCCTCTGGAGCCCTTGATGCTCCCAAATTACCACAGCGCCCGGCTAGGAACAGGGATGTGATTCTTGGCAAATGCCAAGCCGGGGGGGAATCACCGACTCAAGAGCTGACTCAGAGCGCCTACATTTCTTTGCAGTAAGAGTACCCCAAGAAATCCCAGTATTTTCCTCTTATGAGAAACACTGAGCACCAGTGTGGAAACTGCTTTGTGTGGAAACCAGTAAACTATCTGCAAGACGGCTGAGCGTAAACTGGTTGAAGCCACGGGCTCTGCAGGAGAGCTGTGCTGAAAAACCTCGGCTGTTCATCCCCACTTTTGTGCTCTGACTTCCATCCGGGTGTAATTCTTCTGTAGTCACTGAAGGCCACGTCCAGCCCTTGTAAAAAATGCTCAGCTGCTTACTCTCTGAAATCAGAGGTTTTCAAAGAGATTTGGGCGTTGATTCCTGAATGTTAAAATAAACTCTGACAACACTTTCTCCTTAAATGACTATCTGGACATCACTAATTTCTTGCCAAATATGCCTGTGTCATCCAGTATCTCAGAAGAGCAGGTGCTTTCTTTTATGTCCCCAAGCAGATGCACATTTCACTGTTCTCTGAGCACTCACAGGCAGCTTTTTTTGAGTGTGCGACAAAACATGGTGACAGCTGCTGAAACCGAGATGCCTGATCTACCTTTTCTACCTAATCTGACTTCTGCAAGGGACGAAGCAGCTCATCTCTTTGGGGTGTGCAAGCCTTTGCAGAAGGCACCCCAGTGCAGTACTCTCATCCCAGCAACTGCCACTGCCTCGCTTTATTCCGTTTTCTTTCTATAAAAGAGAATATTGTGCCTATGCCATCTGTTCAGCGAAGTGCTGCACGTACATTGGGATATACCCTGCAGCGCACAACGGAGCCTTGCAGATTAAATGTGAAGAGAAGCGGCTGTGAGGGGAGAGAAAACTCCAGGTGCTGGAGCTGTTACAGGTGAGCCTAAGCGTTTGCTTCCCCAAGGCAGCTACCTGTCAGGATTAATCTTGCCGAGCCCAGGAATGCGCCTCAGCAGACGCCGCACCCCATTCCAGGAAACCATAAATACCAAATGAGATGCTCAGCACCACACATGAAAGTATCTTCTTTCCGCTGAGCGTGATTGTGGGGGAGTGACGGCCGGATTAGCATCAGTCCTGCCTCCTGCTGGGGTTTTCTTAAGGAGGTTCCTTGGGGGAAATGAGGAAGGAGGAGAGAGTGGGTACCTGCTGCCTTCCTCCTAAGGAAACATCCAGAGAATCCCCTTATTTGTTTCTCCATCCTGGATCTGTCTGGGGACCCTCTTTTTTATTTCCAGGTTAAAGGACTTTCTCCCTCTTCCCAAAACCAACCCTAACCAGAAAAATCTTTGCAAGCCCCCCCTTATAAGTACTTTTGATAACGCAACCCAGAGGCAAAGCTGGGGAAGAACCGATCATCTTCTGAATGGTGCTGCCCAAGTGCCATGCAGGAGGGGGCACAAAAGAACCAATGGTGCTTTGAGTAGTGCAATTTTGCCAAACAGGGTACCCCTGGCCTGTCAGGGAAACGCACTGCGGGTGATAAACACTAACTTAGCAAAAATGTTTGACTCCCCGGTTTCTTTTCTTCCTGTTTCCTTGTCATCTCACAAGGAAAAGTAATAATTTTCTCAAATATTGTTAAGCTTCCTGCTTATCTCAAAGACCTTCCTCTTCTTGATTCCCCCCGTCCTCAGCTTCCCCAACCCTACAAACTTTTGTTGGAAGGCTGAAGTGTTTTCGGTCTGTATATGTTTTTCCATCTGGAAAAGACGCCTGCCCACAGGAACTGCTTGATGTGAGATGTTCAGTGATGACACCAGCAGAAGGCCAATGCAAGACTGCTGTCTGGAAAGGCAAACATCAGGTCAGACGTGGAAGCCATCCCCATCATGTCCCTGGATGGATGTCTGAGCCCACTGCCCCACAGGGTGCTGGGACCCACTGCCTCTTCCCGTCTGCCCGGGGATAGCCAGTGTTCTCCTGCAGAGCTGAGCCCATGGCCAAGGCCACCAACTGAGGCCACACACCACAATTTCACGGGCAGAGCCCCAGCATGGGGAGTTACCACAAAAAAGAGCATCCCCGGCTAATTAGGGGCTTCTGGATCAAAAGCAATATATTTAAAGTCCAAACCCAGAGGTTTGGCTCCAGGGAGCCAACGGTGCCGATGCCAGGGGTGGTGGGAGGCAGCCAGCTCGCCCAGGCTGGGACTACCAGAGGGACACTGCTGACTCCAGAAGTGCTCCCTTCCATAACCTTTGAAACAAAGGAATTTTTTCAAAACACAACAGGATTTCCATATTTTGAGGCATAACCAGCCCCTGGAAATCTTCTTTCCTGTTTCTACATAAACATGGTATCTTCTAGGCAGCCCTTCTCCAAACCCAAACCATGCAATGTCTGCACAGAACAGCCACAGCCGAGAATAGTGGCAGCAGGACACTGTGATGCTGTCAGGTCAGTGCTTTTGGGGACACAGAATCACATGGGGTTGAAAGGGACCTCTGGAGATCATCTAGTCCAACCCCCCCTGCCAAAGCAGGTCCACCCAGAGCAGGTTGCACCGGAACTTATCCAGGCAGGTTTTGAACATCTCCAGAGAAGGAGACTACCCACCACTTTGGTCTTGTCTCAATCCTTTTCTGCACAGAGTAGTCCTACATCTCTCAGAACACATCTTCTGGTACATGGGCCACCAAATTTGGATACCTTATAATTTCAGACTGGCAGGGCTTGGTTTGTGTTATCGTCAGCTGAGAGAAACACTTGCAAAATTCAGATTGAGGTACGGATTCTGTAGTCCAGGGTAGGACAGGACAGAGCTTTGCCTGCTGGGCTTACTCCACAGCGTCCTGATCATGCTGAAGCCCCAGGTACTGTGGGTTAAATAAGTCAGTTTCTCTGACAAAGACACATTTGGTTAAATTTTAAATGAGGCCTTTAGAAATTTCTAAAATTTTAACCATTAGTGTGTAAAAGCTTCTAGGACGTTCCCCACCTTCTAACATTTAAAACAACGATTCACCTTCATAAGAAATATGTAACTGTCTAAACCTAACTCTTAAATAATGTTAATTATCTGCATGGTCTGTGTTTCAGCATATGTGATTTCCAGCTACCAGTACCGGACACTATGAAAGCTTTTACATGACATCAACCTTCCAGTGAGCAGCAACCCATAAAATACAAAATTTTTAATCTGCATTTGATTGCCACAGCTTAAAAATCCCAGAATTTATGAGAGCTACAAATAGCTTTTAGACTGTGCAGTGGGGAATAAAAGCCAAGATTTTTGGTTCGGCTTGTTGATATTTCCTGAAAACATGAAACAATTCTGAAAGGACAGATTTCCTGGCTCAGAGCTAAAGGTCATCAGTCACACAGGGTGTGCTTGCTGAGTGCACCAAAACGATGGGGAAGGAAAGATTGGCGCAACATTGCAGTATTATTAAAAAGTGATTTAAGTCGGGGAAAAGGGAGAGAAGAGAGGGACAGACGAGGATTAGCCTCTCAACAAGTGAGCTTTCATCAAGACTAGAAAACCACCCTTGTTCCTTGCTGCTTGCAGCCCCTCGCTGTCACTCCGAGCACCGCTGGCTCTGGCTCCCTCTTTCCGCCCCTCTGCCAGCCAGGCAGCCCTGTCCCCTGCCACCATCCCAGGCTGCACGGTACCAGACACAACCTCTCCGTCCAGGCATTGCAAATCTCTCCTCTAGCCCTTCCTGCGTGGGCCAGAGCCTTCTTCAGGCCCATCTCTGTAACAGATTATGGAGGCACAGGTTTCACTGGGAAGGGCAGGAGTTCCAAAGTCCCGTGACTTTGTGCAGCGCTGGCGTACAGTTGTGTGACAGGCACAAAAAAGCTCTTTTTCCCAAGGAATCTCCCCCAAAGCTGCCCAGTGTTTATAACTTGCTCCCACCACAATTCAAGAACCAAAGCACTTCACTGGTTAACTGGTTCTGCAGCCGGCAGAGGGGGCAACAGGCAGCGCTCATCGCTTTCTTGAAACCATCCGCTTGAACAAAGTTCCTTGTCAAAGCATTTCATTTTATAATAACAGATACTGAAAATTTCCCATCACTGAGATTACACCACTTTGAAAACAAGCATATTCTGCAATTAAAATTGCCAAGACAGTTATAAAGTTGGTAGCATCTTTAAAACAATACTTAGTCTCAACAGAGTCCGTCCCAGCTCCCTCCAAGACTCCCTGGCTTGTTTTCACTTTTATTATTCATGCTTTTCTTTTAAAGTATGGGGTACGTATAATTTTCCAGCCAAATAAACTCTGACTAAAACCACCCCAGCAGCCTCCAGCAGGTCCCCCCCACAGGCTGTCCACCCAGGTAACTACACCCTGCATCCCCCCCCCCGGCCTGACCAAGAGCCCTGGGACATCAGAATTAACAAAGAATTTGTGCATATAATCCTGCTAATGAAATGCCACCACTCTGACCTCAAACTCCTCCCTAACACTGACATATCAAAAGCATATGCTCCCATCACTCATGGTCTTTCTTTTTGATTTATTAAATTAAAACCAATTGGTTGTAGAGCAAAATACCAGCTTTTCAGCTAAAAGATTAA
>VXAK01005099.1:880974-947812 GCA_013399435.1 Arenaria interpres
TGGCAAATCCTGGAGGAAAGGCACCCCAGAAGGTATGTGTCCTCTGCTATGCAGAGAGAGCACTCAAACCATAGGATCCTATTCCACATATATCACTTTTGACTATACAGCTATACCTATCATATGTCATCTGTATTTCACATGTATATTTTCTTTAAATATACTTTGTATGAGATAAAGGACACTGCTCTTGCCCAGAAAGTGCTTGCCCCAGAGACAGCCAAGTGAGACTGAAACAACAGATTATAATTCCTTGCAATGAGACAAAGCCATAGCTCAGAATAGAGGAGCTCTGACAATTTAGGGTTTCACAGACCACAACCTGCAAGGATGAATTATTTTCCAAAGCAAAATGTTGCACACTAGCATAGAGAATATTTCTTCAGAGGCAGATTGCTGTAGCTTTGCTATTTTCTAGCTGGAGCTTCAGGGCAATTTACAAGTAGAGACTATTGCCATGATCAGTGGTGAGATTACAGAAGCAAGATTTGCTGTGATGAATCTAAAAAAGACAGCTCCAGGCCTAAAATTCAATGTGCCACACCTGCTAGCAGAGAATATATGAATAATCTGATCCCCAGGCTGCAAAAACTAGGAGAAAGGGTTGGACATCCTCATCCAGTGGAGCCTCTCCCACTACATCTTCCTACGGCCAAAGGAAACCACCGATATGAAGCCGAGCTGTGCATCGACACCTCTACAGCCCCAAAACTCCTCTCTAGGCTGCTGCTGAGGAAATCCAACACAACCAGACAGGCGGTGCCAGAAAGACAAGAACCCATCAATCTGACATTAAAAAATTCTGTTATTGAACAGCTCTAACCAGCACTACCTGTAAAACAACTTGTTACCTGTGAGATTAATAACGTTAACCAAAAGACAAGGTGGTTTCTATGGCATTGTTTCAGGAGCTGAGGTGATCCCATTGCTCCATCACCAGAACTCCCTCCATTTTAAACCATCTATGCAGTAGCTAAAGAGAAAATAATAATATTGCCTATAGGTAAAGTCATGCTTGAAACTCAGACACAATATGATGAATTTTTCTTTTGAATTATGTCTTGCATATATTATAAGCTTCATATCAATTGCAAGGGTAGTTAAGCAAACTAAAAATGTATAATGGGAGCAGGAGACATCTTCTTGGCCTTGTGGGCTCAAGTGAGGTTATTCCCACTGCAAAATAGCAATGGTCTCTGCATTATGATCTGTTAAAGTCGTACTTGGCTTATTGAACACCTACTTTGTTTGATGCTTAAAAGAGACTTGGGTATGCACCACAGAAATAAAGCTCTATTTTTGTAAAATGCTGGGGAACAAAACAAAACAAAACAAAACCAAACCAAACCAAACCAATAGGGAAATCCCTCACAGCTCTAATTGTCATCTCAACACAAGCATTCCCCCTTTTATATGCTTGGTTTGCTTACTATTATTCCTATTGCTGCTATTATTATTAATCCACCAAAACATGAGATTCATAATAAATCAGTTGTTCACAAGGCAATTTCTGCTCGTCAATGTAATCCTCAAAGCTCCCATCAAATGTTGCACTCTCTTACATGACAGATGTAGAGCTATGATCCTTCGAGAGTCTGTGGCAAAAATAAAGAGCAGATCTACCAGCCAATGCTGCGACAGGCAATGGAGGGAGAGGGTGCCGAGGCTGGTGGATGCTCTGCATTGACCCCTGCAAGGAGCTGAATTTCAAAGGTCAGTGAGTGCTCTCAGCGACAGCTACATCAGGTCCCATTCAGACATCAGTCTGAGCAACCAGCATTGTAAGATTCTTTTGAAAATCCCAGTTATCGCTTTTAAAGGCAGGTGAAAATCAATTAATTTTGAGCTTTTAAAGGAATGCCTTCGCTCTGGTCAACCCTGGCCACACAGTTACAATGCACTTTGCAGAGATGCACTGCCTTTTCTTTCTATGCAGTGTAAAAGCACTTAATCTTGGTTATCGGCTCCTTGAAGGTCAGACTTATTTCTTTAGATCTATTATTTTCTGCCTGAGATTTCCAGTTCCACCTTTCTGGCTATTATAGCTTCTTTCCCCAACTCCTATTCTTTTTGTGATAACTCCATATGATGACTGTTGATAAAGTCAGGAGGACCATGATTCTAAATGCCTGACCTTCTTCAAAATCTGATAATGGATACAGTTTCTGAATCATAGGTCATCTCAATTTTGCCAATAAACCACTTATTTCCAGTGGCCTTCAGACCTTGAGGCTTACTGTGCACTGCAAAATGGATTCTTCAGGGAACAATAAAAGTAAGAGAGTCATCCTCAGCCTTTGCTTAGCACATTAGGAGGGATGCTGTATTTTGGAGAGTATGTTTGTCCACAACATCTTACGTGTCACAGTCCTTAAGACCTTCACAGTCTTAGTACTTAGAAAATACAACACTTTTTGATGTTTGTATAAAGCTGAAAGTTATGATCTAACATGAACTAATCTCCTTTTCATTTGCAATCTATATGGAAAGGACAAGAAAAATCCACATCTCCTTAAACCCTCCCCATCTACTGAGGGCTGTCCAGTCACCTTTACCATATTCTTCAACTTACAGCTCAAGGCATCGTGCCAAGTTTTGCATCACTGCCTCAAAAGCTATGCTGCTGTGGTAAGAGCTGATTACGCCATGCCTGTGAAAGCTGTGTGGGTGCCAAGGTACACAAATTTGTTGGTACGAGTGCCTGCTTCGCTGAAATGGACTTCTCAAAATCGCAAAAACGATTCCTATTCAAGGTCAACATTTCATGCAAACTATTGGGCAAGATGGAGAGGAAGGCATGTCGAACACAAATCTCTGGTTCGAGCGGTTCTTGGGAAGTTAAGCAGTGACTGGACCCTGAGGTGGGGGGAACGGAGCGGGTTTACTTACTGTCAAAGCTCCTGTGTTGCGCTGTGAGGGTCGTCTGCACAGAGCGACCAGCCTCTTTCATCATGGCTTCAAATTCACTTCGGCTTTTGTTTGCAAAGTTCTCCTCCATCTCGCTGGTGCAGCAGGTATAGCCTTGGGGGCAGATTCGCAGGTGCTCCCCTAAAATGAGAGAAAATGTAGTTGAATGGCCAGGCCTGGAAAACAAAGCATTTCACCCCAAACAACCTGAGCGCAAAAATATCCCAGCTCCCTAGTAACCTGGATCTGCATCAGGCTGTACATGTTTACCCCCTACTTTGAGTTATCCTGCATTAGTATAGTGGCTGGTGTGAATGCAGGTACAATTTTTCTCTCTGCCGACTGTGAGGGAAGGAAAAGTGAAGGAGACAAAGTTCATACGTGGGACAAGGAGAAGGGAAACACAAGCGTCTCCTGCTCAAAGTCTGCCCTAGAATCCAGCTCTGCCTAGAATCCCAGAAGATGTGGAAGTCTCTGATTAAATGACATACTAGTCATCCTCATTAGACTTAACATGTATATTAGAACAATTGTTTGAAACTACTTTGTCACGAAAAAAACCCTAACTCCAGTGCACTCCCCACCCTGCCCAGACAGCCCCCCAAAAACCCCAATCCTGAGAAGGCACTTCCATAGCCAGAGAAGTGGGACTAGTGACAAGTTTTCAAAAGACAAGAGATGTGCTGAATGCCAGTGGAATTTGGGTGACTAATTCCCCTCCATCCATTTTGAAATCTGGCCCATTTACCATTTTTTCAATGAAAAATTTCTCTCCCAGAAAGAGACAAGACCACCCAAAAAGGGTTGCTATGATGATCACTGACTGAATACACCCTTTGCTATAGGGAAGGACAGGAAAGGGAAGAGGACTCAGCAGTCAAAGTGAAAACTTCTTCAGTATGGGAGCTCCTCCTGCCCTCTGTAATCTCTTCACGTGAAGAAGCAAGTGCTTGAATAGGCAGAGTCAGCAACATTTTAAAAATAATTGCTTACGTTTTTATGAGTCCTTACAAACACAGACACATCCACCTGCAAACACACCCTGTGTTTCTCCTTACCCAGCAATAAGAATTCACTCGAATGAACTCAAACATCAGGGTTATTTTTTTGGCGGGTAAAGAGTAAAAAACCACTTGTTCCAAGCACGCACTGAGATAAACCGATTAAAATGAAGTTACCGTGCCTAACAGAACTTGATTGAGATCGCCAATGATTTTGCTGGCAGTTTTACAGGAGTCCTGTCTTAACACCACAGGTGAGCTGAAACATATATTTAAAATTGTGTTTTATCTTGTGTGTCTTGACAGCTTCAAATTCTGAACCTGCACAGTCCTCCAGAGCTCCCCATTAAAAGTCCTTTGCTGTTTCCAGTGTAGAGCCCTTGGCAAACGGCTGCCTTTGGGTAAAGGGTCTTTGAAACTGGGCCCATGCCCTACCGCTGTGAATGCTGTGCCATTAGTAGCCTGACTAAGAGCAATTTTGACAGGCGTGCTATGTAGTTGATATATTTTAGGCAAAGCCATTCAGGATGAGTTTGCATTTTGCAACCGCTGCAGGGCAGCGGGGTGACCTGCCCTTGGAGAAGGGGTTATCACCTGCATTTGCACCCACAGAGCAGCCTTCCTGCCTGCGTGATGGGAACTGCTGGGTCGTACCAGCTTTCGTAGGAGAGTAACTCCCATCATCGGGCTTGTGTCTTACTCCCAGCTGAGAGGAGCATCCCGGACCACCGAGTTCCCAGTCCCCACTGCACCACGCCGTCAAAGCAACAGGAACAGCAGCAACTTGCTTCAGTATAAAAACTAAGAGTCAAATACAAACATCACATGGCTCAATGCTTGCCATACCAAACACAATTTAAGTTACGGGGCTTGCCTAAGCCTTTCCTTCCTTCATAAACCAGATTGCTGCAGCTCATTCCCTGAGCTCATTTCTGCAAAGTTGCATTTGCACCAGGAAGCCACGGCGGGGATTGCTGACATGTGACAGACAGGCAGAGCTACCATCTTTTTGACAAGACACAGCTCTAGTTTCTGTCACGGCAAATTTAAAAACTTTCTTCTTGTCCAGCCTCTTCTGTGTGATTTCTGCTGCCATGTGATTTCTGATGAGGACAGAAGTTTTGTTGATAGTTGTTTTACTCCCGTATGCATCCTCCCATGCTGCCCTTGGTGCCCTCAGGACACCCAGGTTGGAGTGCCTGGCCTCTCCGAAAGGCCTATAAGCAAGGAAATGGATCCTAAAGGATCCCAATGGTTCCCAAACACTGCCTTTACCACCAACAGCTCAGTCACTGATAAGTTTTGCAGATGAGGTCCTGCAAGCCCTTGCACTCACTAGCACCCAAAAACACGAGCAGTCCTCCCACTTCTCCATCCACCGTCACCCACCAGGGCTGGCAGGTTCCACCTAGGCCATGAACAACCCTTTACAAATGCCCTGTTTTGGTAAACCAAGATAAAGCAGTGGGAACCGACCTGCACAGGCTGTAGAACCCAAAGAAAAGGCTGAGGGACTTGTTTTTTTTAGTCTGGAGAAGAGAAAACTGAGGGGGGATCTGATCAACACCTATAAATACTGAAAGGGTGGGTGTCAGGAGGATGGGGCCAGTCTTTTTTCAGCGGTGCTCAGTGACAGGACAAGAGGTAACAGGCACAAACTTGAACATAAGAAGTTGCATCTAAACATGAGGAGGAACTTCTTTACGTTGAGGGTGTTAGAGCCCTGGAAGAGGCTGCCCAGAGAGGTGGTGGAGTCTCCTTCTCTAGAGACATTCAAAACCCGCCTGGACATGTTCCTGTGGACCTACTCGGTCAGGGGGGTTGGACTAGATGATCTCCAGAGGTCCCTTCCAACCCCATATCCCTCTGTGATTCTGTGAAAAGGGGAAAGCGTGGAGATGGCCTCTGGGGAAGAATAGGGCCTGCCCCCAGGGGGAAGATGGAGGGAGAGGAAGAGCCCCATGCTGCACTCGAGCTCCCCGGCCAGCGGTGAGGAGCGGCAGAAGTGTGAGGCGCACTAATTAAAACATGACATGACCAGACAAAAACCCTGCACGCTCCCACCAAAAGCAAAGCAGAGAGCTCGTTCCTGCAGGATGGGCCTCAGTCCAACGCCTCCCTGTGCCAGCAGAGCTCCAAACAGCCTCCCGCACCACGGAACCAGGGGGAAAGAGACGGGGCAGGGGGAAAGACAGAGAGCTAAAATTGCTTTATTTTAAACAACTTTGCGAATCGAATCTAGAATGTTTTTAATGCTTGAATTCAAGCAGTTTCAGTCCCTTCCGAAGCAACATTTATCTTCGCTTTCTGCAGGCGCTGGCGTGGTGCTCAGCACCGCGGCACTTTATCCCAGCGGGGAGCAAAGTTTTTATCATTTGTCTTTGTAATTCAAACTCAGCGCACACAAACCAGTCTTACAGTGCCATGAAAACGCTTCGCTTTCTTTGCTTTTTAACCCAATCCACCCTGGAAACATTCACTATCGCTATTTAACCTATTTTTTATTGACTCCAAAGTAAATGCCCTCTAGACTGTATTTTTGCACTCCTTGTATTTCAGAGTTCATCTGTTTGCTAACTTGCCGCTCACATCGCTGAAGCCGCGCTATAAGCATCTCGGGGTTCACCTGGCAGGAGATTATCTGCAGATATCTACGGAGAGATAGAGGTGTTTTACGAGGAGCAAAGCTCCTAAATGTGGACATTTCCCCCTGCACGCACCCGACACGCTGTTTAAACGCTTGCTCCAGTTTCTGCAAAGCTCTCCCAAGTGGGCATGGAGGAACCCAGCCCAGTAGCAAGCAGGGGGTTGCTCCGAATCTCCCTGAAGATAACGGATACACTCCCAGGGACTCAGGCCAACCCTAGGCCATGCCCAAAGAGAACTACACTATCCCCTGTAAGTCTGGAACTGAAACCCGGCCATGTCTCCCCAACACTTGGCTTGCCACCTCCCAGCAGCACACCGAGGTGCCTGGGGCACATCCAACGGCTCAGCTAATACCAGCTCTGGGCTGCTGAAGCACTCTGGATTTAAGACACATTTGTAAGTAAGAGAAGACGCATTTGGGATGCTCGGCTTCCCTTCAGGAAACTATCAGCTTTGCCCAAGCCTCCGGCAGCCAAAACATGTGGTCCAATCTGGGTGTCCCTGGAAGCGCCGGCTCTCCTGCACAGGCTGCCGAAATCAGGGTGGGATGTAACCCACCAACTTCACGGTCTCTTGGAAATGGAGACAGGGCAGAGCATGCATGAAAACAGCATCAAACAAATATCTCATTTATGATTAACTGCCCTGAAGTGGAAAGGAATAGGCAGGAGGTTGATGACAAGAAAATATCACGCTGCCTGGCTACGGGCTTGGATCGTCCTTCAAATACCCTCTCAGCTGGCTGGGTTAGCAGATCATTTTGGCTATCAAATTCATTACTGGCTTTGAGAGTGCTGAATATGAAATCACTTGACCACTTTCCCCGTGGGGAGGGAGAGAGCTGGGCTGCTTTGTGGCAGGGTCCCCACGGAGGGAATAGCCCAGCTCGTAGCCACCACCGACACGAGCTGAGATGGGGCTCAGCTCCCCTGCTTCTTCCCCGGTGTGCTCCTGGCCTCACTGCCCCAGCCCATGCAGACTCCCCTTGGCCGTGGGCTGTGCCAGGAGCTGCTGTGGCCCATGTGGTGGAACGCACTGGGGTGGCAGGATCTCAGCTCGCTGAGTTCAGAAGGATGCTCTATCCATTCGCTGCTGCTGCATTCCACCCCAGCACGAGACTCTCCAGCCACAAAAACCAGGGAAGGGCAGGCCCAGGCATGTAAAATGCAATTCTGAGAGAAGAGTCCTCGGCTCCTTTAACCATGTAAATAGTGCTATTTCTATCCCTCTCACTGGATGCTGGAGATTGAATTCATTACAATGTTTGCAGAAGGTCTGGGGTTATTTGGATGTGTCAGAGTATCTAAATGCAAATTATTATAAAATCTTTTCTCACGGAGGTTAATTTATTTCAGGCTGTGATAAATCTATCAGGATTCTTCCCTCATATTTGTAACCCTCCTCCCGCTCACTCTCCAAACTGCTCCAAAATCTCATGCTGCTAGACCAAAACTGGCCCCCGGCTGCCACAGTCCAGCCCCTCGCACCAGGACACCTACAGCACAAACCCCCCTCCTTGGGGGTTTCTGGGTGGACATGTCTCAGGCAATCAGGCTTGCTGAAGCCCCACACTGCCGAGCTCCCCCTGTCACACAGGGCAGGGATGCCAGGACGCGGCCCCCACCGGTACCACTGAGCATGAGAGCACCTGGCAGCCGACGAGCTCCCATCCTCTCCTACTGTCCCTGGTAGGCACTACTGGCTGTTGGCCTCTCCCTCCTCAACACCAAAAACCCATCCAGACTAATAAACTTCACAGCCAGGAACTGAGAACAAAACAGCCCAATTCAGACCATAGCTTTTTATTTTTTCCCCCCCTCTTCTTTTTTTTTTTAACCATCTCAAAGTGTCTGCAGCTGACGCAAAATGAGCCTGGAGGTGGTACAGATGTTAAATATAACATCTGGTAGTGCAGACAGTGCCTTATGCCTCCCAGCTTTTCCTGCTTCAGGTGTTCCTGTCCCCATCTCTCTTGAAATACATATCTTTAAAGAGAACATGATTTGGCACACGCTGATAAGCAACCGACAGCACAGCCTCTAGCTCTAGTATACCACGATGCTGCCTTGAAAGCCAGTCTTGTCCTAGAGGAAATGGGAGTCCCCAAAAAACATTTGGACAAGGAGACAGTCCTGGCTGACCCTCCCAGGAAGAGCTCTTCCTGCCCTTTTCCTTCTGGATGCACCAAGAAACATCAGCTGGGAAGCCACTTCCAAACACGTATGCCCCATAATATTCGTGCACGGTGTCCGGGGGTACAGCTGGTCTCTCACAGTAGCTGCTAACATCAAACTCAACCTGCCACCAGACCTCTCTATTAAGGAGAGTGCAAATCAGGAATGTGCCCATATTGCAGAGGCAGGTGTTAGCCAAGCGCTGTGCAGCCCGGTTCTTTGATTTGCAGTCAGCTGTTGGCAAAACATGATATCTTCTATTTTCTGATTATGTATTAAGAGCATCAGCTTGTTTGCCTTCGGTTTGCGTATAGTGTCAAGGGAGTCATAGCAGGCCTGAATTCTAAGTATTATAAGGCAAACCTTCGAACTTTGATCAAAATGCACTGAACCAGGCTCTTCCCTGGAATTAGTCATACCACAGGATGAGGATGTGCGGGAGTGGGCAGGGGTAGGGGCTGGCCGAGAAATCAGGGACAGAATATGGGTTAGTGGTCATGAAGAAGGGTTGTGCTCAGGTGGAGTCACGACTTTCCTGCACTTCCATGCTGAGGATGAGTGGAGGTGGCAGGGTGCAGCTGGGAGCGTGGCCCTGCTGTGGACTCTCTGCATGTCTGGGGTGAGCCAGACTGGGACCTAACACTGCAAGCGGGGAGAGGAGAGCCTGAGAAAAGCTGTCTGCTCCCCCAGCACCCTGCAGGAACCCCTCGTGAGAGCCAGGTTAACCTCAGCCAGCCCAAAGCCACTGCCACAGCGCACGTTGAGGACTGTGAGGAAGAAGAGGTGCCGTCTCGCCTGCTTCATCCACGCCGGCCTCCCCACGCACATTGCTGTTGCCTCCCTGCCCCAGTAAAGCGAGAGGGATTTGGCTCCAGCACAACCAGCTCCTCTTTCTCTTTGCTGCTGCTGAGGGAGTAGCTGGGTGTCTCGAGGGACTGGAAACAAGGGCATGGAGTCTTTTCAAGCTGCATGCCACAGGTCTGAATTTGTCCCGTGTCAGCAGCTTTTATAATGCCTCACCCTCTGACGGCTGATCAAATAGCTCGTGCTATCGGAGATGAACTCATGTTTCTGTTGCAGATAAAGAAAACAAGCGCCACGTTCCACATCAGCGATAAAAACAGCAAACTGGAAAAAATATCTAGAGAATATGTTTATCCTGTTAGAGCAACACACGCATTTAAGACGAGACAACGGCAAAACATTAAAAGCTTGTTCCCACAGCTCATCATTCAGACCAGGATTATAGCAGCAGAAGTGAAAAACCAACACCAGATAATCCATAAGATTTGCTCTTTCCACTCCTTACCTTTTCAATTCTTGCCAGGATTTAGTAAATTATCAAAACACTGTTAACCAAATAAGACAACTTAATCTGGCTTCTGCGTGGAGCTGGCTCCCTACCAGGTTAGCACTGCTCTCTAACTGCATTACTGTGGAACCCCCACACAGTGCAGAGATACAGGTATTCCTGAGAAATACCACAACTGGCATCCTCCTTGGAGCAGAAAACCACTGATGGGCAGGAGGGACTGCCCTGTTTCCCACCGACACAGGCCAAGCCTGGCTCCCAGGGAGCGGGGCACGCTGAAAGGGAATTTCCTCTGTATTTGCTCTGTTTGTGCACTGAAATACTTCAGGCTCTGAGGCTGTCAGCTCAGTGTCACACTTACTGGCTGGAAGTGTGGTATCAATTTGTTTAATCCCAGACCCTGATGTCAGAGGAATTTATAAGGCAGGCAAACACAGGCAAAAAAAAGTTAATTAACAGAGGAAAAAGAGCCACCTCCGTGTCCTGGAAAAATATTAAGCACAGAGTAGATAAGACTGCCTTCAGAAATGGCAGTTTGAAAATCCCAATGTCATCTGTATATGTTACAGTGGCAAACTGCCCAAAGGAAGGGAACAGAGAAAATGTCACAAATGCTGACAACGGACTTGATTCTTACTGAAAAGAACTGCACAAAAGCACTTCACCCACGCATTGCTCCTTTGGGTTTGGGGAGCGTCTTTCTGAATGAACCCACTGCTCCAGAACACCCCTTCCCATCACTCTGCTCCCCAGTTTCTCATCCTGGACCTGGACGTGCCCTTAGCTACATGGGCCTGGCTCTCCCCGCAACTCCGATCTACCCACATACAGCAGGAATAAGCACAGGGTGCAATGATCCAAGCCTGTGTTTAAGGACAAAGTAGGAAAAGCTTTATAATTTGCAGTAGAAAATATCTTTTTCAGCAGTTTGAGAGAGGAATGAAGGAATGAGGGCCAATTCCACACATACCACAAGTGATGAAGGACCTCCTATCTAGCAGAACTGACTGAACACACCAAAACCCAACGCTCCCCAGATCCTCTTCTGGGCACTGGACCCACCGCTGGGGAGCTTCTGAGCAGGTCTCTGCTCCAGGAAAGGAGATGATCCATTTTGAAAGGCTTCAAAGGGGAGCCAGGACAAGGTCTACAATTAGCACTCTCCAAATAAATCAATCTTGAAAGAAGCCTTCAGTTCAGACTGGATCAGTTGCAAGGATCATGGAGAAATGAACAGGGAGTTCACTGTTACGCTCTTTCCCTTTCTCTGAAAAACTGAAAACACTTAAAAAGAATCTTAGACAAGGGAAGAATTATCTTGTCTCTTCACATAACACTTGTGGGGACGTATTGAAGTTGTGTGTCGTAATCCATCACTATCAACCTCATTCAGAGTTGTCCTGAGCACATCAGCTTCTCACCAGATGTTTTCGCTTTTTGTTTTATTTTTTTTTTTCCTTCTTGGAGCAAAGAGTCTTTTTATCCTCAGTTTGCTGCTATGTAAGATAAGATCAAACTGGAAACCTATCACTTATCAGATGCACCTTCATTGGAAGCTTCATAACAACATAAATATGTTATTGCACAAGAGGCAAAGCAATTCATTAAGCAGAACCTTTTTCAATTTCTTCATAGAAAAGTATCTACTGGAGAAACTGTCCGCCCTTTCCCATGTCCTGGCAGCTTGCTGCCAGAAGGGTCAGGCTGGAAAAGGAATCTCAATAGTAAACTGAAGATTAAAGACGCAGTTTCCACTAAGAGGTTTTAGAGGTGATGGCTTTTGGTTTCCATTTAAAAAAAAAAACAACGTTTTGGGGCAATAATTCATATAAACATGATGGGAACCTGAGGAAGGGTTTGGTCTGAAACAAAAGGCTCCTCCAGTCCCCCTGTTGAAGCCCTGTAAAGAAAATGGTGATATTGCACTTTGCATCATTTTGGGATAAAAGACCAACAAGTTTCAGCAAGGCTGTAAGACTTTTGCTTGGGAATGGGTTGTGCTCTTGGCCAGCCTCAATCATTTCATTGCAAAGAACAAGCCTGGATTCACCTCTCATGGAGAAGGTGGCATTTAGAGAACATTTCCTTCTAACCCCAGCAAAGCTGCTCAAGCAGTGGATGCTGGTGTGAAGACAATGAAAGTCATCTTCCCGGGTTTCAGACACGTGCTCAACACTGGGCTCCTGGAAGGCACGCCCCTATTTCTTACCCCTCTGCCACCCAAGCAGGATGCTGGGATGAGCAGGATGTACCACAGCAGAGGAGGAGGTTGGGCATGATGCACAAGTGGGCTGCCACAGCTGCCCACCTTGATGAACCACACTCCTGGTTGCTAGCTCACCCAAGTGAGAACCTCACACTGCTTCCTCCTGCTGAGCTGAGCTACAGACCCTATTGGTAGCACTGTGGACTGTGGGGCAGCTCACTCCTGTCCCGCTGGAAGATGTGTGTCCCCATGAAGGATCTTGCCTTCTTGCAACAAAAATGTCCCAAGGAAAAAATTAAACAAACTAAAAACCCCCAACCACTCTGTCTGCTGGTAAGAATGAGCATGACTTCTGAGTTTGCAAAAGAACTTGTCTTTAAATGGTTATTAAACAAACTAAGTTCTTGGATCTGAATCTGATTCTGAGAGTTCACAACAAAAAAATGCCTATGCCTAAAAATTTAAGAAATTAGGTTTAATGACACTTATTAATCTCAAATTCCATAAATGTGTGCACACCTTTCAAAATTAAAAATATAAAGATCCATGTAATGAACTGTCTGAACCCCACAAATTCAAGATCATCATTTTTCAGATCTTAGTAAAAATGTAAGAGACCTAACCTATGCAGAGTTGTTGGCTTGTGCCATAAATTAGGAGTGTTTATACCTCCTCTACAACTCTTTGCTGTATGTGTTGGCAGGGATGTGGGAAGGTGCAGGATTAGGGGGGCAATTTCTAGTTGCTGTGGGCTTTTTCATTTTGTAATTTGAAGCTTTTGTCAGCCCCAGAAATGCTTGGTTCTTCTTCAGCTAGTGCTTTGCTTTATTTGTCTCAAGTTTTGGCCGGCAGCAAAAGCACAGAACAACTGCAGAGCCCTTTCCTACAATTTGAGCCACCATGAAAGGAAACGGCAAATACAGGGTCATCTTGTGGGAACATGAAATTGTAGACTTCCAGTTGGACAAAGCTGATGCAGCTGATGTAGAACTTGGACGGACAAGTACCAGTATCAAGGCTGGAGTCTGCAGAAACCTCTGGCTACTGCATGTGAGAGATGTGCAGCAGCAGGAATTCAATATGTTGCCTTTCACGTCTGGCTGCAGAAGCACATCGGTAAAACCTCTGCCATCGCTCTTCTTTTTATGCCTCCATCTGATCCTCCAAAAGCAGATTACAAAAAGCTGCCTGTAAACCTAAAGATGCAATGGATATCCATAAAGAGTTCCTCTTCTACCCTTACAATTCATCCAGGGGTATGAGGAGATGAGGGCACCATTTTGGTCCTGCCACAAGTGATTCATGAAAAGATTTGTGTTTCCACGGAAGTCAAACCATCACCTCTCACCCCCACACAGAGGGGTGGCCCGAGGGACCAGGTTTAAACGGGGATGAACCTTTAAAACTCCAACGCCCTGCTAGATCTCAGCGTGGCTCATAGTGCATATGCCCAAAATTTTACCAGAGAAATTTATTTTAGGCTACTTCTGTTTGAAAACTTAATGGAAGTGTAGCTGTTCTTCCCTGAGCGTCAGGAACAGATGACTAAGAAATGTTGCCAGTATCTGTCTTTCAGTGAGATTAGTGTTGGGTTTGTGTGGTATCCTATTTATAACTTTGACAAACAGCTCACCCAATCATTTCATACTTAATCATAGCTGTCTGCCCAGCTCTCTTCAGAGAAAAGCTTCTCAAAAAGTATGTGCCAACATAATACGAACAAAAGGAAGCAAACCACAGTCAAGAAAAAAAACCACCCTTGCTCCCAAACCCAGCAACCAGCAAAAGCTCATGATCTATACAGAAACCAGGTCTTGGTAGATCGTAAGGCATAATTGGAGCACCATTATTCATGGGAACTGCATAGCTATAGTTAGTCAGTGTTTCCACTGTAAACCCCTATTTTCATAGAGGTTTGCAGCTCAGCTGCAAGGAATTAGTCCATGATGAAATTTGGCAGTAGAAATTTTAGAGCAAGGATTCATTTTTTTTAAATCATTTAAAGATTTTTTTTCTTTGCCCCCTTTTAATTCCCCTCTCACTTCTGAGGCTGCAGCAGTGCTCATAAAAGAAACAAAACACACTTCTGCGTGCTCTTTGAAGTTTGGCTTCCATGCACGTCTCTGTGTGATTAATGGGACCAAAAATATCAATTTAGTGGGGATTTTCAAATATAGAAGTCTTAAGAATTCAAAGTTGTGATTCCCGCAAAAATTACAACGCAACTGTTCCTTGGACACATTCATAAGTACTGCTATCTAAAGTGTTAATTGCTATGCTGTTAAGGAGCCTTTACATTCATAGTAAACCCTGTATATTCATTCTGTGCCAAAGATGGGTTTACATTTCATGGGATAGAGCTGTGAGATTTCTTTACATCTTTCCTTGAAATAACATTTTCCAGGGATTATAAGAGATTGCTTTCTGCTGGACTCGCCCCCAAGCCCCACGTTCGCCTGGCAGCTTCCTCCCCGCATACCTGACTCTTCCAGTAGGGCTCACATTCCAGCACGTACACAGGCACGGCTGGGACCACCGAAGAGGAAGGATGAAAAAGGGGAAGGTAGAGGAGAAACACCTCAATAGGACATTTTATCCCAGGCAATATTAAATAGAGCCTTTCCCAACATTTTCAGCTACTCAAGAGAAACAGACTGCTGTTGGCATTTATAAGAACATCAGAAGAATGCATTTACTCTTTTCCAACTAGCTCTGGCTGAAGCATCCTAGAGATTCGGTGTTCCCAGATACAAATGAGATTTACTTTCACACATATGGACCACATGCCAGCAAGGTACAGCAGTCTCTGGGCACTATGCCTGGCTGTCACTGCATGCCACAAGCAGCACACATCACGAGGCTACTGCTTCACGTGCAGTCCCAGCTCAGAGTGGTAGAGAAGAACGGCTACCCGGCCTGAAAATAATAGTGTAAAACCATGAGCTTGAAGACTTACAACCCTCTGGATCACTGTGAATGGCCTGAGTGTTCATACCAATATCTCTGGTGCACAGGTTTTTAAAAATCAGACCAGTTTATCCAGGCAATTTCATTTTCTTGTGAAATAGCTGCCACTATGTAGCGCCACCAGGCTTCAAACCCTTCAAATTCCTGGACCTTGATGTTGGTATATGGGAAATTGGGCCACCTCTGAGCTTCTAACACCTTCCAACCTTCATGTCTTCCTTGGAGCTCCCCACCTCAGCACTAATGAGGTTCCCCTCAGACAGCCTGGCAGAGGTTACAAAGATGAGAGCACTTGCAAAGTACCATGCAGCATCCCCAAGGGCAGCTGCCACCAAGCTCCCTGCAATCCCAATGAGCTCTTCAGAGGACAAGAACAGCAACGCCATCTCTCCCGATTGGGAGGAAAGCAGATACACCACCACCTTGACCACCATGATTTGTGAAAAACCATAAAAGAAAAATTCTCCTTTTAGGCTGAAAGTTCTTATCTCTACTACAAATTGTAATAACCACAGTATTTACATTGCAGCAAGGAGCTGAACTCCTGCCACGTCTTAAAAACAGTACCAAGCAGAATTCCTAGATAAACCATTTGAATCTGCTTTTCAAGGTGGTAGTTAGAAATTAAGAGGCAAATGAACTCAGTAAGATTACTCATGTACCTTCAATCATTTACAGGAATGTTAGCAAGATCTTGGCTTCAGAGGGCTGGATCACACTTTCCCACTGCAACCATTATTAACCTGACATAACATGTTCACAGAGTAAGAGATGATAACGATGCTGTAAGTGGTCTCCACAGAGTATGGTTATGATTAGGGAATATCTTAGAGAAACTGTCATTCATTAAGCACTCGGTTACATGCATAAAGATGGGTGAAGGAAAACTTGTGCTATTTTGGGAATTTATAACTTGGAAAAAGGTCCATTCTTGACATTTGGGTTATTAGGTCTTTTTCATTTGCGTGTTGCTACAAAGTGGGAGATTCAGTTTAAATGCAAACGGCACAATTTTTTCTTCACCTCTGTTCCCCTGAATGTAAGCATTCAGTCTTCTGCAGTCACCTTAAAAGACATCACGGGCCAGTCAGTAAAAGATGCACCTTTTAAATCCTGAATTTAGTTCTGATGCTTGTGCATCCGAGTAGGTATGTTATTCCCATCTGGGAAAGTCTGTAGTGCTTCAAAGTGCATCTCATACATCAGGTTCCAGGTACTTAACTAGGTGTAAAGGCAGGATCCCAGTCAAAGTAGCAAGCTCTCCTTTTGATCCCTCCATTCTCTCAGCTCACTGAGATGCCTTTTTGTGCATCACATCCTTTGTGCATCGCAGCACAATAACACTGTCACCAAGTTTTTCTTTCTTGCAAGAAAGACAGGACCATCCCCAGGATTAAGAAAGCAGTTTTAGCAAGTCTGCAGGTCAACTCCACTTCCAGATTCAGTTAAGCCAGTAGGAAATGTTCTTGGCACTCTTAAAGACACGACAGACTATCTCCACACTTCCACCAGTCTGGCCATTACTAGCCTAAGTCATGAATGTAATTCAAAAGCACTTCCTCTTTTTGTAAGATCTAAGGAAACATTTAATACCAGTCTGATCAGTAAGTAAACGACACTAGGACTCCCACCAGAATCAATATGTTTTTCAGCAACGCCTTCAAGCGTTCTTTCCCCTGGCCCTCCCCACCTCTTGGCTTGTTTCTGAGCTACTGACAAAAAAAGCAAGTATCCACAGAAGCAAAGGTTTCCAGAGAAGAAGACTGTGTTCTGCAAAGCAATCATATCTGTGTGCAGGTTGCTTGCCTCGCACCAGCTAACTACGTGGCCTTAACTGACCAATATGGTAGGAAACTGAAGAGGATATGGTCCTCTGAGCATCCATGGTAGTAAACACTGCACAATTCTCTTGGTTTTGGTGTTTATAAGCACGTCATGTTCCAGCCTTCAGGCTTCCCCAGGACACTGCTAAGGGACTGCTCCTCTCCTACCATATGTGCTCACACAGCTTGAACGCCAGCCACGGTGAGCCTCACTGAACCTGCACTGGAGAAAATCCATGTGGAAATCTCATGGGAACACGTGTTGTCACTGGGGATGCTTAGAAACAGGCTGGGCAAAAGGCTCTAAATAGACTCTACTGAGGAACTCTTATTTGCTGTATTCACGGAGACCACATGGTCTCAGAGGACTTTTTCATCCTCCATTTCCCAAATGTTATGACCTGTCCATCTCCCTGGCTGGGGTGTCAGGCAGTGGTAGAGATGGTAAGCGAGGTTCTTGTACCTCATCTGGGAATCAGGACAACACATTCATCAGGATGCCAGAGTGACAGCGAAGCATGCTTATCCAGCATTAGAAATGAGAGGGTGCAACAAGATCTGCACCTTTAATTGCATCCTCATTCCTTCTGACAGCTGAAAAACCTTTAATTAATACACTTCACACACTGCCTATTTTTGATCCACTTCAAATTCCACCCATCAGCAGAGTATGTTCATCCCATTCCTGCTGAGGGCCCCCCTGAGATTTGCGGTGTCCATCACTCGGCCTCGCTGGAGCAGGAAGACAGCAACAGATACCTCTCCCCCTTCCCTCCTTTCTGAATAGGACTTGCTTTCTCAGCACTCCAGATGGCCCACCCTCCCTCCTTTGCCACTTAACCCTTTAATAAACCCTATTCTCCACCCACCCATCACTCCCTGGCTCTGAAATTTGACCATGAGACTTCTCTGTTACATTGAAAAAAAGGTATGTCGCTGGTCTCCTGTAACCAACAATTCTGCGTGTCCTCGCACACACACAGCTCATCAGCTGCAGACCACACCGCATCCCTGCAGGGAGGAGAAGACCGCGTGGCTGACCGGCAGCTTGACTATCATCTCTCCTGTTCCTTCCCGGGCTCTTCGACCCACACAGAAGAGCTTGGGATAGCCTTCTATCCACTCACTCCATCTCCTGTCCCTTTCCTTCCACTCTGATCCCATGCTTCCCAGTGTATAGTGCCCAGTAAGGAAGCAATGCTTCAGAGCACCTATGCTCTGAACTTCATAGCTCCCGTGAGCCAAAACCTTTGATTTCCTCAAAGTTCCCTCTTCCCTCACAGTACGTGGTGATCAGCTGGCTTGCCATGGACATGGCAGAAATATCCCTGCTTCTATCCCAGAACGACGTTCCACTGACAACCGGCTCCTCCTCCGCTTACAGAGTTCTGCATCTGCCTTAATAAGATATTTATTAGGGTGCAGAAATAACAAACCTTGTGCTTTGATCAGCAGTTGCCTTTAAGCCAGCAGAGACACTGAACTGCTGACTTCTGAGGCAGCGTCTGACAGGGGGAGCAAATGGGAACGGGACAGATCTCCTCGCAGAAGAGTGCCTGTTAGAAATTTGGCTCCATTTCAACGTGGTGCAAAGCACTTGGCATAACTTCAGGTTGTTGTCCACCTGAGGCCTGAAGCTGCTCCCACAGAAGTCGACGGTAAAACTCCCGCTGACTTCAAAGGCAGAGGGACCTGGACCCCTAGTGCTTTCAACTCTCATAACCTACCTGTGTGTTTAACGGCGGGTTAGCCAAACTGGGAATAGAATAGAATAATTCAGGTTGGAAAAGACCCTTGGGATCAGACCCCAACCACCAACCCCACTCTACAAAGTTCTCCCCTACACCATATCCCCCAACGCCACATCTAAATGACTCTTAAACACATTCAGGGACGGTGACTCAACCACCTCCATGGGCAGCCTATTCCAGTGTCTGACCACTGTTCCCATGAAGAATTGTTTACTAATGTCCAGTCTAAACCTACCCTGCTGCAGCTTGAATCCACTCCCTCTTGTTCTATCGCTAATTACCTGTGAGAAGAGACCAGCACCAACCTCTCTACAATGTCCTTTCAAGTAGTTGTAGAGAGTGATGAGGTCTCCCCCCAGTCTCCTCTTTCTCAAACTAAACAGTCCCAGCTCCCTCAGTCGCTCTTCATATGATTTATGCTCCAGGCCCTTCATCAGCTTTGTTGCCCTCCTCTGCACTCGCTCCATCAACCCTTTTCCAAACAGCAGAGAGAGGTTTGTCCAAACACAGGCAAAGCTTTTTGCTCAATTACGTTAATCACGACCACTATACAGCAATTTGTTCTGATGTCAGGAGCTGGAACAAAGTGCCGCTTTTCAGAAATGAAGCACTTTTCAAGTAAGATGCTTTAGAGATGCTACAGGCCAGAACCAACAGTTCCTCCAAGGTGGACTTCATATACTCTGTGCCAAATGGTCAACTAGTTCCTAGATATGACCCTTTAGATTCGGTAATTAAAGATACTGGCAAAGATGAACTTCCTTCACAAGTCCTGGAAGCATTCTGATTTCATGCTTTTGCCTGCCAAAAGATGTGGACTCCCTAAATGGATTTTAGGGTTTGTTTTTTTTTCTGTGGCCCAAAACACGATAGTTCAATAAAGGGATCCAAGGTTCTGTTACGGTGTCAGTTGGGACAGAGTTAACTTTTTTATTAGCAGCTGGTAGAGCGCTATGTTTTGGATTTGGGATGAGAAATACTTTTGACAGCGCACTGATGTTTTTAGCTATTGCTAAGCTCTCAAGGCCTTTTCTGCTCCTCACACCATCCCGCTAGAGAGCAGGCTGGGGGTGTACAAGAAATTAGGAGGAGACACAGCTGGGACAGCTGACCCCAACTGACCAAAGGCATATTTCGTACCATACAACATCACACTCAGTACATAGGGGAAGAAGAAGGAGGGGGATGTTTGGAGTTACGGCATTTGTCTTCCCAAGTAACCACTACGTGTGATGGAGCCCTGCTTTCCTGGGGATGGCCGGACACCTGCTTGACGACGGGAAGCAGTGAATGAACTCCTTGTTTTGCTTTGCTTGCGTGTGTGGCTTTTGCTTTACTTATTAATCTGTCTCTATCTCAACCCACAAGGTTTTTTTTCCCCTCACATTTATTTTTCCGAATCTCTCCCCCATCCAAACCAGGGGCAGTGAGCGAGCACCTGCAAGGTTCTAGCTGCTGGCTGGGGTTAAACCACACCATGATCACAAGAACAAGATAGTGTATATACTTCCTGAGGAAGTTCAAAGCTACCAAGATTTCACATGAAAGCAAAAATAGTAAAACGCAGTTTCAGGACAGGAAAATGATCTCAAAGCCTTACCACTCTGTAAAATGGGCAATTTTCAATGTGTCCCTTACTCTTGTTATCTCCTTTAATTCCTAGCAAATTCCGCTTTCACTGCTGATTTGTATTCAGAGAAGCCACACGGAGTAGCCTGCAATGCAGCAGCAGTACTGTACTTTTCAGGACTGTTATCATTTTGGAATATCCTACTCCTTCCCTCCTCCTCAGATGCTTCACCCTCCCCAAAATCCCCACCACCACTACTCTAATTCTGATGGATTGTGTTGTCTGTGGAAAACTCTACTATGTTTGGAAATTCATCTGATCAAATGGACAGCAGGAAAGACATTTCGATAAGTCTTCTCTAAAACCCCAATGCATCAGCAAGTACCAGGCCAGGATGCTCCTGAGCAGAAAGACCAAGTCCAAAGAGTGCTTGCCTATTCCATCGCTGTGACCCAGCACTGAACACAGCCCCAGCTCCCCTTTCCATACGCTTTCTTAGTTCCCTCGAAACGACCCCTCTGTCTGCTCGTGGCACTGGATCGTGGCTCCATTTCCAGCAGGAATCCTCTCCCCTCCCTTCAGGGCTGAGATTTCACGCCTTTTGCCTTAAGAAAGAATTAATGCATATACTTTTTTCACACCTCTTCTTCTGACTTCACCCATTCAAATTTCTTTGCCATCATCAGTCCTTTTTCCTTGTCTCATAGATAAGAAGCTTGACCTGGCAACTTCAACCACCTGAATGCAATTCTGAGGTCACTTGCTTAGTAGGAAGAAATAAACCCCAATCAGCTGCACCATCATGAACTCATCGTCTCTGCAAGGCAGAGCGGGCACCCCTGTGGTGTTTCTTTTTAAAATAGAGCAAACTTCTCATAAGAAAGCTGAGCATCTCAGAAAAAGAAACATTTAATGGAGCGGCCTTAGCAAAAGGGCACATTGCACTGAGGCTTACACACAAGTGGTTTATAAAAATAAATTGCGCTTATCTTCACAAAATCACCAACGCAAAGGCACTGTTTATCTCGCTTTGAGCTGGAGACATCAGGCTCGGCAGCGCGACGTACCCGCATCCCCAGGGACGCCCCCAAAGTCTACTGCTGCCAGGTGGCACCCGAACCGCAGACCACCATCTCCTCAGGTGAGATGAATTATGCCAGTAAAAGGACTTTAGCACCTTGTCCATCTTGGACGTGCACAGCAAAATGGCCGGGAAAGACAGTGAAGGACTAGGGTTGGAAAAAAATACCATGTCCCCTGAAACAGCTCATTCATTGCAACCCTACCGCTGCGTGGGCCTGGGTGTCAGCATGCCCGTCCACCCACCCCCAAAGCACTGCTCCACCAGCACAGGCATATGGCCACAGCCTGGACCACTAATTCCCCTTCCATCAGAGAAGTGGCTGGAGAACCCAGCAGAAACAGTGGTTCCCAGTGACAGGATGAAGGGCAACTGGCACGAGCTGGAACATGGGAATTTCCACTCAAATATGACGAAGAACTTCTTTACGGTGAGGGTGGCAGAGCCCTGGAACAGGCTGCCCAGGGAGGGTGTGGAGTCCCCTTCTCTGGAGATTTTCAAGACCATCCTTTATGCAGTCCTGAGTGATGTGCTCTGGGCATCTCTGCTTTGGCAGTGGCATTGGACTAGATGATCTCTACAGGTCCCTTCCAAATCCAACAATTCTGTGATTCCATGAAACATGCCCAGTAGTTCCCATGCAAATGCCAAATCTGCCTGTGAGGAGGGGATACAGGGGATGGAGAACAGGCAAAATCCGCAGGGCTCCTGATATAAGCAACAAGTCTCTCCATAAATTGAGTGAAAGTACCACTTCCCTGAGGAATGCGGTATTAATTACAAGACTGCACAGTTTTAGCCATGCCTGCTACTATGTTTATTTTGATCCTCGCTACCGCACACATAGGAGTCACAATACCATCTTTCCTTGGAAGTATTAGACATTACAAACCTCGTTTAAGAAAACAGATTTTGCCAGCAGGCCATCAGAAAGATAAGAAATAACCAGACTACACTCTAAGGCCATAATTGTTTCAGGATTTAGCCACCAAAATTACACCTTTTGTAGCCTGCTGGGGTTGGGAGATAGGATCTTCTTTAATCACCTTTGCTCAAGCCCTTCAGATGCTGCTTAACAGCTCTATTCAGACCTAGAAAGCCCAATTCTGGGCTGTCTGTCATTCCTGCCTGCAATCACGATTTGTTTCCCGCACCGTAAAGGGTTGCTGTCAGCGAGGCTGTATTTTTTATTTGTCCTAACTGATGAAAGTAAGATTGTGGGAGGCCCTTACAAGAGCTTATAACCCTTGTCTTTCCCAGCAGCACAGCCACTGTTTTGCTTTTGGTTCAGCTCCCAGACCGCGCAGCCCTGTGCCAGTAAATTAAGCACTATCTGATGTTTATATCTCCCACTGGTCACTGATATTTTTTCCCCCAGGGCCCGACTAACAGCAAATGCAAGCCAAGCTCCAAGAGCTCAGCCTTTTGAGCTCGTGTGCTTATCCCTCGTGGTTTTCAGTCACTGCAAACTTCCCATAAATCATAGAATGGTTTAGGTTAGAAGGGACCTTAAAGATCATAGAGTTCTAACCCCCCTGTCATGGGCAGAGACACCTCCCACCAGACCAGGTTGCTCAAAGCCCCATCTGGTCTGGTCTTAAAGACTTCCAGGGATGGGGCATCCACAGCTTCTCTGGGCAACCTGGGCCAGTGTCTCACCACCCTCATAGTGAAAAATTTCTTCCTGATATCTAATCGAAATCTCCTCTCTTCTGGTTTGAAGCCATTACCCCTTATCCTATCACTACATGCCCTTGTAAAAAGTCCCTTCCCAGGTTTCCTGTAGACCACCTTCAGATACCAGAAAGCTGCAATAAGGTCTCCCCGGAGCCTTCTCTTCTCCAGGCTGAACAACCCCAACTCTCTCAGCCTGTCCTCACAGGAGAGGAGCTCCAGCCTCCTGATCATCTTTGTGGCCCTCCAACAGGTCCATGTCCTCCTTTATGTTGGGGACTTCAGAGCTGGATGCAGTACTACAGGTAAAATTTGGTTCAGCGTCAGCTAAAGAGGGCTTGATAGCCAAGAGCTGGACCCAGACAGACCTTTGCTTGCATTCACACACCGGGGCCAGGCCACCACAGAGCCCTGGGTGGGGAACATGCCGCAGGGAGACCCAACTTGTCTCTTCTCTGCTTTATCCAAAGTTTCTTGTATCTCCTACTGGGGGGATGTGCCCCACTGTGAAGCAGCAACTGCTGCCCCCTCGCTTCCAGAGCACACTCAAGACTCTGAAGCTGGATCTGTGAAAACTTGTTTGGATTTGGGACACTGGGCAGTTACGGCTACAAACCAGCAGCTGAATGGCCCTGAAACGTGGCAGTCCTCAAACATATGTCTCTTGAGGTCAGGGTAGGTGACTCATAAGGGAAATCCTTAGTCTGGGTATCTTCCTGTCCACGCTGGCCATTGGTGTTGAGAAACAAGATAATCTGATTAATATTTTCAAGAATTTTTTGTTACTTTGAGTGACTACAGGCATCTTAAAGAGGCACAGTTTTCAAAAAGCGCTGAGACTCACCTTCCAAAATTCAGAGCCTCCCTTATCGCAGCAAACTAAACAAGTTAAGGCAAGGGAAGCAACCATGAAAATCTGGTAGTAAATGATGAGAAAAGAGAGCAGCCATCTCTCTGCACCCTTTTCCCATGCTTCCAATGTTACAAACCCAGCTGGATTCCTTTTAAAATTCTTTCTGTTGAGAATAATGAGGTACCCATGGGGGGAAAAAATGCTGAATATTTAAGTCACTCTTCATGCCAGCTGCTGGCCCTATGGCAGAGTGAGACTCAGGTTGCCAACTCTGTCACCTCTCGAGTTCGTGATGCTGTGCCTCAGCAGGTGAAGCACCTCTGCCCCGTGGAGAGGCCTCACCTGAGCAGTCGCTTCCCCCATTTGTAGCAGAGAGGGGGGTCCTGGCTCAGGGATGTGGGCAGGAGGATGAGGGGCCGCACACAACGAGATCGGAACACCAGGAGGTGATCCCTGGGGAGGGAATGGAGGAAGGTCATCACGGAGCTTCTGACAGGTCTGCTTCCAACACGCTGGCCAGGCGACAGGAGGCAGACAGAGGGAACAGAGCCGGCGCTGGGAGCTGTGCACCTTCGCCGTGCAGGGGGGCCACAGCTCCCAGGGCGAGCAAGGGCTTTGGGTTTGTACTGACTCAGAATGGTAGATATTGCTCTGAGACAGGAGGGAAATCACTGCACGGAAGCTTTTTGAAAACACCAGGGAGCTAAGTGGTGTCTTTAAGGACAGCAGCAGGCTTAGAAGAATGCTGCTGTGCCCAAATCACATGGTGATGAGCCGAGCCGCTATGGCTGCTCAGGGGGGGGAGAAGGATGAGCTGCAGGATCAAAGGAAGCCATCACCCACCATGCAGAGCCAAATCCAGCCAGCCTAAAGCGTGCTTCCCTCCCTCCCCTCCTGCTCCCTGTCCCACCCTGGGAGGATGCTGCGAGCTCCAGTGGCTTTCCTGTGTCATTTGGACGAGCCTGGAACTTTCCTGACACCACTGCCAGGTCTCTGCAGCGCATCTCCCTGTCCTCTTATCTGCTCGGCTGCTGACAGTGTGTGGGAGAGGAGCGAGCCACCAGTGTTGGGCGTCATGCCACCTCCCAGTAACCAGGCTGTGTCTGATCTCCCCCTGACAAGGAGCGGCTGATGCTGTGGTCTTTGTCTGCTGTGCTGGGGAGTGAGGAGGGGAAGGAAGGAGAGATGGGGGTGGAGAGCTGCCTGGTCCCAGCCTGCTGCCCTCCTCGTCCCCGGAGCCAGCCCCAGCCTGGCAGCGAAGCCACGGAGCCACCTGCAAGAGTCCTCTGGCACAGACTTGGCTGCTAATCCCCCCCGGGAAGAAAAAGCAACTGTGCCCCGGTGGTTTGGCTTTTATACGCTGGCTCACCTCCAACTGAGATCCTCCCTGTTCCTTAGGGAAGAGAAAACCCTCAACCACTTTGCGCCTCTACTGTCTGGGCCCAAATCCATCAGTGCATTTTGGTACCTAATTGCTCACAGGTACTATCTGTGTGCGGAGCCAAGGAGCAACCCCAGACCATGGCCTCAGTGACCCGCCAGCAGCTCTCATGGCACAACAAGGGCACTAAGTGAGCAAACAGCCGTAACCAAAGAGGACTGGGGAGAACAGCCTTCCCGTAAGGCCTCTCTGACACTGACATCTTCCACCTGACATCCTTAATTCAGCTGAAATGGGTTTTCTGATTTAAGGAGAAATTTATGATTTATGTTGGAGCGGGTCCAGAGGAGGCCATGAAGATGGTCAGAGGGCTAGAGCACCTCTCCTGTGGGGACAGGCTGAGAGAGCTGAGGCTTTCCAACCTGCAGAAGAGAAGGCTTCACAGAGAACTTACATCCCCTTCAGTATCTAAAGGGCACCTACAGGAAACCTGGGAAGGGACTTTTTACAAGGGCAGGTAGTGATAGGGCAAGGGGTAGTGGCTTCAAACCAGAAGAGAGGAGATTTCAATTAGGTATCAGGAAGAAATTTTTCACTATGAGGGTGGTGAGACACTGGCCCAGGTTGCCCAGAGAAGCTGTGGATGCCCCATCCCTGGGAGTCTTTAAGACCGGACCAGATGGGGCTTTGAGCAACCTGGTCTGGTGGGAGGTGTCTCTGTCCACGGCAGGAGGTTGGAACTCAATGATCTTTAAGGTCCCTTCCAACCTAAACCATTCTATATGGTCTAGGGAACTTATGGAAAATCCTATACATATTGAGCTAGGATTTTTCATAAGGTCTTAACTAAGTGTGAATGGCATAGGAGGGAAATATGTGAAGTCCAGATATGTTGGGTACTAATTTTATGCTATTGTTTAGTATTTTAATGTGCAACAGACAATCACAAGCTACAGTAGGTATTACAACATATGGCAGAGATAGTGCACACGCAGTACAATGGCTCCCAGCTACAACAGGCTTAGTTTAAGCAGTCATAAAACCAGTCTTCTTGACATTACAGTTGCAGGCTGCTTCCTGAGCTCAAGTTGTTTTTAAGATATCATCTACCATTAGCAGTAAAAGGTATTCAAGGTTCCTTCTAAATTACTTCTTGAGAAAACGCGCAATAGGATGCAGAAGGGATAGTTTGCTATTTGCTGTTTGGGTTTATCTTGAGGAATAGCTCTGAGAGCATACATCCATTGGACAGGGGTTTTTGTGTGTGACATGCTGCACTTTACGTCTAAATATCTTTATCAGTTCTTTGCTTCAGCTTTATAAAAAGCAAGGAATTTACATTTAGAGAAAGCATTTAAGTCAATAACTGGACTTTTAATACACTTGCAGCTTCAACAATCCAAGAGTAAGAGCACAGAAGTGTCTGAAAAAGTCCTGTCTAAACCACCTAAAGCACTTCAGACTACAGTATATACCTCCTTTTCTACCTCCCCTCAATTTGCAGAAACCACAGCACCCAAAATGCAGTCTTTTGACTCACTTCATTTCTGTGGTCTTGTTCTCTCTCCAAGACTTCTTGGCACGTGCCAACAATATCTGGAATTTCTTCTCCACCTCCCATCCAAGCTGTGGACAGGGCTAGAGCTGCTTTGCTTGCAAGATCAGACACAACCCTGTGCATTCAGCCCAGGACAGATACTGACAGATCAAACACACCATCTTTTTCCCATCCTTTTCACTGGGTTAGTAATGAGATTAAATTCTGCTCAGACGATCTGGCTGGCAGCTCCCTTCCAGCAGGACACGCAGCCCTGCCTGAGAGTACCCACCAGGAACCTTCTCAAAACACCTTTTCAACTCACTGCAATGGCAACTAAAGGAGTTGAAGAACCAACACTTCATCCTCCTCCCCACTGCTCTTAGCCTGTCCTCGCCTCCCCTGCTGACCACGGCGAGAGCAAGCTCACAGCCCCTGTTCAGCTGAAAAGGCACGCCGTGGAGTTAAGCCCATGTGTCTTCATGTTTCATCCAAACCACTCAAGTGGCAAGGAGCGAGACAGCCTGCCTGCTGAATTCCCAGTCCCCAAATGCTCCCCCCGGCACCGTGAAAGCTGTCGTTTGCATTCTCCAGTTTCCAAGTGCGGAACAGAGTTCATCCGTGCTGAATACATCTCTGTCCTTGCCTTCCTTACCAGCTGTTTTGCTGTTTGCAGCCTGATGCTTATTGTGTTGCCGTGACTTCTGCTTCATGTGTGCAGCAGCTGAGAAGCAATTAGGGGCCAAGCCTTCTTCCCACCGAGTCCCCTTGTTATAGCCTTATTACTGGAGTGGGCTCAGGAGAGGAGATGTGTGTATATAGATATGTATGTATGCAGGCAGCTGACAGTTATATTCTTTCCCTAACTCGTCACCTTGCAAATTCAGCCTGGATATGGAGAATGCAGGGAGACAGTTATGATGGGGGAAGCTTGCTCTCCTCAGTACCTCCAATATATACGAATTATTAAACAAAAGATTCAGCAGGCTTAGAGCAGTTGCACCATTTCCTGACTTGAACTGGGTAAACCTTTTGCTGAAGATGCAAGAAAAAAGCAACAAAACCAGCTCAACTCTCTCACATGCCCTGTGTTAACAACAACATTTGCTTATTTTGGCCATAACTTCGGCAAGCAAGACTCTTCATACAGCCTACCTGCACATCTACTGTGCACAGTCAATTTTCAGAGCAGAAATGTTCTTCAGGATCAACTGTTTCAATGCACTGCAACTTACAAATTGTTTCTGTTTCAAATAAATCACAGAAGAGTTCCCAGCAAAACGGCAATGCGTCAAGGCAGTTACTTAAGGGCTGTTACTCATGTGCTGTTTCAACTCCACCAGGGTCCCAGCACTGGTGTCACTAAATGATCTCCATGAATGTGCAAGAAAGTCTAGCTCTTCTGAGTTTTCCAGAGGGAAAAATCCCTGTCAAACACCATTACAACCCAACGACAGAGAAGACGCAGGAGGCAGTCTGGTAGCACAGGCTTGGACATAGAAGGGTAAATGTTTCCAACCTAAATTCAGCCCTGTGGGCACCACATCCTGCTGCTTTTTGCAACCAGCAATCCTGACAGCCCAGCTTGAAATTGGTGAATATCCTATAGACCACAAACACTGATGGCGAAGTCGCACCCCTGTTATGCTGCTTTCCCTCGTGAATTTATCATTCCTCTTTCAGCACAGCCAATGTCATTCTGAAGGACCGCAAGCTACCAATAACTTAGTGTCACATCTCGGTTCAGAAAGGACACGCGTCCCTGCTAAACTGTGGGTCTTGTGTTCTGTATTTATCTCTCTTAAAGAGGACATCATCTGATAGATAATTGTGATTACTCCTGACCACAAAATACTTCACTGGAAACCACTGTGGCTTCACAATTTAGAAAACAGCATCTGAGAAGTGGCGTTTTTGTGTTTTGAAACTGTTGGTTCACATAAATTGCAACATAAAGCAGTGCACTGGAAAATGTCAAAATTTGCAGCCCAAAGGAAAGACTATGGTTGCCTTCAGCAACTTCTGTGCCCTACTTCGCCTACATGAAACACAAAGTTTTACAAACAAGGCTTAATTCCCTGTTAATTGCTCTTTCCTTTGCACCGAGCACACCACTATGCTAGGACAAAGAAAACCAACTTACTCCCAACTGAAAAGCCTGAGCTCTGCCACAGACTCCCATCCTGTGGCCTTCTTTCTATTCATTACTGGTGAGCAGACCCCCAGGCCCCGGCTTCTATCATGCCTTCCCTGTCCTACGCCTGTCTGCTCCGCTCCTGTAAACTGACAGATTATTGAAGGCTACAAGAGCACAATTCTCCTACATATCAATAACCTGCCTGTTCCAGAGAATAAGCAGGCTGACCTAGTGGACACCACCACCGTGTGCATCTCAGCTGAGAAACAAGGTCAGCAAAGAGTCACTGGGTAAGGCAAATCTGGCCCCATCAGCAGGGTGTGTTTGCTGTTGCTTTAAAAATTCATTCCTGTACTTGCTTCAAGGAACACCTAGACTGATAAGATTTTAACTTTTTTCTTAATAACAGTGATAGTCAAGGATAGTCAGGTGAGTTGGGTTGGATGTGAGGCCCAAATCCAACCTTCAGTTACAGTAACAAAAGCAACAGCCAATTATTAATGGCTGTGGTTCTGATACAGTGAATTGACTGGTGTAAGCCAGCCCTCATTTGCTAATAGCTAGCATCCATTAATTATCCTTATTGCAGAGGAGTATGTGTAAGGGCTGCTCAAACGCAGACCGGCTGCACTGCATCATTTGCCACTGTCGCAGGCTCCCATGCAAGGGCTAATCCCAAGCAAGTCTCCTCCACGCTGCTGCCAAGGAAGAGCTTTCAACCTCCTTGCATCTGAGCATGTACTGGAGAGACAAGGGATAGATGAGAGATGGTTTGGAAGGAGCTGGGCTACTGCCTGGCCCTCACAAGACTTGCTCCAAGGGTGTAGTATTTATGGGAGAGAAGGCAGATGGGGAAGTGCCCTCTCATTAGCAATTATTTCATTACTGCCAGCAGCCATCAAACTAATATGGGTTCTGGCTGCATGCTCGTATGGACATACAAGAGTTTTCTTACCTCTGGAAAAGGTCTTTCCACATACCAAAGAACTTACAGCTTAACTGGGCATGACAGGAGAAGGGCAGGCGAAGGAAGCTCCATGCAGAAGGGGTACTGCCTTGCTCAAGTGCATGCAATTCTGCAACAGAGCTGTATCTAAACCTGTACCTAAAACTCCTGCATCTCATATTTGCCCTTTAACCACCAGGCTGTTCTTTGTGGGTCCTTGTGGTATAACTGACAGTCACGAAGAAAGAAGTGCCATCTGCATAGGACAGGAGAATGCAGTATATCCAGCTCCAGAATCTCAAAACTCCATCTTTATATCAAACTTTTGTGATAGAAAAAGGTTCTGTGAATGTCAGCATTTCCATATTATCACCGTCTGTACACAGATTCCCACGGCAGTGAGAATTTAAAAGATAAAAAACCGCAATTTAAAGATAAAAAAGCAGTTTAAAGTTGACAGTCGTGAGCAGTTTCAGTCGCTTGCATCTCTCATCAGGTTTCATTCATCTAATGTTTTCTTTTAAATACACTCAATGAACTCAGGTGCCTCGGAAGGGAAGTGCTGTACCCAAGAAGGCGGCTCGGTGTGATCCCCACAGCTCCGCAGCCCGGGGAAGAAAAGGCACCCAGAGCACAGGGGAGGGCTGCCTCCTGTGCCCAGGAGTTACAAACCAAAATCTGTGTTTAACCTCTCATGTCCATCACACCCACCCCACCGCAGCAGCTTTAGCAGCACCGGAGTGTCAGAGAATATCAGCTGTGCTCCGCTGGCAGAGGGTGTTTATCCCGGAGTACCACCTCTGTGCCTGCCCCGGGGGTTGTATTCTCAAGCACAGGGTATTCTGGTTTCAGCAAAGAAGAGATAAACATGGTATCATGAAAAACGAGAACTGCCTCCGTACCCATTTTACTGCCATTTTGTGGATTCAACCACGATCAGTTTTTTCAGTATGTCATTAGCCAGCTACCAAAAGACAAGAGGCCAGGGATACAGCCAAGCAAGTAAAATGATCATAGTCCTTATGGCAATAACCACCTTCATAAAACCATCTCACACTACCTCACGATAAGATAAAGAACCAGAAATTTGAAAGCAGTGACTGACTGATACTGTCCTTTGTCCAAGGAAAACACTGATTCCTGCTATCTGGAAACACGAGACGGGCAGACTCGCTGGAATTCTAGCTCTTGGGACAGAAACCATCCTGTAAACTCACTATGGCTCTCCTGGCACGAGCCAAGGTACGTCTTTGTTTCACTTCCAGAGATAAAACACTTAACTAAAGAGCAAACAACATAAGCAAAGGGCAGCCAGCACCACTATGCCCACTGAAATGGTCTTTGCTGCTGCAAAACATGCTTGCTGGGCCAAACATGGGACCGGGACTGGGAGATGAAGCCTCTCACTCTCAGGCCATTTATCTGAGCCTGGACAGGACAGTCGTTATCACCACTTAAAACCATTCTAGGCTCTGTGCAGACTTCACTGGTGATTTTAGTTCAGCTGAGGCCAAACAAGTATCTTTGCTTGTACACACAAGCCTGCCAGCAGATATGGCACCTACCAGCTTTTTGGGGAGCTCTGCTTGCTCAAGGACTGCAGGATCAGAAGGATAAAAAAAACAACCAAACAAAAAATCCCTTGCTGGTAGGATCAATCTCACAGTTCAGGACTACCCCCTGTTCCCAGGATTGCTTCTACAGACCAGAGAACAGAGAACTGTGCTGTACTTTGGGCTGGAAGAACAATACTCACTTGATTTACAAGAGGCCTCGTGTTTGCCAGCAGCACCGTCAGGTTTTCTTTTAAAATATTTCAGGGCTTGTTCATACCTGAGATGAACTGTTTCTTACATGCTTTCCTGTGTGATTTTAAGGTGACCTAGAACACTTGGGAGGTGTTTAATTTGAGAAAATACCTGGCTATATTTGAGGTTTTTGTCTCTGTCCCTGACAGAGTCCACTTCTTGAATTCCCCCTTCATTTCAGGGAATAAAATCAATGTCTCCCTGCCCTCCTGCTGTGCACCTTTGGCCTTTTGAGGAGAAGCCAAGAGACAAACGGCTCAATTTCTCCAGCCAGCATGAGAGAAGTGATGAGGAAAATTTGCCGTCTCTGCTGCGGCATCCACAAAGTTGATAGGCAAACCCAGCCTGGTACCAATCAAACACATATACCCTGCAGGCTGTGAAGTCCAGGGGTAGGAAAAGGAAGGATTTTTTCATTCCAGCACCGACAAATCACTGAAAGAGTCACCTCTCTCGTACAACCACCTCTTACACTGGGGGAAACTGCAGCAAAATCCAGGTGTTGAAATGAGATGGGGAATCCCCTGCATGGATCTTGACCTCATCCTGTTTGTGTTGTTGAGTTTTGGGAGGGAGAGGGCAGGCTACATTAGTGGCGAACATATTTCAGAACAAGAGAGCACATATATATAATATATACACACACATATATGCGTAAAACTGTTTTTTTTATGCCATGTTTCTGAGCATACACCATGCATTAGCGAGAGACTGTAGAAAGCTCACAGTCCAGACCTTCATGTGCTGTAAACCAGCACAGAGACCCACTGCCATCCCAGTTTAAACTATCCAAAGAGCCTATGTTCCTGACACATGGTGGTACAACGAATAGCAAGTACCATATTCATATTCCTAATGATCAGAAATGAAGTGGCACAGGTAAGGAGAAATTGTAAAACAACTATGTAAGAAGTGGAATAAAAAAGGGAAAAAATTGCTCATCATTTGCACCCCATCTGCCTTGAGAGGCAACGGTGTTTTATTTCCTTTGGTACGGGAGGGTTTGCATAAAACATAAGCAAGGTTGTACAAACCCTTGGGGTTTAATTTGATTCTAGTTTATCTTTTGATCAGCACATCAAACAATTGTGAAGCATTTTCTCCTCCTGCCTCCCCTCCCAATTTCTAAAAGCTGCCTGAAATATCTGTGTGCTGTTTCTCATCAGGGCAGCGTGGAGCCTTCAAGGTAATGCCATTATATTTAAAGGGAAGTCGCTGCCAAAACACCTCAACACAGGGACAGACCTAATGCCTGCATAGGCTTCTAAACAGTAAATTAAAGATGCCTTTCAGTTTTTTGAGCCTCTCTTGAGTGAAGAGGTTATTACTGGATGGAGAAGGGGGAGGAGAAGGCAAAATTATTACCCATCACAGCAACTGTGAGAGGCCAGCCTTCTGCCATCTACGCCACCAGGGACCCATCACAGCTAGACAGCAATCCAGCTGTAAACATCTGTGACCTGTCCCCACTGCCTGCAGACCAAATCACTGGCGGAGTCTCATTCTGCTCACACGCTGGATTGCAGTCAACATTACTTCAGTGCCTACTTCAAAGTAGGAAAGCCTTTGACCTCTCGGTACAAGCAGAAACACCAGCCATGCCATTTGTGATAGGAGGCAAGTCCAGAAGGAAACCATTCTGTGCCATCACGGACTGAAGTCCCTCTTGGGTAAGTGGCTGACTCAATGGTGCCATCACAGTTCATGCAAATAGTTTGCCTGGCCCATTAAATACATGTCTGGACGTACCTCCTAGCTTGCAAGAAAATAATGATGTAATAAGAAAAGAGGATTGCATTTTCTTACCCAGTCTATAAGCTGCAGAGAACAAAAACTGTGCTTTTCAAAAGACTTATGGGGGAGAAAAAGCCAAGAAATCCAAGTGAGTGACCAGGGACAGTGCTGCCTCAGGTCAGGGCAGTGGGAGACAGATAGGGTCAGTCCTTACTATGGCTGGGAGCCAACAACAATCTGGTGTATGCAGTTTCAGATCTTTTTGTTGTCGCTAAAATGTATTTGGTTTAAATTACCCTGGTGATGTCCCTTTCTGTCACTGATGTTCACCAGTCTCCACGTGCAAACCACTATGAGTACGCTTCACCAAGTATTTCCTCAAAAATGTAATTCATCTTTAAATCTAATGTGACTCTATGCCCTGTAAAAGGCGTTATGTTTCCAGCCCCGTAAACCAAAGCCCTCTATTACTGACGGCATGTAAGTGGACCCAGTGAGGAGGATGAACCATAAGACTCCTAATCTCAATGTGCGGCAGCAGCCCCAGCCCCTAGCTGACTCCCACTGTCTCTAAGAAGTCTGGTGCTCACTTGTACCTAATAAAAGCTGAAATAAAAGCACTTAGAGCTCCTGCCCTAAGTGCTTTTGCCAAAGTCCTCACTCCTCTGAGCACTTTGCTGCAGTCCCTACCAAGAGAACGTGATGGCAGTTTCTAGGATGGGGTGCCTGTGGCTCACTGGTGCATACAGCTCTGGGGACCATGGGCAAGTCCCGCTCTCCTGGGCTCACAACACACTGCTGTACGGAGAGTGTTTTGCTGGTGACACCATGCAAGAGCCAAACAACCGAGGTAATGAGCTGTCCCAGCAGTGGAGGAGGTCTCCTGACCTCCAGGGTTTGCCAGGCTCTCCTGGCACCTCGCACAGACCTACCTGTGGGTATCACGCAGAACATCGGGGCTGAAGAGTGAGCAGAAGGCCCTGCAACGCATAAAGCAGTTTGCTATGCTTTGTATTACATTCGGGCCTGACAGTATATTAAACTGATTTAGCTCCCTTGCGCTGGAACACTGGCTTATTTTAGACATGCTTTGTTTCCTGGTTTCATTCTCTTCATACTTCTCATAATCTGGTATAAAACCCTGGGTTTGCTTTCAGCACCTTCTGTAGCTTGATTTAAAGGCTAACAAAGAGCTCAGTGCATATTTTACATTTGAGGATAATGGGAAAAAAATCCTACATTTTTATGACCAGAAGGGGGCCACTGGATCATTTAATGCGACCACCTGTAAAGTACTATTTCCCTCTGCTGAGCCCAGTAACTGCCTTCGACTTAATTAGAGCTTGAAGCATTGACAGTTCTGGTGTTCCATATAAAGACCAAGCACAATATAAAACAACTTTAGAATAATAAAAAAAAGTTCTGAGAGCCTCCTGGGTGTTCCTCACATATCATAAGGAACTTAAAAATCCCTTAACAGCCCTTGCGATGGTTTTTTATGCCCCAGTCACAGTTCCTCTGCATAAAAGCAGACATTCTTCATTGACCCAAATAAGCCGCAGTAATCATAAAAAAACCTGATCATCCTTGCGGGGTTTGCTGCTCCTGATATTTAAGGGATTTTCTCTGTGCAGGTCATTTTTAAAACCTCTCTATGTTTGGCTACATAAACATTCACATCCTCCTGAGTTCTTAAACAAAAGCTCAGAGAAACCACAAGGATGGCAAACTGAACCGAAGAGTTATGAAGACAGAAGCAGGACTCTGCACTTCAGTTCTGATGATAAACCCTCTGCAGAAGCCACCTCTAGCTCCCTTGTATCAATTTCCTTGTCCCTGGTCAATAAATAAATAAATAAAATCACAAAAACAGCTTTATGAAATAAGCGTGCACCAAGCTGCATGGCATTTCTTTCCTCTCTTACAGCATTTAAACCTGCGCTACCGCCTCTCAGCTCGGCACGTGCCCCGGATGGGACCATTTGGGGGAATCTTCTGGCACTGCCCTGAGCCCCCTCCACAGCCCACCCCTGTGCACCCCAGAGCCCTGGGACCTGCTGCTGGGGTGACCACAGCCACTTATCCAGCCAGTGAAACGTTCGTCTTTTGAGACACAGATGCAAAATTTGCTCTGCAAAACTCTTGCTGGTACCACTCCATTCTGGAAAAAGCTCTCGTAACGTCTTTTCAGGTAAGTTATCACCAAGAATTTCTTTTCCTTCAGGAACATAAGCCATGCACTGTTCTGCTGTGATTTCAGCATCAAAAAAGCGATTCAGATGCCTCAATCCTCCTCCTAGCAATGACAAGTGGGCACTACAGTCCTGAAAGTTCCCTTTGAATGCCCCTACTCCAGGGTTTCCATCAGAGGCATGGTTTGAAGCCCACCACCGGGACAAGAATTGTTCCAATTCCTCCAACTTTAAAGGGCCACAAATGAAACTGAATAAACCGACAAGTAAGTAACAGCAGATGAGGAACAGGAGCAGAAGGACATGACAGAGGGACGAGGAAGTCAAAGTAAAGGGAAAGGCGGCCACGGCAGAAGGATGGGACTGAAACATGCCCAAAGTATTTCATAGTTGGCGTACTGTGTGGAGATGGTTGCTTGGCTTTACAGCGGCACTGGAAGGAGTCAGCTGCCCAGCTCACCAGCAGCATGAGGTGCATAACTCACACCTCTAACTGCTTCGGAAACCCCAGCTCCGAATGGCAAAAGGCTCTGCATTCATTACCTCTGCAGTAGCATGGTTTTTCCAGTATGTGTTAGAGTGAATTCACTCCCCGTCCCCTCATTCTGGCTAGGACCTCCTGCTATGTCAAGAAACGTTTCTGGAGGCTCCCTACCTAAAGAACTGCACGCCATTTAACAAAGAGCAATCACACACGTGCAAGTGAGAAAGTGCAAATGTTTTCTTTGTATGTGACTGTGACACAAGTTGGCTTCAGAAGCATAACAAAGATCTCTCCCCCTCACCACCTTTACAACAGTAAACAGAAAAGTTGGAGAAAAAGAAGAAAAGCCCACGGGTGCATTCACTCACTCTCCTGGCTTGCACAAAGATCTCAGGAGACATAAGGATCCCATAACCTGAGCCCTACCTTTAATCCCTTGTCCCATGCACTTTAGACCTGCAGAAACAACCTATTTTTTTTCCACATTAGAGGAACTCCAGCGCAGGGAACCCCTCTCATGAACCCCCAGATCTCTGCACCAGAGGGGTGAGACTAAGCTATACCCCACTCCTTTGTGCAGGCTTTATGCCTACCTCGATGAATAAAGAAGAAATAGGTTATTCACCAACTTCTTGCAGTTCCCATTGCTAAGATTGCTCCAGTGCCTCTGAAGAGCAAACGAACTGGTCACTCTGCACAGACAACGCTCTTCACAGGGCACACACATCATCACTGGGACTACCCCCCCTCCAAATGTCACATATTTTACAGGCCTCATTGGGGTACCAAAGATTTAAGCCAGCCATATACATATTGCTCAGGAAAGCCCTTTTTCTTGCTTAAAGCCGCCAGGATGCACAGAATTATTTTCCTTCTAAAAGCTGTGTTACCACAGGAAGCTCATATCATAAACTCTCCTACCAGGACTAAAACATCACAACATTCTGTGCTTGAGACCATACCATAAAGCAGCAGTCACCTCTGACCCCGCAATCATTTGGAAGAGTTAAACTCTGTTATAAATCCTAATTTATATGCCAAGTGAGTACAGCCACAGAGCAAGGGATCAGATCTAGCACTCACAAGTAAAAGCCCATAAAAGAGGGGGGAAATGTGTCATTAACATTTACTCCACAAATAGGCAGACTGGGGAAAAAAAAATAAAAAAATTCTCGTTTCTACAACACAGCTTGCGAAATTGGAGAATGATATCAAGGCTCACACATCGTTCTGGAAATCAAAATCTCTGTTTAGATGCATGATACTAATTCAGCTCTGCCTTGCTGAGGTAAATTAAAGGTCAAATATAGATCTGAAATCTTGTTTAAGCTTCTTGCTGCCTTAATAACAAGCACTGAATTACTCGAGAGTTTTCTTAACAGTGAACCTGTTTCGAACATATTTCAGCCAAAGATATTATTTCCACTATCTTATTACATGGGTTCCTGACCGAGAGGTAAATTTGCCTGTCATGACCACAAGTGCAAAATTAAAACATATTCCGCAGAGAAGGGTTCACAGTGCCCCCCTGGCAGCCAGTCAGAGTTAATGAAGTGAAGGAAATTAATTTATTGGGAAAAACTTTTCAGACCATAATCAACCGCACTTTTTATTTGCCTCCTGTTACAGGAAAAGCGACGGAGTGTCGTTTGCCCTCGCCAGCAGAAATGGCACCCCGTGCTGCTGTAGGTAAACAGTGAGAAATATTTTAATTGAAACCATAATTAAATTGTTTAATTAAGCCATAAGAGCAGTAAGTGTGCATCTCACAGACATTCACCCACCCATAGGCGCAATATTTGGCATGAGGACAAGCGTTTCCCCAGTCTAGGAAACCAGAGATTCACGCGAAAATGTGAAACCAGTTACCGGTGACTGGGCTGAGCACGGGAAGGCAACTGGGCTGCACTGGGCACGGCCAACAATGAGTGCGGCTCCCCCCTGGGACCCAGGCGACCCCCCGGAACCGACGGGGAAGGGAAGGGGGAAGGTCTGTACTCACAGTGCTGCCCACACTCCACTCAGCAAAGAGAAATGCAGCTCTGCAATACCCCCATCTCCAAACATCTGCCTCCTGGGGAAAGGTAAGCGGCGTCTCCCCCGTCTCCCATCCCACGCCGACAGCAGCTCGGCACCCCCCAGCCTCCAACCCTCCCTCAGAGGTGGGGAGAGGGGCAGGGAAGGCAGTAATCCATCTCGGAGTCCCGCGGCAGGAACAGCAGGCCAGGTTTAAAGATGAGGCTCGTTACAAGAAGCTGTTCTGCTCGCTGCTGGCAAAGCAGTTGTGACTCGCACGCAGCCTGTGTGACAAACTCCACTTCTACCCAACTGCAAAGATTGTTTTGGGCAAAGACAAATACTGATCTGATCGGATGTTCAAAATACCAGGTATTGTACAAGAGTAGCCGGGGATGCCTGTGTGATCCACCAGGTAATGACAACATTGCGTGCTGATGGCTTTCCAAAGACACTGATCTGTCCCAAGGAGGGAGAGCATTTGAAGAGCTAGATTTATTTCCCTCTTGACTGGTCTCCCTGCCATACAGAAGGTGCTTTTTGATTCTAGTGGTGATCAAACTGGATGGACATAACTCTAGGCACTTATAACCTCAAAGGGTCAAGGGACACCAAAGACTCTGTTCTCCTTATGTCATTGGATTGTAATGCCTTTTGGCAGGGAAAATGGTGGGCATTATCAGACTCACAGTAATATCAATGGGAGTTTTATCTGCTGAATCCTGAGCCCAGGATCATGCCCATTCTTACTCCTGGTTAGACTACAGTCTAGGAGGAGACCCTGCAGCATACACATAATCAAGTGCAAAAAAACCCAAAACAAGTCCAGAAAGTTATGAGTGATATAAATGCTTATGGAGATAAAGCACCGGGCATGAAGACAGACCCAGCCCTGTTTGGGAAGCAACAGCTCTTCTATGAGGCCAAAGCCACAACCTCAGCAGCCCAAAGCAGGAGCCTCTCCTGCTGCGGCAATAAAGACCTCAGTGCCGCGGTTACTGGCACCAGTCCCCCCTGCCACACACAGGCTGCTCTGGAAGAACCCTATCTATCCCTTCGATCGAAATAACTGGGGCATGACTTGACACCTACCAAAGATCTCTAGCAAGATATGAATGTGTGTTTGTTTGTTTTTCTAACTTTATTTGGTCAGTCGGCTCTACCTTGTAATTACGTCTGTCCTTTATTACGCTGACAAATGGCTGGGTGCTCAGCCGTATTTATTGTTCCATAATAAAATAAACCCTGCTTGATTCCGACAAAACATAAACACAGAGTTTATTAGAGTCAGGAGGAATCGTCCATTGTATTAATTAGTTTCATTTCTCATTTAAAGCTGTGTTTTAATACTGGATAAAATTAAGTAAATTTTCTCAATTACATAAAGTGCATATGGTGAGCTGAATTGTGTATCATACAATTACACATAGCTTTGGGATTCAGAGAATAGCTCTGTACCACAAAACTCTCAGCAGCGAGAAGCCTGGGGCTAATATTAGTGAAATTACTTATATAACTTACTCTTTTATTAACGTGAAAACAGACTATGATTAAAAGCTGGAAGCTGGAGAAAGGAACGATTTGGACCAGTTTACTAGACTAATGCCATTTATTAAATTCCAAAAATACTCTAAGACATAAGGGTTAAAAAGGAGAGATTTTAGAAAATTTAGATGCACTGGTTCTCTACCGCAGCTGGGTAGGCTGAACCACCCGACTGCACTCGGTATGCGCTGTACATACCATGTATCCCTTTGACTTCAAATAATAGTTGGTTTTACTGCTATATTCTCAGAAAATTAAGGAATGAAAGAACAAGTACGACCATTAAAAGGGTGATTCAGCTGTGCAGCTAAACAGAAAGCAAAGGGCACGCGCCTACACAAACCAGAGCCATGCACAGGACTAAGCTCCAGCGGGAGCTTCACGAACACCTTGTTTGAGCCGCTCCACCAGTATCCCCATGGATACTGCCCCACAACTGGGCACCTTGGCTTCACTTGGAGCAAGGGTGAGGGCGGATGTCTGTCTTAATAAATTAGACATTTCCAATCTACACACAGGTTAATTAGATTATTTTCTTCTGGACAATGCACGTGCTTAAGAGACTAGTCTTCTGTCCATTTATAACTGTGGCAGCTGGAATTTTCCAGCCAACAGCTCACATTAGCAAAAATGAGAGGACGCGTTCCTGGGAACCTCAACTCCCTTCCTCCTTAGTCTGCAATTAATTTCCTTTAGCTTATACTGAAAGGTCTGCTTGTTTTTTTCTCAGACTTTCCCTGTGGAATGGAAAGAGAATTTAACAGGGTTTTTGGAACAGATGTTTGGGGAATCTGGTATTTAGTCTACGACAACTGCTTTGTAAAAATGTTCCTTACTTTTGCATAAGCCACTTTATAAACCCAAATAAATAAAACTCTGTTCCAAAGTTACCCTTGTTGACTCTGTTACCTCTATCCCTGCGCACTAAGCGCTTCAACTGGAGCTTGTATTAAGCCAACAACTGAGCTTTCCACAATGTTTCAACAGGGCTGACCAAGTGCCCGATCTGCAAAACTCCACAAAACTTAGAGGGAAATATGTCCATCTGAGGAAGCACTTGGGTTCCTTCAAAACTGGTTCTAGCACTGTTCATCCAAATGAGGAGATTTACTCTTCAACAGTAGGAATTAAACACTAACGCCATTCATATTTCCAAATCTGTTTCAGAGGACTCTGCGGCTGTCAGCTCTCAGGAGCCAGAAAAGGTGGATGGACAGAAGCTTTATTTTCTTATCTTCTGTTGTGCTTTCCAATTAACACCTCTAAATGCAGTGATTCCTTTAACCTTGTACAGGGACAAGCTCAGACTGCAACACCACAACCTATGACCAGTCACTGAGAGCATACTCTTCCTCTCTTTAAAGAGGAACATTGCGATATTTGAGAGATGATTTTTTTTTCTTAGCATGGAAGGTGTATTTATTTTCCACTTAAAAGCAACTTCAGTCACATCTGACAGAATGAGGAAATTCATTCAAACATATTCTGATCTTGCTTAATGTTTTAACCAAGTTCCCTGCCACCCACTCTGCCTTTTAATATCACGGAGGCAGGTTTAAAAAATTGCTAAGAATCACTGATGATGGAGCACCTCCCCTATGAAGACAGGCTGAGAGAGTTGGGGTTGTTCAGCCTGGAGAAGAGAAGGCTCTGGGGAGACCTTATAATGGCCTTCCAGTACCTGAAGGGGGCCTACAGGAAAGACGGGGAGGGACTCTATCAGGGAATGTAGTGACAGGACAAGNCGTTAAAAGGAAACTTAACAGGTTCTAGGGAACAGGGACAGCCCCTGAAGCCATAGGGTCACAGTGTAAGGCAGAGGTGATGGATTTCTAACCACGTACAAGCCCTGTCCAAACCCGACAGCTATTCCCAAACTGACAACTGATTCATGTGCCATATCATGCTGTAGGAAAGCACAGTGCCTCTGCACACAGCCGGAGATAAAGGCAGTCACACAGACAGTGCCTCAGTGTGTTTTCACTGCTGGGAAAAAAAAAAAAGGGAGAACAAATAGTTCACTTAGTCTCACACCGCTGTCAGAGACGGAAGGACCTCTAATCTGCTGGGGAACGGAGCCAGGGGCGTGCTGGGGCAGTCTGAATGCTACAGAAACAAGGCTTTGTGGAAAACTCTGCAAATGCTGTTTTCATATGAAACACGGTGATGAAAATAGGCAGCACCGAGGAGAAGAATCCTGCCTCTTTCTCCCAACACTGGCCCAGCCCTTCAGCTCCGTCTGCTGCTCTCCCCTGGCCGAGCTGCTGACGTGGAACTGACATGAGCCTGTCCCTTCTATGTCTGCCTCTTAAAAACACATTTATTTCTAGCAAAAAGACCCTTAGGACCTACCTGAAGAAAACTGGAAACCCAGCCACCTGGGGAAGAGGGAGGGAGAGCACGTTTGGCAGTCCCTTGGGGAGGTGGGCAGGCAGGAATGTCAGGGGCCAGGCTGATCCGATGTTTCTAGCCAACCCCAAAAAACTTCTACAAGTCCACATACACCTAGGCCTGCCTATGCTGCCACCGAGAGCCACGGACACAGACTTCCCCTCCCAGGCACTGAGGGTCTCCTCTCCCTCACCCCGCCAGCAGCACCCTCTGCCTGCAGATGCACTGATGGGCAGGACCTTGCCAGTCCCGTAGTTCCTCACCCAAGAAAACACTGTGATTTCCTCTACTATAGCGGGGAGCTCGCAGATTTGCTCCTTCATGCCTCACAGAATCACATGGGGTTGGAAGGGACCTCTGGAGATCATCTAGTCCAACCCCCTGCCAAAGCAGGTCCACCCAGAGGAGGTTGCACAGGAACATGTCCAGGCAGGTTTTGAATGTCTCCAGAGACGGAGACTCCACCACCTCTCTGGACAGCCTCTTCCAGGGCTCTGCCATCCTCAAAGGGAAGAAGTTCCTCCTCATGTTTAGATGGAATTTCTCATGTTCAAGTTTGTGCCCATTTCCTCTTGTCCTGTCACTGGGCACCACTGAGAAAAGACTGGCCCCATCCTCTTGACACCTACCCTTTCAGTATTCATAGGAGTTGATCAGATTCCTCCTCAGTCTTTTCTCCAGACTAAAAAGGCCTAAGTCCCTCAGCCTTTCCTCATAAGAGAGATGTTCTAGGTCTGTCAGGTCCAGCCCCCTTCTCTGCAGGCTGTTGTTACAGGCGTGGGCAGACACGGCCCAAAGAAGTAGGGAGGCTCCTCAGAGCTTGGCAAGGAGCCCTCTGCTTTCTCCCGAAGAGCCTTCCAACTGGGTTTGCTCCATAGCAATGGGCTCTGCTACAAAGCTGTGTGGGAGTAGGAAGGAATAAATGCCCCCAGGGCTGCTGTGAAGAGCACACTTCAGAGCAGCTGCTCTCTCTGTTATCTAATCTTAATTTTAATTGAGGGTTGTTTTTTTTTTCTCTTGTTTTGCCCTGGGTACCGAGATCCCTCCACGCGTGCTCCTCCCGGGGCAGCCAGCCACAACCTGCCCACACACGCGGCCATCGCTGGTCCATGGGCTCCCAGGGCAGGACCCAGGCCAGGCTTTATACACACTGTGTGCAAGCTCCCCTCTGACAGCATCCCTTTAATGCCACCTCTTCGTCTGTCAAACGTCTCCAAATTGCCAAATCCCTCAGGGGCTCAAAATATTAAACGAAAAGGGTTATTACAATACACCCAGCAACAGCAATGGAGGTGAGGCCGACGGTCACGAATAGCCTGAACCAGAGTTAATTAATACATGCTCACTCAGATATTCTTTCTTCCTGTTTTGATAAAGGGCAATTTATAGTTGGCGTGACTGTCACAACACCCCATGACCCTCAGTCTAATTATAAAATACAATGTGAAACTGCAAATGCAAGATCCTAGGGAAGAAAAAGCCTGGCTTCTGCAGCTTTTACTTTTTCCCATTCCAACTTTCTTTTCCCAGGGTGTCACTGTGGCTGTAAATGCATGACAAGCCCAGAACATTAACGTGTGTTTATTTAGAGACACTTCTAATGTGTTTTCGTTGTGTGTTTCTAGAGCTACAGACCAAAACAGGCAAGGTAACAGCTAACCAACTGCAGAGCAAATTCCCGGAGGGGAAGGCAAGAAGGGTTAGCTGCTGAATGCATCTTAGTCAGGAGAGGAGCTGGAGCTGTTTTAATTGTTCATCAATCAATTAACGGCACTCTCAAATGTCTAATTAAGCAGACAACTGGAATTAAGCAAAGGGCATCTCTGAAATGCCAGCCCTCTTAACGAAGGCACTTCTTAACATTCAAGTGACTCCTTGATTAAGGTGTGCTTGTGCAGAGAGATGTGCAGAAAAATCCTCAACCAAACGATTAGTAAATCTCCCCGGAAAGCCTATGAAAAATCAATCCTTTGGTAATGCACCTTAACCTTCACATCCAAGCGAGCACTTGAGCGAGGTGGCAAAGCGCAAAACAAATTAGCCTCATTTAGCAAGCAGAGCTGTGGCACAAACACCAAGATGCCCTCAGTGGGCCAGCTGGGCTCCATCAGGAAAAAGGTAACGGGGACCAGGTCCGTGCCCACGGCGATGGAGACCCTCAGGATGCCAATGACAGCACAGGAGCCCAGAGGTTTGAGGCAGGCTCCAGCAGCAAGTTCCCAAGGGTTTGCTCTCCTTCCATGGACAAAGCCAAGGCAGGCGGCGACCCCTGCAAGCAGGACAGCAACTTCAGAGCCCCCCCATCAGTTGTTGGGGTGCATCAGCCCCACACAAGCTCAGGGGAGGACGGACATCCTTTGGCAGCTGAAATGCCGCCATGGGCACGTCAGCAAAGAATTACCCGGGAGGAGGGAACGAGATGGAAGGCGAAGGATGACACCAAAATGCTTGTGATGGCTGGAAATGGATGGCTGCTCAGCCCCCTGGGACTCACTGAAAGGACAAGCAAGGGAACACAAAGAGGCTGCCACCATGAAGCACCCATACATCAGGGACCCCACAAACCCTGAGTGAAACCATGCAATAAAGGCAGAGCGGCAGCAGAAGATTTAGCATCTATCAGAGAGATTCACAACTGATCCTGTTTTCCTTTAGTGCTCACAGGGATTTAGAAGTTTCCACAAAAGCCCCACAACTGGTTGCACACACTGCATTATGCAGCATATGCCGTGGGTCTGTGCTCCACCTGTTTAACATGATTATTTCCCCAGCTGTGTCCAAATATTAAAAAAAAAAAATAATAATAAAAAAATCACAGAGAGAAGAAAAAAATTTCGAGGATTTCCCTGGAAACCTTCTACCGTGGGGTGAGGCTCCTCCGGTTCACTGAAGTTACCCACAAAGCAGCCTGACCAAGAAAAAAAAACCCAAAACTGTCCTTCCAAAAGAGGACAAAAAGCAACAGAGCTGCATTGGCCTCGTCTGGCACATATACCTGCACAAGGAACTCCTGAGCCTCTCTGTGTCGGGGTTAGAAAGAACCTAAAAATAACCCAGTGACAACTGATAGAGCTATCCTAAAAATCTCTCTCCTGTGCTTAGTCCTGAAGTGTGATACTTTGATACCAACTTTGGCCTTAAGCCGAGCTTACTAGTACATACCAGTCTAGGGAGATCAGTTTTCTTTCATCTTTATTGGCTTTTTTCCGCCCTGGCAGATACTCTGTCTCCTCGTCTGCTTCTCCAGTTGCTCCAACATCACAAATTACCATCAAAACTCTGCGTACTTGCTTTCCAAACATGTAAGCTGATAAAATAACAACTGCTGGGTTGGCTTTACTTTGCAGCAAGGGAGCTGTGACGTTAGGATTTATATTTCTCAACAGATTCTATCTCTTGAAACAGAAAAAAAACCAACACAAAACCACAAGAAAGAATAAAAAGAAATCCCAGAAAACACCTCCCTTGCCACCAGGTGCTCTTGCAATGGGCATCTAAGGGAAGAACAAATGCTGCAAGCTTACAAGAGTAGAAACTATTTTAATACAACACTTTTCTCACATATATAATCAAGGTAGAAAGGTCTGAAGTATGACACATTTCTTGTTTTCCTTAAATATTTTTCTGAAAATCCCAGTAATTATTTATGCTGTTGCTTCTGGAAATAAATACTCTCACAAGTTAAAAAAAAAACAAATATAAAAAAAACCCCACCCGGTCATGACAGCAGCTCCAGCACCTCCTTGGAGCTCAGCGTCAGCAAACTAATATTGGCATGTTGTAATATTCATAAATTTTTTTAATATATTTTTAAAAAAATAGTCTACATTTCACTCTCTTTATATAAAGGAGCGTAGATGGTACAGAATTGTACCTGAGTAAGAAGAAATCAAGCAAGCTCTTCCACAAAGGAAATTACTATCAAAATTGATGCTTCCTGCCATGGTAAAATTCCAATAAGCGTTTATCTCAGCAAATCCTCGGCAGCCTCTGACATTTCTATTATTGGGGCTGACTGGGTTCATCCTGCCCGTATGAGAATAAATAGAGGAACATAACAGGGGAAGGGACCTGCTGCAATAATATGCACATCAGTCATCAATCCAAAGCCCATCTTTGGCAAGTGATAAAGTTGGCTTTTCCCAGGTGTGGTGCCAACGGGGACAGATTCAGCACCCTGATTTCCCCTGGTATCTACCAAGGTTATGGTGGTGGTGTCTCATAGCCCATGAGCCAAACAGTGCAGCGTGGCTGATTTTCAAGCCTCTGGGGCCACCATTAAGGAAGATACCGAAGAGCCTGCTCCTGCCAGGGGCCACTGTCCATCACCCAGCCCATCTCCAGATGATTCAGCAACAAACAAGCCCTGCTGGCATAAACGTGGTGGCCAGGAATGGCCCCAAAGATCAAACCTGAGATGGATCATGCCCACGCTAAACACGATCCAGAGCTCAGCTCTGCCTGGTATCACTCAGGGTTGCTTCAGGTTCCAGGGGAGGCTGGTTCAAAGTGGACAGGAACACAATAGGGCCAAGAAGGAAGGCAAAAATCAAATGTGTGAAGTAAAGGCAGCCAGCATGGGTATCACAGGAGAAAGAAGGCCCCTAAGTGAAATTCATGGCAGGCAAACTGCTCTAGAAGAGCAACTCAGGGATATGCACTTATCTAGGGGCCATCCTTGTCATTACAAGGAGGCAAATCACTGCCACGCTGAGCGCAGTGCCACCACGAAGGCTAATTCCCCGCAGCCACGTTAGCCACCCGGCCAGAGTGGTGTGTGGGAGCCCGGTGGCTTTCCCTGCGGAGCCCCCGGCAGCTCCGACTCCCCACCGCTGCCAGCGGCCACACTGCAATATGCCGCCTGTCACCGCTAAACGAGAAGCACCCGTGCCAAAACCCGAGTGCCCTTCCCTGGCTGGGAACCAAATTCTTTATTTGAATGTTATTTCCATGACCCCTTCCTACAGCCCATCTCCATTCTTTTGGGAAACCAGCAGAAACTGGTCTTGCAGCCTTTCACCGTACATTTGCTCTTTCAGAAACAGATACCCTTATTATTTTAACCTTCCCTTTGTTTGCTTGTTGTCTCTTTTTAATTAAAATTCTTTCAGTTCCTAAAATTAGTGGTCAGTTTGTCCTCAGAGCCCACAGCAGTACTGCAAGTCAGTCGGGAGGAAGAGAGCTTGCGGCTTGCATTTGGATTTAGAAAGCCAAGAGAAAAGACAAGCAGTATTGTAACTTCTTGGCCATTTGGAAAGTATTTTTTAAAGTAACTCCAAGCATAGAGACTTCTTCATGCAAGTTGTTTTGACTTTCTCTCCTTCTGTAAATTCCTCCAAGCTCGGCATTACTGCAATGTTGCAGGAATATAGACCCTCACATGGCACCCAGGGACTGTTGATCCACTCTCACCTCCTCAATGCGGGCAGGACTCGACACCCCTCCATGTAAGAGCACCCTAGAGATGGCAGAGATCAGTCCCTCTTCCATATATAATCCATACAGCAGGAGACCTCTTGGGGAGCCTGGTAACCAGAAGGACTCATAACAAAACACCACTCAGGATTGTGCCTGGTTGGGTGACAAAATGTCTTTCCCACAGGTCCCTTCGGGGAGGGGGAACAGAAGAGCTTTGCTCTGCCCGCAGGGGAGGCGGCAGTGTCCCCTCCCTGGCCACAGCACCGCAGAGCAACCAGGACCAGCCCTTGCTTCTGATGGACCCCCTTCATGCTGCCACGTCCAGCACGGCTGAGGGGAAGAGCACGTGTCACCCTTTGTATACAGAACAGCCTGACAGCACTTCAGAGGAACAGAACCCCATTAAGATAAGGCACATACGACGCACGTGTCATGAGATAAAACGCCAGAGGCTGCGATAAGTCAGGGTGTGAAGGGTTGGCGTGCACCCCGTGGGTACCCGCTCACATGCACAGGGATCAGGCATGCTCCTGCATTGACCGGTGCCCAAACTGCCACTGAGCAGACAGGCAGGTGGTGTGAGGAAACCAAGTGGATCAGCAGCAAACATTTTCTGCCAACCAAAATACGTCTCAGTTAAAAGAAAGCACACAAACCCAGAGCCCTACAGCTGACCATAAGGGTGGCAAAAGCCTCCGGCGTAGCACTGCCATTCCCACGGCTCCTCTCAGACCTTGCAGCCCCAGCCTTCCTTCACCAGACCTGAACCCATGCTGAAAACAAAGAGACTTTTTCTTCCCTTTTTCTTTTTTCCTGCCCCTTCTCCCACACAACGGAATTAAGCATCATGTCAGATTTTGGTCCAGTTCATTAAGGTATCAGTAAGAAGATCAAGCATGTCCAAGCCCACTTACATGAGGATGTAGTCAGCCTCATGCTGATTGCTGCTAGAGGAGAAAAAGCTTGGGGGGATCCCATCAACGCGTACAAACACCTGAGGGGAGGGTGCAAAGAAGACGAAGCCTTTCCAGTGGCACCCAGGGACAGGACAAGAGGCAGTGGGGACAAACCGAGACACAGGAGGTGCCATCCTTACTCAAGAGCCATCTGTATGTGGCCCTGGGCAGCCTGCTCTAGGTGATCCTTCTTGAGCAGCAGGGCTGGACAAGATGACCTCCAGGGATTCCTTCCAATCCCAACAATTCTGTGAAATTATAAAAGTATGTCACAGGCTTCAGGGCAGCCTGGGAAAGGGGAAGTTTTTCAGATGAGCACTGATGGCCCATTTACATAGCGAGGAAATCCAGCTCTCATGGCTGAGCTACACCAGGAGCAGAACAGAAATCGCTCTGCAGACCAAAGTCAGCTTTAGTCTCAGGAAAGCCTACGACCACTTCACTTTTTTTCTAAAATGTAAAGCCAAGCACATTTTTCCACTATCGTCAATAACAGGAAAGGAGAAAAGTTCAAGAGGTTACTTTTAAGATATTTGTACACTTTATAAACTTAGTTTTAAGTTAGGTTCTAGGTTAGATTTCTAGGTTAGTTAAGTTTTAACTTAGCTATAGTTAGGAAACAGCTCCAGAAAGCTGAGAGAGCTGCTTGCCCTGGAAAGCCAGGCTCAGTGGCAGAACACGAGCTCCAGCTGCACCGGCAGCCGGGCAAGTGTCCAGCAGTGGGGATCAGCATCCAGGAGTGATGAGCAGAGCTGTCACCAGGGAGAGCACCTTAATCCGCCGTCTCTCCACTTTGCTTCCAGTTTTATAAGCCAGGTACAAACCTTTTTGTCTGCTGGAGTGCTTTTTGACAAGGTTTATTTTTAACTTCTTCTGGCAGCAGGAGTGAATTTGGGATAATCTGGCAGGCGCTGCACTGTGTTCCTCACCAAGCAGTGGATCTGCCTGTAGCAGGATGCAGGTATCTTCTCTGCTACCCCTGCTTTGGGAGGTTAATTTTTCCCACCAAGCTGCAGCAGCAAGGAATTTCTCTTTGAAAACTTAGTACAACTTTAACCTTCAGTGTTGAGGACACATGTTCAGACATCTGCTCTGCAACATTTTATCCAAAATTGGTATTTTTCTCCTATCGCAAAATCTTAGCAAAAGTGAAAAATGTGCTCTTATAACACTCCTGGCTTTACTTCCGCACATCCCCTAACATCCAAGACCTCCAGGCTTCCCCTATCTGTTTGAAGACAGTTGCAGAACTCAACAAGTCTGTACCCTTCTATTTTCACATTCATTTTTCTTCCCCACTGATACCACAAAGCAATCTCTAATTCATAATCACATCCGTGTCAGGTTCCCAATCTTAAGAGAAGCACTTGGCACTTTAATCTTCAAGCAGATTACACATTTCCTGTTAGGACTTGAAATCTAACTCCGTGCATGTGTGTGGGTGCCTGCGTGTTTCTTAAGATTTGCCTAAAAAAAGAAAAAAAAAAAGAAAAAAAAAAGAAAAGAGAAGAGAAGGACGAACAAAGGGTTGAGACTTCTCTATCAGGGGTCTGGAATTAGTTTCACTGATGATGGAAAAATGAGATGGAAGTGGCTGCTTTTCCTCCCCTCTGCCCGTGCGGCATCACAGATGCTTTCTGTACGAAGTCACACTGCACCCAAAGATTGTCCCTGTTACCCCCAGCTCCTTCCCTCAGGGAGTGCTGGAAGCACCAAGCCCAACTCCTCAGGAGACGCTGCAATTACACGTAGCACGGCTGCTTGCGATATGCGTGTTTGGAAAATAAGGCTGGCTACACAACGTGGAAACGCTAACCACGGAGGAATTTACAGAAGGAAAGTCAAAATGACACAAACAACAGGTTTTGACTGCAAAACACTCCACCACTGAGAGACTGATAAAATAAATTTAATTTCAGCAGCCTCTCTCCTGGAAGGAGCTGGCATTCCCGAGCCTGCCACGAAGCCACAGACGTCCTGCCAAAGGGGGACATAAAACACCATGTCCCCTAACCGGGGCTGGGGCAGAGGAAGGGCCTTCAGAGGAGAACTTGACTCGGGTTACCAAAGGCTGGCGTGAGGCTCTGCTAGAGAAAAGTGCAGGGGAGATGAATGATATTAGGAATACAATAAAGGTTTTTGAATAGTGGAATTTGACATGTTAGATGCTGCTTTTAAAAATATCTTCCCCTTAAATCTGCACGGGCAGCACATTAACTGCAAAGTTACCCATACCTAGAACACGTACATCATAGGCAGAGTCAAATCAAAATTCTCCACATGCTGCTTTTGCTTTAACCTTGATCCAAAGGGACCACTTCTGATGCCCGGAAGCCTCCGAGACTCCAGGTTCATCCATTCCCTGGCTTCCCATCTGAGGCTACCAGTAGCACCGCCAGCTGGGTACTGCTGTGATGTGGAAGGCTGTCCGCTAGAAACCGGAGCAGGGTCAATAATTCAGAGCACATACTGGATGCAGATGAACCGCCACTATGCTGCAAAACCTTTGGTCTGGTTCTGATTCAAACCAGACTCTGTAGCTCTCGAACGCAAGCAGCACTTTTATATTCAAGCAATGGAATGAACTACTTCTTTTATGTCAGACCAGAATGAGGGGGGCTTTTAGTTGGGAAAGAGAGTACCTTACATTGGTATTTAGAGCATATATATATTTGTACACCCATAGAAAAGAGCAGGATAAACATCTCCCTCCCCTTTGATGCATTTTGCCAGGAACTAAGTACAGTTGCTAGAGTTTCAGCTGTGTTGTGGGCTTGCCGCTCCTCAGCATGACAGCAGGATTGTGCTGACGGCTGAAGAATATTCCCCCTCTCAGGGATGGAGCAGAGAGCTGTCAAGGCAGGAAGGCTTTGACTAAAGCTGTGTCTGCCAGTGAGTCTGATGAGAAAAACATGGTGGTACCTAAAAGCTAGCAGTTAGGGGATGTAGCGCTCCCTCACACACTCATTTTCAGAACTATTATAATCAAAGAGTGCTCTTAGCAGTTTGCTTTGCTCTATATAAACAGGGGGCAGAGGCCAGCAGAGCGTTTTGCAGTTAATCATACAGCACAATACAAAATAACTGTCAGTGAACTGCCCCCCTATACTGTTTATTGAAGGAGGAAATGCAGCAGAAGCAGTCGTACCTTCACTAGCTCAGCTCTGCTCAGTGTGGCACCTTGTGCCCACAATGCCACCTCATCGGAGCAGTCTCTTGCTAGGTTTCCAGCCCCAGTGCCACAAACCCACCAAACCAGTGCCGAAATGGCCATCGACAAAACGCAGGCGACAGCCTGGTGTGAGCTCCTCTGAGCTGCCTGCTTACAGCACGTCCCAGATGGAAACTGGGCTGGCTCACAGGACAGGCAAGAACGGCTCAGAAGGAATAACAGGTCTTATAAGGAAGCAAAATACGATGAAAACAACCAGCAGAAGTAAATTTAGACTGAGTATCAGGGCAACGTAGTGCTGAGATGTGCTTGAAAACACAATAGTGTCCCCAAAGTATAGCTAATGGATAGTCAGCTAGAGCTCCAGAGAGGAGCTACAAAGACGGCACAGTCTCGTCCCAAATCAATATGGCCTGCAGGTCTTACTGTGTCTTCCCCGTCTCTGATGCCTGTGAAATATGTAATCACCTTGCCTGTTTGCTCCCTGACCCCTCCATAAAGTCACTCACTGTGAAAGGCAATTAGCACGAGGTGAGGTGGGTTTTCCACTGCTTTACATCTCCTCGCTTGGAGACAACCCCGGTTCCCTGTGCCCTTCCACAAACACAGGAGAGCGTGTGTAGGAGAAGAGCAGGGCTCACACAAGTGCAAATCAGTCGGTGCTTTTCCTACGTACACACACGTGGCCGCTCTCTACTTGGCATAAACAGCCCAATCTGATCCAAACCGCTAGATAAGTAAACACCCCCAACGCAGAAGAGGGTAATGGACCCGAGAGAAGGGCACTTTGGGAGGAAATGGGACATGAAGCTCGAGAGGGCAGTTTTAAACCCTGACTCTTACCATCGAGATGCTGGGAGCCCAGGAAGCAAATATCCCGTATTCACTGGAGATCTGCTGTCCCGCATGATTACAGAGCTAGTCAGGCAGAGGTGATAAGTGAGCTGGGCGCAGTCATTACACCTCTCCGTCTGAGAGAGATTTATTCAGGCCCATCAAAAAGAAATGAGACAGGACTGCGTGACCTGACTTGCAATAAGCTTCAAAAAAATAAGAAAGTCACGACCAGGACAGGAAATTAATTTGGCAGAGTCCAGGACAAACCCAACACATGATACTGGCCCTTAGCTTCTTGTTCATATTATGCAAAAAAAAAAAAACCCATATGAAAATAACAGCAGTGATCTTTAAGGACTAGAGACCAAGTTGAACCAGGGCAATTCTCAAAATGAAGAATCTTAAATAATAGGAAATATTATTGCCTCTGATCCCTGGCTCCACACCCACAGAAATAAAAACAAACCTTCATTCCAGAGAATTTTTACACAACACTGTTATTTGTTGGTTTGTTTTCAAACATTAATTTCCTAAGATAAGCTTATGTCAAATTGAAGAGTGGGGGAGTGGGCAATGATCTGGAGCTGTCTGAGGATAGCTGTACACAAATCCATTCCCAAACTACTGGTCCAGGAGCTCTAGAAGTATGCAGCCCCAACACCCTTTACGTGGAAAACAAATTCTTATAAGGCATTAAGTGCCTGGGACCTTTATATGCTGCCACACTGCAAATATTAATTACTTTTCCGAAGACCTAGACACCACTTTCAGGCCGGGTTCTCCCTCCTGACTAAGCTGGTATTAATCAAAGGTTGATTCTTTCTTTACTTTTGGTTTTGTTGGGTTTGAGTGACACAGAGACTGACCTTTGGAGAGCAAGGAACTCCTACAGCCTTCAGTACCGCATGTACGTACTCAACTGCTAAACGTCCACCAAAGTGACGAGAGCTACATTTTGGACTCAGTATTTCAGATGCAATGGGGGAGGAGAGGTTCTAATCCCCATTTGAACCTCCCACCGGCCTATGGGGAAGCTCAGAGACCATTTCCACGTTATTCAGTCCTATCTGATGCTCAGGGTTCAGCACTGTCCCTAAACTTACCTCTTCCTAAAGCAGGTCCTTGATGCTGCAATGGAGAAAATCCACCTATCCTGCATGAATGCAGTGGCTTCAGTACCAACAGTATGACAACTCAGCACGCTCGGGGCACTAAGTCTCTGTCCTGCATTTATTGAGGTATGTAAATGGAGAGAAATCCAATACCCCCAGACTCAATTCCAATTGCTTTATCCAAATGAGTTAAGGAAAACAGCAGCTCTCTGACAGGTATTTCAGCGCGTTCCTATGCTAAAGCTGCAGTTTTCAGACAGGGATGCTTCTGAGACCATCTCCCCATCGCCCCTGGCCACCATGGTCAGGCACACGAGGTTATTGCAGCCGCACACCACAGGAACTGGATTCCTTTCGGCTGAAATGGAACCGCGAGATGTGCACCGGAGCACACCACAGCCAGCCTGTAGTACAAGCCCTCAAAATGCACACAGCGTGGACATTCGGACCCCAGCACCAACTGCTCTGCCCCAACACGCCATGCTACCTGCTGAGGCGGCCCCAAGGGTCTCACCCACGGGCACCCAGCGCACACCCTGTGCCAGGAAACCACGATTTGCCCATCTACAGGAACCTCATTATATACGTTATTTGTACAACATCACACAGAGGACACACAGGTCTCTGCCCATCTCCCTGCTTTTCTTTCTATAGCTTTACACTTTCCTGCTCAAATTTTTTAACTCTTTCCGACTTCTCTCTTTTACCCACCTTTTCAGTCCTTCTAAGTCTGCTCTTGTTTTCTCTTTTTTTTTGTCTCATTTCTTTTCCTGCACAGGCTCTCTTTCAGTTCTTGGTCTTAGCCATTTTTTCCCCACTGACTTTTATTCTTTTCTGTTTTCATTAACTCTCCTACGCGATTTCAGGAATTTATGAGAAGGGCTTTAAAGTGACTAATTGCTGTTAGGAAACCCCCGTCATGGGTCAGGTCCCACAGTGCTAGGTGGTGTTCTAAGATGGAACATTCAGCTCATTCCTCTACAAGGACTTTACACCTTGAGCCTAGCCCTTCTCCGCCCCTGTTTGCAGCATGCTCTCAAAAGGGGGCACACAATGACACTTGTGTTCGAGCAGGGGCCTGAGGTTTCCTACCACAGCTGGGTGGGGAACGGGGTGTCTTTACGTGAAGCAGATTTTGTGGATATTGAGCCCAGCCCTCTCTTTCAGCCTCTAATGCTGAGCATGTTAAATAGGCATAATAGTCCAGTATTTCCGTAGGCACCTAAAGGCACTGGACTTACAGGAAGGAGCAGTGTATTACTGCCGCCTCCTGAGAAAACAGGTGTTTGCTCGCCACATTTATTTTAATTCCTTCAACTTTGCTGCAGGTCTTAAGAGGATAAATATTTATTACCAGAGCTGTGTGAGAGCCTCACTTTCTGCTTTACCGCAGAGAGGAGGGACAGTGCAAACAAGATGGAAAAAAATAAAAATAAAAAAACCCAAAAAACCCCAAGCAAATTCTAAAAACTAACATTGTGGGAAAGCTTAGCCAGCATGGTGACTAGAAGATTTATAAAGTTGTGTAAGAGGATATGACCAAGACCATTACAGTAGACTCACCAGAGGCATTCGGACAACAATTGATGCCTCCTTGAAGGAAATCAGGTATTAAGAAGAACCTTATTCCCCTGTATTTCTTATTATTTTCCAATAACCATATAACACTCCTGTGGTAAAATAGTAATGTGAACTCATACTGACCTTTGATATTTGAACTCGGACCGGAAGAGAATAGGAAAGGCCGAGTCCAGGAGAGGCCAGATGTGAATGGGGCTATTCATGACTGCGTGCTGGGGAGGCTCTGGTGATGGCAGTCCCTACTACTCGGAGGACAGGAGCAGCCAGTGCTTACTGGGCTAGAAGACACAACACCATTTTCACCTTCTTCCGTACAGACATCCAGGATGCCTACAGATCGCATTATTCTCTTTTTTTTTTTTCCCCAAAAGGCCAGGTTGCACATTTGCATTAGGGAGCCATAGGCCACGTAATTCAGGTTGCGTGGGCCTCAGCCTTCACCCAGTGCTCATGCTGCCTTTGGCTGGGCAGCATGTGGGTGCCCATATGGCCACTGGTTAGTTGGCTAAAAGGGCACTTGTGATGGCAGCCAAAGAAAAGCATTAACTTCAAAAAGCTGAAGCACAGGAGGTAATTTTGATCCTGCATTCCACCCTCATTTTTAAAAAAAATTGGAAAAGAAAATAAAATCACAGTGACATACGATATGTCTGCTAACCTTAGGCTTCCAGCCACCAAACTAATTCTTCCTCCTGCAGGTACCTCATCTGAACATGCAAGAGACACTCTTCAAAGGCTTCCTCAGAGGACACCTTGTCTCATTTAAACTGAAGGTAAGCGGATCTCAAGAGAAGTCAGTCAAACTCAGTTTCATGTCTGATCACACTCGTCTGTCCCAACAAGAGCCTTTGCTACAAATGCATTTGAAGTTTTAAGGATGCTGCCAACTTCCTAGTGGCTTAACACAAAAAAAGTAGCCAGGGGAGATGCCCCAAGAGAAAGCTAACTGTAGAGGGAAATTAAAAAAGATCTTCTGAATACAGACCACAGAATGTGAACTGTGCCAAAACATGCTCAGAAGTTTCCTTCATAACCTTGTAAAACACTGGAGAAAGTCAGAAGTGAGACAGTTTCTCCTTTTAAGAAGGAAATTTATTCCACTGCAATTCAAAATGCAAGCCCCGTTAAATTTATAGACTTCACATTTTATTCAGTAGTAAAATTCCTGCCCTTATTTGCCAGCTCTTGTCCGAGAGCTTAGCCCAAGTCCGCAGCGGTGCTGGCACTACACTCTGCTGCCGGCAGGGAGCTGCGGATAGAGGGACACTGCAGCAGATCAGCACCAGGACCTGCCTCCAGCTTACCCCACCACCCAGGAAAACAACTCATCAAACCTATTTTTCAGCTTGCCCTTTGAAAACTTACCCCATAAGGTTGTTTTTTTTTTTTTTTCAGTAAATCAATTCACACGCATCCCTACCGGTTGTGGTGCTGGCAGAGGGGAAGGGGAACAATGCAGTGTGGGCTGAAAAGGTTGGTGGTCCCCCTCCTGTTTCCTGTCAGAGAAAAGCCAGAGTGGACTACAGCTCTGTAGCCAACTCAAGCTCATTTCAAACAAAAATTGCATTACTTGTGGGCAAAGCTTCCCTGGGGAGCACGATTTTGGAGCGCTGTTTTGCAAAATGGACTGCTCTGGACATTTATTCAGTTACCTCAAATTCAATTCTTTTCCCCAGAGCCCGTGGGAGTTCAGGGCTACGGTACAGTGTCTGGAGGCATCTGCAAAGATTGCTGAGCGCTTGTGTTACAGTTCAATCTTCCCGAGCTGCTGAGCAACATCAGATGCCTTTAATGACAGTGCCAGGGACAGGGATGCTCAGGCCCCACGCGTTTGTCTAACACCTTTATCACACACTTTACTAAAACTATGAGACCATTGCTTCAAATGTAGGGGCAAGATGAAAAAATAGGCATGTTAAAAAGAAACTGAGATGATCATCAAGACTGCTGTTCTTACAAGCCTAGAAAGTGGGTTTTCTGTTGCTTAATTAAGTTCAAAGAACAAAATTCAGTGAAATCTATTCGTCCCACTATTAAGTGCTGCAGCTTCAGGTAGGTATACACTATCCTTGGAATCATGCTGCCAGTAAAAAGCTCTTATCAAAGCCATTCATTTCCATCCATCATGCTGAAGAAGCCACAACACTCCATCTTTCTCTAGACTAAAACTGCTGTGTCTTTACATCCAACTTCCCAAGACACATCTTTCTTTTATTTTATTAAATGCTGGAATTATTTTGCTGCTTGTTGAAGGTGACACGCGCTTAAGGTGGACAAATAAAGCTCATGCACCTCATTCGTGATCTGAGTAGTTCTTTGCAGATAATTCAGTTTTCCAGTCAATCTAATTATAGTCTGAAGTTATTGCAGCAAAGACTTTCAAGTACAAAGCAAAGCAAAGCGAGTAGGAGCTAGAGAGCCGTTCATTAATCCCGGCTGGCATTGGTAGGAGTGGCTTGTGCCCCCAGGCTATTCTCCCCACCTTAGCATTGAATCTTTATCTTACCTATTATGTGAATCAGATGGTAAATATTTTACTTTCTCTAAACTACAGTAACCCTTATGGTGGTGATCACAGAGAGAGTTTGTTTTGTTGTATGAATTTCTTTCTCCCAATCCAAAACATTCCTGAGCAAGATCCCCAAACAGCATTAACTGACAGAGTGGCAGTGATTTATTGAGAGGATGGGAATAAGAAAAGAAAGCCTGTTCACGAGAAGAATTTCTTCCTCCATAATACCTTTAATAAAAACAATAATCTATTCATCCTTCTTTACTTTTCATCTTCTCTCCCTTATTTGAAGAAACTACATCTGCCACATCAATTGCTGCTGGAATTTAATTTTTAAAACTTCAAGTCATTAAGATCACAAGGTAATTTTAGCCCAGCAGACGCAGAACCTCACTACTTCAGGGCATGATTTGTTACAAGGCGGGGGGGGGGTTGAAAACCCAACCCAACACCCAAACCCTGCAGGTACGAATTCTGCCTGTTCCTTTTGACTTCACAGGGCAGACAGCTTGTTTTCTAGGACGCAGCCAGCCCCTTGGGAGGGAAGAGGTGAGCCTGCCTGGGCCAGCGAGGTCCCTGCAAGAGCAGCCCACTGAGGAAGGATGCCCATCTGCCACATGCTCAACCTCGTCTCTGAACGAACCCACAGCGCTTTGAGGCTTTCCCATTCCACACTGCAGCCAAAGGCTATTCCAGAAAACCGTTCACCATCTCTGGGGTGGTTAGAATAAGCAGCCATCTGCAATTTTGCACCCACAAACCAGCTTATAAATCATAGCAGAGCCGGTGGAGCATTAATAGGTCTCCCCAAGCGCTGGCACGTCAGGGTTTGTTTGAGGGCAAGGGTAGGAGGCTCATAAAGCCCTCGCACCCCATGCTGGGCTGCTGGAGGCTGACTATGGGCAGCTGGGACCTGGCTCCTGTCATCAGGCTGCATTCGGCCACCCAACAAAGGAGCACAAAACCCCATTTTCTCTCTCTTCCCTCCCCCAGAGGAGGGGACCTTTCCCTGACAAACCTGCACAATAAATTCACAATCACAGCTGGCTTTAGAATCATAGAACGGTTACAGATGGAAGGGACCTTAAAGATCATCCAGTTCCAACCCCCTGCCCTGAGCAGGGACATCTCACACCAGACCAGGTTGCTCAAAGCCCCATCCAGCCTGGCCTTGAACCCCCCCAGGGATGGGGCATCCACAGCTTCTCTGGGCAACCTGTTCCACTGTCTCAGCACCCTCAGAGTGAAAAATTTCTTCCTGATATCTAATCTAAATCTACTCTCTTCCACTTTGAAGCCATTACCCCTCATCCTATCGCTACACGCCCTTGTAAAATGTCCCTCCAGCTTTGGGGGGAAGCACAAGGAGTGTGGATTGAATCTGGTGCCTGATAGGTGAGGAAGAACCAGGCAGTGTCTCAGCTCAGCCCCACTCCTGGCATCTCACTGGTGCCAGAGCCCAGCCATGAATAAGGCCTTGAGGATCCCAGCTCTCTGGCAGGAGACCCCAGCTCCCTGGCACCCACAACCACCACAATAGCCATGAGCACAAGTGTGCTCTATTCCAGACACAGGCTGTGGCAACACTTTATGAATTGTCAAAACCAAAATTTAAGCCTCTGGGGTTGTAACATGATGTTCTGAGCAAAGCCATGACAGCAACACCTTAAGTCACAAGTTACTACTCTCTTGAAACGTTGGAGGTCAGCACCCATTACCAGTACTGCTGCCCTGGTGCAAGCTCAGAGCCACCACTAGTCTCGCCGTCTGCTCCTATTTCCAAAGACAGCAGTCCTGGGGGGACAGCTGAGATTATCACACAAGCCAGTGGTTCCCAGTTTGCCAACAGACCCATCAGGGACTAGCACCCGTTACGATTCATGGCGTTTTGAAAGCCTGCCCGGTGCTTACAGTTAACAGCACTACAAAGAGGGCTGCTGCAGCCTGTCATGCCGGTCCCAGCGAGTCCCCTGTGCCCAGAGGCAGCTGGGCAAAGGCCCTGCCACAGCCAGTGCCGAGACAGGTTTCTGCTCACTGCATGTCCCAGGACTGGTCCACCCGCATCCTGCTGGTCACCACCGCCTGCCCATGCCACACGTCTGCTACCCACCGGCTCCCACCACTGCAGGACCCCACCGAGGGCCAGCTCTGGGATGGACTGACTGCTGGCAGCAGAGTTTGCCCTGGACTGTTGGCTCCAGGGGTGGTGGCAGGAGGTACCTGCAGTCCCAGAAGGTGTCAGGCGAGGCAGGTGGCCAGCACTCAACTATTTATGCTGGCCTGCAGCCTCTCCTCACTGACAGAGGTTGTTCTCCTTCCCGAAGTATGACCTACTCTGCAGGGGAACACACGCACCACAACAACCAGCGGTGGTCTGAAATCCACTGCGATCGCAATAACGTCCTACGGGTGCCAGGTGCCAAGGGTGGGAGGTAACCTGAAGCAAAACACTTGGAAAAGGCCACCACTACCTCTCTATTCATCGTCGATAATCCTTGCTCCTCCTCTCCCAGCTTCCAGGCTCTTATGCAGCCCCCCATCACCACACTACCAACTGCCCAAATCTTTTTCATACCAGTAACGACAGTGGCCTCAGCCATCTGGGTGCTGCACACACTCTGCCAAATCCTGCCCAGAGCTGGAGGAGCTCCTCAGCTGAAGACAGTAGCATCTACCGCTCTCGACCAAAGCACTTATTTCAAAGGTGTTGTAATTGAGCGTAAAACATGAGAGGAGACAGAGAAACCTGATCCGACATTTGTTACCTGGTGAGTAGAGGTCTGCACTAATGCTGCTCGAGGTAGTTTGCTTAAGGTCTGTACGTTTATTTATCATCCCGTTCCTGCAGGGGAGAACCTTTCCTTCGTGTTGTGCTCTAACACGAGCCAGGCAGCGTTCATTTCTGGGAGCTGCGGGAGAGTAGGAGACTGACATCTGCTATCCAAAAGGGAAGGGATTCCCTCACCCCCCCCCAGACAAATTCAGAGAGAAGAGTGGATGGATGCTGATGCCGCCTTTGGCTGCAATGTGCTCTGCGGGAGCAGATCCCACTTCAGCAGTGCCCTCAGTAAGATCACACAGTAATAAAAGAGAGAGTCTGAAAGAAGGGAGAATGTCACATTTAGGCACATAATCTAAAATTCCAACTTAATTTCTGTATGGGCTTTTATATGAAAATCTTGCATACTTCATATGCCAGATGAAGATTTTTATTTAAAGCTGCATCAGAGAGTTCTGAAAGACAGCATTGATTCAATTTGCTTAGTTCTCCAATTCAATGATCTTTCTCTCCTACCACCCATTATCCCCACCTCACAGTCTCTCATTATTTGTTCAGCAGTGCGTAACACTGCTCCTTCTTTTGAAAATTACCCTCACTTGATTGCAGTGATCAAAACCAAAGGGATCAGAATTTCTCTATTCAGCAAATATGGACAATCAGCAGGATTTGTCACCCGGGAGTGGTGTTTTTAGCCAATTCTTCAAAAGGACACCGAACTGCTCTGTTTCAGAGTAGGTCTTGCAGAGAAACTGGCAGGACTCCCAGAGATGAGTACAAACAGCACGGAGCATCTCCCTACCACCCCGCTGGATGGGCTTCCTCTAAGGCAGTACAATGGCGTCCCCATCACACTACAGCATCAAGCTGGGTTTCATGACCACCTCTGGTGCTGGAGGCAAAAGGCACCTGTGAACCAAAGCCTGAATCCATCAGGTTGAACCCTGTCCTCCTGCTTAGCTCTGGTCATTCCCCAGTTGCTTTTCTGGATGGAGAATGAGTCCCAGTGGAGACCACCAAGATGTGTCTTTACACAGACAATTATTTCAAAAAGGCTGATCCCAAGAAATTTAAAAAAACTCAAAAAATAAAGCTGCCCTCTAAGACCCTGAAAACAACCAGAGCACCCCAACTACAAGATTTAAAGAAATTACTAAAAAAACAGAAGAAGAAGAAAAAAAACCAGCATTGTATGGTTTATACATTTCTTTTGTACGTGCCTTCCAGAGTTTAATGCTTTGGGTTGCATCTTTTATCTCTTCCTCCTTATCACAAAGAGGTTATGTTTTCTATTGCACGAGGTTATTTTTTTTTAATTGGAGTCAAACCCCTCACAAAGCGCCACTCTTTGCAACAAATGTTCCCCATCACCAGGCTTGTGACGGAACCTCGTGAGTTACCACCGCTGGGATCCACGTATAGCAGCAGAGCACAAAAAATTCCCACCGGGATCCCAGCCACAGCACAGCTCTGACAAGACTATGGGCTGCATAGTTAAGCACACGTATAAATCTGGACTGCTCTCCTGCCTCTTGCTCTGCCAGCCTCCGCGTGTCTGGATATTGCTGCTTGAGCTATTGTTGCTCCCCAACAACTCTTCACGACTGCTCTTTGCTTTCAGGAGGCATTCCTCCTTAACAAGGCACCTGCTATATGAGTTTCACCTAATAGCAGTATTGCCACATTAGGAAACAGCATTTTATGACCTCTGCAAAATAAAACACGTTCCAATTAAATCTGAGGTGATATCTTTGGCTATCACCTAGACCACAAACCTGAACCAAAAGGGAGAAAAAAAAACAACACTGACCTAGTTACTAGTTACAGTACATGCTGTTGATCATAACCTTTGGAAAAAAGTAACAAAACTGGGGAGGCCTCACCTCAAGTACTGTGTCCAGTTTGGGGCACCTCACAACAAAAAAGACATTGAGGTGCTGGAGCGGGTCCAGAGAAGGGCAACGAAGCTGGTGAGGGGTCTGGAGAGTAAGTCTTATGAGGAGAGGCTGAGGGAGCTGGGGGTGTTCAGTCTGAAGAAGAGGAGGCTGAGGGGAGACCTTATCGCGCTCTATAACTACTTGAAAGGGGGGTGTAGAGAAGCAGAGGTCAGTCTCATCTCCCAAGTCACAGGAGATAGGACAAGGGGAGGTTTAGATTGGATATTAGGAAACATTTCTTCACGGAAAGGGTTATCCAGCATTGGAATGGGCTGCCCAGGGAAGCAGTTGAGGCACCACCCCTGGAGGTGTTCAAAAGACGGGTTGACATGGTCCTCAGGAATATGGTTTAGTGATTTTTTTATTGCTTATTTCTTATTTATTGTCAGAGTTAAGTTGATGGTTGGACTAGATGATCTTTAAGGTCCCTTCCAACCTAGACGATTCTATTCTATGATTCTATGACATCCTATTTCGGCATGTCCATAGACAACATTGCCAAACTGAACCAATTTCCAGCTTCTGCATTGCAAAGCAAAGCAAAGCATATCTCAAATAGAAGATGTCTGGGTTTGAGCTATTAAAACACACTGATTGGAAAGAAAGCAACCCAGGATACGCCCACTGACCCCATGTGAAACACACAGCTCCTGTACCACTCCAGCTTGTGCCCCTTCGCACAGTGACAGCACTGATGGGACACCGGTAGCAGAGGCCCGAGGAGGTGCTGTGGGTTCTTCCCAAGTCTACATCAGTTTTATGTCAGTGCTGGTCTCCCAGGTATGCAGACTATTAATCAATCACTCTCCTTCCTCCTGCGCTTCCATCTCATGGCAAGTGTTTCTGAATGCACTTCTAGGTGGTGCAGAGACGAGCTTTTCCGTTAAACGTGAAGCCACTACGGAGCCTACACTGCTGAACCGTCCCAGATCCCAGGAGAGACCAGGAGGCTGAGCTCTCTATGGCTGGACAGTCCCACAGGTAGTGTCCGTTTAGATGATGTATTGATATACTTAAGGAGACAGAAAGGTACAAGTCACACCTCCAGGGAGGGGATTTCCACCTAACAGCAGCAAGTCATTTGAGATTTTCAAAACATAATTTAATCTGTGTAAAGACTGTAGGAGTTCAGTCCTAACTAATTCATTACGAAACCTTCCGCTACAGAGTCTTATCTGTGTTTCATTTCTGTAAAGAGCATTTCGCTGTCCCACAGCTCAGTTCCCAGTTTAATTCTGTGTCAGTAAATAGTGGGTTCAGAGGGGCACTGCAGCAGACATATATCTAGTGTCCATCCACAAAGAGGTGCCACAAATCCAGATCCTTCTATGTGACTAAGCATCAACTGTCATCTTCAGGGCCATCTTGTTTGTCATCACAAACAAGAAGGAAAGTCACTGTGGCCGATTGAAATTCAGCATCTTTCTGATGCTGCTGTTACTGAAGCTCTCTGTGAATAATCACCAAACACACGCTGGAACTAAGCTGCCTCTAGAGAAACCTTGCAGTCTGTTCACACAGCTACACTGGCCAGAGAAAACACTCTCAGCTTTGTATCATAACCAAGACATGAACTGGCTCCCCATCACTGCATTGCATCTGGCCATCATCATTAGTGTTGTCCTTCCCTGCTCGTACATGCCAGTTTCTCATCAAATCCCCTCTCCTTCCTTCAGTGACACCAAGCAAATCCTTAAGTAGGAGCCTTGCCTAAAGATCTCCATGCTTTCCTCCCCAGCACCCTGCACGCTTGGGTCTGTTCATCCTGGAGAAGAGAAGACTGAGAGGGAATCTCATCAATGCTTATCAATATCTACAGAGTGGGTGTCAAGTGAATGGGGCCAGACTCTTTTCAGTGGTGCCCAGTGACAGGATGAGGCAACAGGCACAAACTGGAACACAAGAAATTTCATCTCAACATGAGGAAAAACTTTGTTCCTTTGAGGGTGCCAGAGCACTGGAACAGGCTGCCCAGAGAAGTTGTCTCCTTCTCTAGAGATATTCAAAACCCACCTGGATGTGTTCCTGTCCATCCTGCTCTGGGTGACCCCACTTTGGCAGGGGGTTTGGACTAGGTGATCTCCAAAGGTCCCTTCTAACCCCCACCATTCTGTGACTCTGTGAAATGGCAGTGACGCAACTCTCTATCAAGGATTACACTCAACTGGTGCAAGAACAACCACAGAGAGCCAACAGCTCAGCAATTTTCTTTGCATTAACAAGTTGCAAGCTACCATAATGCAATAGCAAACAAGAGAGGTGGAGTGACCTACACCCACTCAACATCTCTCTCTCAACATAGACATCTGATTACAAGCGTGTTTAAACACAAAGTCGTTGTATTTAAGACCTGCACAGTTCCCTGTAATCTTCTATTTCAAGCTGAGTATCAATAAGGGACCACATTTTATCAGGAAGAGATTATTTTTCTCCTGATACCATCTATCCCGACACTATAATGGAACCAGTTAAAACGTAACTTCAAACTCTGCAATCTCTACTACAGAAGTTTGAGGGAAAACATTGTTCCCTGGGCTGGGCAGAATATGTGCGTATTTCTGTTTGTAAAAGCTCTAACAGCTGAACTTTGAAAGCTGTTGGGACTGTTGTAGATAAGACGACACAAGCATACAGCTGAACTGAGACACGCACAGGGCCACAGCATCCCTCCTTTTCCCAAGTATTTTCAAGCAGTCAGTTGCAGTCCATGCTACAGCACTATTTACAAAACAAGGGAAGTACAATTATACTAAATTTGACAAATAGGACAGGCAGCCCCACAAGTCCTTCCAAGATAAAAATTCATAGCTGGTTCCATCCCAATGAATTGCAACAAGCCTCAGAATAATATGCAGTTCTACATATGAATGTTGCATAATGAAAGAATCTCAGCAAATTGGTTGTGGGCCAATACAAAGTTTGGGAGCTCAGTTTGAGAGATGTCAAGCACCCACTGCCTGTTCTTGAAGGTATAAGGAGTTGTAGACATTTGGGATGCCTTGGGATTAACCCTTGGGAATAGCAACTCTCCAAACGCACCACAAATGTTGACATTGTTGAGGCAACTGTTCAAATTTCACCAGCTTAAACGGCCACATCTGTAGCTCATTAACAATGAGAAATTAAAAAAAAAAAAAAAAAGCTTAACTAGCAAAATATATCCAAACCAGTTTCATCCCCAAGGACTGGAAAAAAAGTAAATGAGACATATGCTAGTCATATTGCTTAACACGTGGCTGGAAGGTACTCAGAAACCACAGTGACAGCAATATCAAAACCTGAACGGAAGAAAAGAGACAGCGGAACATCTCCAGGGAGCTCTACAGCATAGCCTATGCCCAACTTCAAAATAAATAAATAATATCTCAACTGACTACATGTATCAGAAATTGAACAAAAGATCAATTCTGCTTTCAAACAACAGAACTGGGAAATCCCTTAATTCTGCACCTCGTGCTGTAAGTATTGACATACACGGATTTACTCACACATGTTGCTCCCCTAAATGCTAGGGTTTGACCTCTTGATCACTTGAGCTCCTTCAGGATTTCTGAAAGCCATAACCAGTGGTTACAGTCAGGGTAGTGGCTGTCACTTGGGATCTCCGCACTAATATCGGTGTTTCACTATATGAATTTTCCATTCTCAGAAAGCATGAGTTACATTGACATCAACTGCTTTAGCACTTAAGGGCACCAGCAAGAAGCGCAGAAGCAGCTGGGTTAAAAGGAGACAGCCAAACAGTAGTCGCTGCTCAGTTTAGATGTCCATGAAGGCTCCTGATACAATTTGCAAATGAAAACCAACCAGACTTGCCAATTTGGCTTTATGGGAACCTTGAACCAAACCTCACTCCCTGGGACCTCACTTGCTGGGACTTGCAACTCTTTGATGTTCCCAAAGACAAAAGATGGAAGGTAATGACTCTGTTCTCACTGCGATGAAATCTTCACAAGACGCAATGTCAGCCCGGTTTGGCCACAAAAGTTCAACAGGAGGAACCTCAGAGGCAGGGAGATGGAGGGATGACACCTCATGATAACTCTCAGTATGACAGGGGATATATTGCTGGTCTACAAAAAGAAATCTAAAATACTTTAGCAAACACATCACAGAAGCTTGTAAGAAAGCCAAGGAGAAGTGCATAAAGAAAAACCATTGCATTGCTCATAGGGGTTTAGTTACTAAATGACTGCTTAGATATTGATGCAAAACCACACAAAAGGCCATCATTTTTAAAGCATCTCAGTCCACATCCCTATGCAGAAAATAGTCAAATGCATAGGCCAGATGGCGGATCAAAGCCCCTGCTTGATGAACAGCACTTAGGTTAAAGAGTGTCCTGCAGAATTGACATTCTTATAAAGGGAACAGGACAGGGAAAAAAAAAAAAAA
>VXAK01005105.1:0-11041 GCA_013399435.1 Arenaria interpres
AGTCTGTCTTCACAGAAGAGGTGTCTCAGCCTCCTGATCTTGGCCATTTTTGTGGCACTCTGCTGTACACTTTTCAGCGGCTCCACATCCTTCCTGTATTGAGGACTCCAAGCTGGACGCAGTACTCCAGGTGGGGTCTCATGAGAGCAGAGCAGAGGGACAGAATGGCCTCCCTCGTCCTGTTGGCCACACTTATGATGCAGCCCAGGACGCAGCTGGCTTTCTGGGCTGGCAGAGTGCACTGCCAGCTCATGTTGAGCTTCTCATCCCTGAGCACTCCGAAGTCCTTCTCCTAAGGGCTGCTCTCCAGCCATTCTCTGCCCAAGATGGATTTGTGCCTAGGATCGCCATGTCCCGGTGCAGGACCCAAAATCAACAGAAATGAGCTGCTGAGTTGACCACTCTGCTGGTCAAATTGTAATGTTCGGAAGACTTGAGACACTGATGTAAAGTTACAGTATCTCTGACGGTTTAGATTTTGTTATAGAAGATTAAAAAAAAGCATGCATTAGTACAAAGTCTAAAGAGATCAGAGACAAAAGGCTTTGGTGTTCTCTCTAGCATTGTAATTAGCTTAACTTTCTGTTTAAGTGGGTAAAATCAGTGCTTTGTGAGGTGTTGTGGGAGAAATCTTGAATGATTAGTGATACATGTACGTATCTCTGCAGTGTAATTTTGTCTTTATGTGAGTGCATATGCGTCAACCAGCAGTAGATGGCTTAAACCTGATAATCTCCATAGTAAGTGCGTACATCCTCCCTTCCCTATATATGCGAAAAAGATAACAATGTGGTGCTCTGGGGATAAGCTTCATATATGTTTATCTTTTTTTGGCTGCATTTATTGTAAGTAACTTTGTAGCATAATACAAACAGTTTGGAAAGACTGAATTTCTTGGTGATACTGAAAGACTAGGAAGGTTAAGCTGTGGTATTCATGGGCAAAACTATTCCAACATAACAGGAAATTCATGTAATGTGATACAATCAAACAGAAGGCTAAAGGAGCAAAACCCCAATTAAGAAGCTCTTGTTAATGAAGTAAAAAAATTACTAAACATCCATTGAACTGTACTGAGCGAAGACACAGTTCATCCTTCAACCTCTTTCTAAAATTTTTTTTTCAGATCTCTATTTATTGTGCTTTGTAGTGATACTCCTTTGTTTCCAAACAAATGATTCAGAGCCCTTCTTGGCTATAATATCCCTGCTTTATACCAGTAGTCTTACATTTTAACTTTCACACATAAATCAGATCCCACTTAAACAAGTTGGGAATCACATACACCAGCGTATCTGCCATAGCTGCACCCCGGCTGACAGTGCTGGCTGGGAAACGACTCCCTGCTGCACAGGGCTCTTGGAACACAAAGGTGGCCCCAGATCAGTGCAGTGGGACCAGTTCTTTCTCCTTTGTCCCCAGCCTTCACTAAGCTGTGTTTTAATTATACTGAATTACAATGTATTGAGCTTTTGTTCTCAGTTAATACTAAAGGCTCATCCTGAAAGGTATTGAGTAAGGCTGACCAATTAAAACATTTTCAGATGAAGCTAGGTGTTATCCACTTGAAATTGTTCAACTTTCTCCCCCACACACCACAACAAATGAAGTATCTTGGACGTATCTGCATGTATTAATTGTCGTTTCTTCCTATTTTACTCCACATATTTTCATTTTCCATCTATACATGCACAGTTTTTTTCAGATAAAAAATGGAGAAGAGAAACAAGGACAAAGTGAGGCAGGGGGAAGAAAATTGCTGAGAAGGGAAAGAAAAACTGGCATACACACCCCAAGCAAGAAGAATTTCTGTTTTCACAAAGGAACTTGCAGTTCTCCAAAGAGTTGGCAGGAATAATGCTAGTCTGGTACATAATTCAGGTTCTAGCCTATGTTTCTCACCACAGGACACTCATATTTTTAAGGATACATTAATTTTAAAGGAATATGTATTTTCTTATATTTATTAGGTGTTCAGTTCCCAATTCCAGAAATAAACAGAAATTATAGCCCAAAAGGAGCTGCCTGACAACTCCCTAAACGCAGTACCTGCACCGAAAATTTTAAAAGACTGTATAACCACTGCAAGACTATAACAAAATGCTCAGCTTCTCTAACCCTACAGGAAGATGTGCTACAATATCTCCACAGCCAATCAGCAGTACTACAAGCCTCAGACCAGGAAACCCTTTAAAGTACAGTTTGTGTGAACATTGCAACAGGGACTTTCTCATTGCTGTTCTTTCTTTTTCTCTTCTTCATGCTTACAGGATGGCAAGACAGATGTGAAGTCACTCATGGCGAAATTTAACATGGGTAATAACCCCACAGAGGATGCTTCTGGTATCAGTCGACCCTTCAAAGTCCCAGGACAGCGTATACATACGGGATTACAGACGAGGAAAGCAGCACTTGAGAAATTTGCAGGTCAAGGAAATGCAACTTCTCCTTCAGGACCCAGTACCTTTCACAAACCTGTTCATCCTAAACCTCCTGTGGCAGTCAAGCCTTCAACTGATGATAAAACAGAGAAGGATCCAAAGCCCCCATATTTGAAACCAGTGGCTCAAAGATTTGGGGTTCAGCTTCAGGCAGCCAACAGAGAAAATGATGGAAAAGCTGGACCCACCAAAACCAGTGACTTGGCAAAAGAAGAGCCAAAGCCTCTGTATCCAAAACCTGCAGGGAACAAGTTCCTTAACTCTGCTTCTCATGAGAAACAAAAAAATCCGTTGTTAATAAAACCAAATTCAAATTTTGCACCACAGGACAGTGAAGCAAAACCAGTATTTTCAAAAGTATCTGGAGCTAAGGAAAAGTTTATGTCTGCAACACAAGAAAATGAGCCCAAGCCTTCTGTCTCTAAACCACCACTTGCACAGAAACCTTCTGTAAACCATGAGGTCTCCCACAATGAAGACACTTCAAATAAAAATGCTTTTCTGCAAAAAGGACTATCAGGCCCTAGACCAAATATACACTCATTTAAAGCAGCAAAGGAAATGGATGAAAATAGTAACTGTGCTGCAGAAGCTGCAGGCAGTCATTCTTCTAACATGGCTCTGAAGCCTACCGGCCACAGGTCTCTCCCATCTCAAGGTATCCCAAAAAATGTGGATGAAAAGACTGAAGAAAAGGGAATGAGTGCTGCCAAGAACATCTTTCTCAACAAAATAATCCAGGAAGAACCAGGTTCACCGTCTCCTAAGTTCCATAAAACGAACACAACGCTTGCTGCAGGAAGGCCATCAGGTGGATCGCAAGAGAAAGAGAATGAGGACAGGAGTTCAGGAGCCCCCAGGCGAAAAGCCTTGCCCCCGCTGTTCAAACTGGGACAGCCCCCACAGAAGCCCAGCAGACCTCCCAATGTGGACCTGGAAAAGTTCTGGAAGAGCAGCCTGAAAGATAGTGAGTCCTCTCTGTATTTGCTGTCTTTGGTACTGGCTTTTTAATGTATTTAATAGCCAATTCATTTTAGGTGGAATACCCTCTTCAATTCAGAAATAACTGACACTTATGCATCAGACAACCTCTTAAAGCTTTAACCTATTGCTTGTGTCTCTTCTGTACAGGACAGAAATTAAAGTTATATTCTCCCGCCCTCAGTGATAAAGTGTAGGATTAATACTTTCTGTACTGGGTTTGTTTGTTTTTCAAAACTATTTAGATGTAACTATAACACTTGTGTTGGGGAGTTTAAGTCTTTTTCTCAACAGACATTAATGTCCTGACTTCCTATAAATCAGGTGTTGATATTGTGTGTCCTGTTCTCAACAGTAACTTCCTGGGCACAGCTTGAGGGCCAGCAAAACTATATACTACAACCTGTAGTAACCACACTTTTTTTTTACCTTTTTGCCTTTCACAATGACTAATCACAGTGTGATCCTGCAAGTTGCTGAATTTTGAAGTTTGTTTAGAAAGATTAACACCGTGCAAAATTGCAGAATTTATTGTTCCCACATGGAGCTGCATTGATTTTATACTGAGATCCAAACCCAGACTCCAAAAGCATCTCCTGGACTTAGTGTTTTCTGTTAGGATTGCATGACTTCAGTAGTGTGGCACTGAGTAGCATCTGAGGCTCTACCTCATTACTTTTGTGAAGAACCTAGCCTCTGAACTTTCTGATGGTTGTAATCCAGACATGAATATTAAGGCTTGTCACTAGGTTTCTGTAAAACTTGAGATAGTCTTGTCTGTGATGAGAGCTTCTGTAAACACAGTTGAAATATCTGGGAGGAGATAAATCCCTGTGAAAAAAAAAAAGAAATTGCTGTGACTCCACTCCCGCAGAGTTCTGCTTCAACAGATTCCTTTCACTGCTTGAGACAAGTTGTAACAATGATAAAAGCTGTTTCTGACGCACTCCAAAGATGCCCTTGAAAATCTCATGGAAAAATGTAGTTCCCTAAAGTTAGACCCACATATCCACTGTTACTACCTTGAAGAAGAGATCAGTTTTGTGGAGGTTCTGAATGTCCTAAATTCTCCCTTAAATCGCCTGTATTTCAAACTTTTGGGTTAAGGTATTCCTCTGAATCTTTTAGGCACTCTTTAACAATTCTAAAAAGTTAAAATCAGCCACTCCAGCTGGACTGGGTGATATTAATTGACATATTTCTATTACAAGTTTTATAGTAGCTGAAGGAAGCTTTTTCTGTTTTCGTACTGGACCAGATTCCAGGACCTATGCTTAAGAAATTCTGATCACGTTTTAAAATCGGAGTTTTAGGTTGTATGGGTCCAGAGGAAACCTGTTCCTGATCTCAGTGCATCAGAGAAACAAAGACAGAAATAAAAATTCATTATTGTGTTAAATTTTTATGGTTTGGAGGTTTTTTCTTCTTTTTTTTCTTAATGTATTGCTGTCTGCATTGAGCTCTGGAAGCACAGAATGTATTCAATCCTTGCATTTATTTTTTTTAGCTCAAGTAGTTTTAACTCAAGTAATTGTAACTAATTGTGTCAGCTGATGCACACAGAGAAGTAATTTCTGATAATGAGGGGCATTTCACCTCCATTAGTCTGACTTAACCATCTCTCTTAGATTTAATTAAACAGATCAGATTTAGACTAAAATTTTTATTGCAGTCAGTGGGAAAGGGAGATGCCTAATGCTGTGATTCAGAGCGTTAATGCTAGTTGCCGAATGTAGCTGATGATAGATGCTCTAAATAACTCCACACTGTGCATGTACATTACATCAGGTAATATATGTAATATAATTGATAGAAAATTTGTCCTTGTGCCTTCCGTATTTACAATACAGTATGGCTTGTGCTTCAGCAGTTTTGAATGCACATAAGATTGGTCTTCCTGAGACAGCAGATATTCAAAGGGGTTATGACCGGATGACAAAGATCAGAGCTGACTTTCTCTAAAGAAAAAAAAAACACACTGAAAACACAGAGTGTGCATGCAACTACATATACTGTTTTTAATTCTGCTCAGCAATTAGAAATGTGTCAATAACATAAAATGTACCTTCTTGTCAGCTGCTAGGTTCTGATTTTCCTGTGTTAACCAACAGTTATGGAAATGCTCTCACAAATCCATGATCGGGGAAGATCCTCAAATGGTGTAAATTCGTGTATCTGTTTAAAAAAAGATATGATAATATACATATATTATCAGCTGAGCAGCTGCCCCTTCTCCATAGAGCACTGTTCAGCATGACTGGCTTTACTTCAGTGCCCAGACAGTCGCAAAGCGGAAAGGCAGCATTTTCAGCAAATAACACAAGCAAATTTTTGATTAAACAAAAGCAGTAAGAGCTTTGCTAGCTAGACATTTGAGAAGTCCTGACAAAGGTTGGAAACACCCAAAACTACAATTAATTTTTTAAAAATGGATTTTTTATTTTATTTTTCATTAATTAATGGAGGTATGATTTTAATTATTTTTTATTCAGTTATTTTTTTTTCCTGGTTCCCATGCATTTATAGACACAAGGTATTTTCTCATTGTCCTTTTAAGAGGGTTAGAAACATTCATCATATACATTTAAAATTAAAGCAGGGCTGTAAGGATAATAGCCGAACTTTTGCCAGAAGGATGATCCCCAGTTTTATCACTAACCAGCACGAGTGCAGCCATCAGCCAGGATGAGTGGCACTAGGAACATGAGTTAAGGAGGTAGCTGCACAGTGTGGTGGCATAGCTCGTTCCTCAAACATGTTGCAAAATACACTAAGCAGAACTGAAGGGTCAGACACGATCTTCTCTATTTCACAATCTTTGGGTCAGGGCAAGACTGAAAGATTTAGAAACCACAACAGTATGTAGCTCTTCATAGTGGCCCTGAACTTCAGCCTTCCACTGCAGAGCTGGCATGTACACCTTGGTGTTCTGTTTGGCTTTAATTCATGCAGCTCATTTCTTCGTGGCCAGAACTCTCTGCAGAACGGTTTTGGTGGAGATACCAGGTATTCTAGAACTCTTTTTCAGCTCAACAAAGTTATTCATCACTGCTGGGTTTCTTGGAACTTTAACCTCTAACGACAAAACCTACCTACTTTGGAAAGGCAGTTAAACTGAATCGCTTTCTTTTCTTTTTTTTTTTTTAATTTAACTGTCATTTCAAGAATCAAAGTCTTGTCAGGAAGATGCCACCCCCACAGCACAAATTCTTCCTGCTTATTACTTTGTCCTGATAAGCAGCATCTTGCCATAGCTACTTAATTTGCCGCTGTGATTCAGGCACTGAGGAAAAAGAACAAGCAAATGGAAATGGTTTTCCAATACAACAAAGCTTTCTGAAATCTAAACTTCAGAGTACTAGAGCAAAAGTTAGTCTTTGTGTTGTCCTTTGAGAAGAGAAAAGCTCCACACATGGCAGTTGTTATACTTGGGTTAGGGGCTTGTGCCTGGGGTGCAGAAAACCTTGTATTGCCTGATTTAAACCAGGAGTTTGAACTTGGCTTTCTCATAACTATCAATTCACCCTTTTTTCTTTGGGTTTTATCATCTTACATGAAAGCTGCTTTACTGTTTTTTTGTAATCAAGTATTCACTGGGCATGAAATAACTTTAAATGTTAGAGGCTGAAGAACTTACCTTAGATGTAGCAGTCGTAGTCATATGTGGGAGAAGAATTTAAACTGTCCACCATGCCTGCGTGAATACCAAGGGATGCTGGTTTGGCATTGGCCTTGCTTTGGATTAGAAATTTTCACCTGGTCCTGAAAAACTTTTCTTGATTAAACTTCTGTAGACACGAGTGTCTTGCTGAGGAAAATTTGCCTATTGATGCATTAGTATTTTCCAGTGAAGGCAGGATTTAAGAAATTCCTGCCTGGGCCTGTGAACACATGGCACTCTGGTAAAATTCCTGTGTGATGTCCCATTACAGCAATTTTCCCTGAGAGTAGATCATATTTATGTCAGCTTAGAATCAATGAGATGCATGTGTTTTCTAGATTCAGAAAATAATACTAACGATACTGTTTTATGATAAACACTGAAAGTGCAAATGGGGCTTTGTTAGAAGAAGAGAAGTAATTTTGCAGACAGCTTTCCATGTGAGGCCACAATCATACGGCTGCCTTCAGAGGAGAACTGCACCTGGGCTGACCTCAGTGGGATTGTGCGTGTACAGATGGCCACCCACATAAAGTCAGTTGAAGGCTGAGAGTCTCTGAGCACTCAAAGCACTGCCGAGGGCCCTGTGAAGGATCAACACCAGGGGTTCAGCTAGGGAGAGGGTTTTGAGCTCTACCTGGAGAAACGAAAGGAAACTACTGAATCTAGAAGGAAAGAAAACATGTCAGAAAATTCTCATGATTTATAATTTGGGTTAGGGTTGCAGTCCTTGTTTAGGTTCTGTTCTGTAATCAATAGTATACCCACTCAGTGACCTGGCTATTTGAGTTGCGTAAGACAACCGGAGAGAAAGGAGGAATTAAAATTTGAGGTGCATTGTCAAAGTTCTCCCAACACGCTGTTTGCAAAGTAATTAACAACTAAGCACTGCTCCCAAGGACAGTAAATGTCTTAACTGTCTTTGCAAAGCCCCTTAGAACCAGTCAGTTGTTGATCTTACTTGGTGGCAAAATGAAATAGCAGCTTCCAAAGTTTTAAAGCACAGGGGATTTTTTTATCACAGGATGTCACAGCTGTTTACTGCAGAATCTGGACTTAAAAGGTCAATACAGGTTTTCTTTTTTTACCACAGTGCTAGATTGGATAAAGTTATGCAACAGCTCAGTATTAAGGTGTAAGGGGACAAAAATAACTGTAACATGATCCAAATCATCTGTTTCTAAGACAGATGAAAGTAAAAGTAGGTGATGATATCAAACAACACCGTTCAGGGTGGGGTTGGTGTAGCTGTGTGAAATGATATGATGTCTTTGCACAGGTGAACTACAGCACACCATAAAACCCTATACAGCTCAAGAAAGTACCAAAACTATAATTTCAGAACAGCATGATAACTATGTGCTTTGCTATATGTAGCTAAAATGTTGAATTTTAAGGAATATCAAAAACGTACTGAAGTGAGACTCTCTGTGGGAATTTGAAGAGTTTCAAGGCTTTTTACCTAGTCTTTTATTAGATTTTATGATGTTGAAGTCTATTATTATTGGTCCCCCATATATTTACCTGAAAACTATGGAAGTGAAGTTGAAACTATGATCACACAGATCTCCCAAGAGCTTAACTTTGCTGGATCTGCTTGAAAATCTGGACAAGTAGTTGTATGTAGTTTTAGTGGAAATAAATGTAAAAGCTCTTCAGGTTTCCTCTCTCTCCTTCTCCGAAAGTGAGAGAATGCAAGCAATTCTTCTTTCAGCAGGATTATACTGAGATATTTTACACCTCTGAGAAGCAAGAGAATCAATTTTTGAAGTTCCTAGAACTGAAGAATAATGCTCAGCTGAAACAGAGTCAAAGTTGTGCATCTATCATGAAAATCACATGGCCGTGTATGAAATCCCGGACAATGTACATAGTTTGGTACAAGTGCAATGACATCACCTATGTGGGTCTGACCTCAAAGGAGTGGTCTTGCTGATGGGATTGGTATAAGGTCAGTTTCAAACAAGAGGTTTGAATTCCTTTCTAATTTCAATATTATTTCTTTGGTCATCTTTCAATAATTAAACCTGTACGTTCCAAAAGATCAGTTGAATTAAATTTCCCTTAGTCTTTTTTTCACATATTCATTCTCCAGCTATAAATACATGCACTATAACTATAGAATATGCATGTAAGACTAAATTTTTTCAATAAACAACAAATGGACATGTTCTTTCAGTTTGCTTCCATCAGAATTTTTTTCAGTTTTTTTAGGAGCCTCCACAGCAAAGAATATTAATGTTATGGATAAAAACCTGCCACACTGAAGTTTTTGAAGCATTACCTTTAATTGGTCAAGGATTCACCATAGAATTCTGCTAAAACATGTGAACAAGACTACAAATAAACTGCTACGACGGCTTACAGTACTAAAAAAAGATAAATCACTGCAGTTTAAAAATGAATGCAAATGTTGTGATGGAAATATAAATGAGGCAAGTTATTTATCTACCTAAGGAAACAGAGAGATCTAACCCAAGTTAGAGATAAAATAATTCTTGGGGTAAACCAACATTTATTATTTGCCTGCAGAAGATTGTTCTAGGTACAACTTGTTGTGTTGTGCATTGGGAAGAAAAACTACACAAGAAAACATTGCAAATTAGTATTTAAACTCTTTGCTTTTTACTATTTCATTAGCTACAACAGTCTGCAATATCTTTCAAACAACTTAATGTACATTTTTAGCTAAAAAGGAATACAATGTATCCATCAGTAAGCCACAAAAGGGCAGTTTTCAGTTGTGAATTGTCATAACATCTGCAATTGCCACATTCTTAGATCTTCCCTTAAATATCTCCATATTTGTTTATTAGGCTTTATGTGTCACACTTGTTTCCTTCCGGATAATCTGATTCTAGTAAAAATAACAATAAGATATGGGTTGTTTATATCATACTATACTGGCACAGAAATACATTTTTCTCATGTAGATACTTGTTATAGCCTACTTATGAATTCCAGAGTCATTCCATTCCTGCAGTTGGCTATGTTAAATCCAATTGAGTCAGCTATAATAATTCCTGAGCGGAGACTTCAGAATCTAAGAGGTAGAATTAAGGACTCTGAAGATAAAGCATGCCAATGCACCTGTTAATTCTGTTGAGTAAGCCTCAGCAAACACTTACTAGCAGTTCCAAATAGCTGTTGACATCCAGTTTGAATTGTTTTGAGACCACTTCTGTTTTGAATCAAAGTATATGCCTAATACCGTCTCTCAATAGGTCTGGACTTCTGCAAAAGACTGAATGAAACACATGACCTGCTATGTTGTGTTAGAAATTAGTGTCCACCCTCCAACAGGGTCAGTGCCGGAGGGGCTTAACACGATGTCTTCGGGATTACACCACACAGAAACGGAGTCTTGGTGAAGGACTGTTGAGAAAACTCTAACTCTAACCAGTTAGAAAGGAGAATTTATAAGGAGGAAAGAAAAAAAACATCTTTGACTTTATCATGGAATGTCAGAAAGAAAACTGCTAGAGAGAAAAACAGTAAAACTGATGGAACTGAGTAATTCTCTGCTTAATTATGTTTTCTTGCTCTAGTTTTTGAAATTTTGTTATTTCTTACACCTATTTTGATTCACATAAAGAAACACTTTTGGCAAACCTTTATCATTAGATTGCATTACATGGGTCAAGGTGCACAAGTAACACTGCAGTACCACAGCTGCAAATATTCTGAAACCTGCCTATATCCCAGCAGATAATGTGAATATAAATTTAGAGCTCAATAAGAATGATATGAACTGGCTGAAAAGCCTCCCATTCCTTAAATTGCTACATATTATGCTGAAAATCTATTTTGCAAATAATTGCAGCAATGAAGTGTATCTGGCATTATTTTATAGACAGCTTTCTGGTAAAGCTGGAAAAAACTCTTTTTTCCCAGATATGGAAAAATATTGTGGTGATGAATTTCTGCATATGTTGCTGGTACCATTACTGGACATCGA
>VXAK01005106.1:0-21904 GCA_013399435.1 Arenaria interpres
TATTATATATTCCATAACTTTAAAGGAACAAGACTTTTTCCCATTTAGCAGCTTTGGATTACTAGGGTACATTCAGTAAGAGAATACTATTATAGTTGAAAAATTTGGGATATTTACACTTTGCAAAATTGCACATTTTAAAAGAGAAACAAATTTACAGAAAATCATCAGACCAAACAATAATTGATCTTGTCTCTCGAAGAACGGAGCGGGTAAGAATTCTCTTGACAACGATCTTGATCCAAAAAGAACCACAATATTTTACATGATGAACAGGAGCACACAAAAAGTTTAAGACTGAGGTTTCTCAGTGGTTTAATTTGGTAATTAAACTTCAGGCATAATATTTAGTAATAAGATTATAAGTAATAACAACCGAAATACAACCTGGGAATCGAACTGAAAAGTGGTTCAAACTTAGGTTTGTTCCAGTCCTCGGACTGGAAATTAACTTGAATTTACTATGAAGTTTTTGTGTAACCTTGCCAGAACAAAATGGAACCATCAAAAAAATCCTAAAAAAATTCTAATTAGTGATTCAAAATAAAAGCCATTTGAAATCTTGAGAAAGAGGAAAATGCTCAATACAGGGACATACTAAATCCTGCCTTCTTCAGCCACAGGTCACTGCCATGTTAGCACAGCCCATCCTCCTATAGTATCAGTTTCAAAGCCAGGCTTTAGTATTAATGCAAATAATAACTGTGCCTGAAAAGAAAAACATTGGCTCATACTTTGCTCTACAGACTTGCCTGCATGAGGTGACCCCTTCCACTATAAAAATGTTTGGTTTTCAACACGAACAAATCTGAAATTAGCCAAGTATCATAGTGCAAAACTGAACCAGAATTTCCACTCCAGTTCAACACCGTGTGACACTGTCCTGAGACATTTTCTAATTCAACTAACTAAATATACCTGACCATCTCTGTTTGCAGCAGCAGCAGATGAAGTCTACTAATATGTTCTAGGGCTTTATTTTTTCCAAGCTGTATTATATCTATATTTATTTGAACAAATAAATTCTTCTTTGTTACCCAAAAAGAAGTTTCTGAAGTATCCTATTCAAGAATTATCCTTTTAAAGATCCTTTTACCAACCACAGCTTTGGTGTGGACAGACAACGAGTTTTCCAGCTCAAAAAAGAACAGTGCAAGAACATGGTCACAACTTCAGCTACAGCCCTTTCGTCTCTCAGAGGGAATATATCTTTTTTCCTCTTGCTATGCAGAAAGTTCTCTAGTCAGAGGAAGGAGGAAAAGGATTGAAATTGAATTAGGTTCTGCAAGAGCATTCAAAGCGAGTAGCAATTTTTCTACTTCGGTCAACGTTTCTCTACAGATGTCAAAGAAAAAGAAGTTAAGAAATTAGTACAAACACTAACAGGCCAGCAACACAATATATGAAACTGAAAACAACTGCAATAGATTATAAATACTCTGACAGGCTTTGGAACAGACAGCTCTGAACACAATGGAGAAGAACAAAATCTTGGAAAATATTTGAAGAGGGTGGGGAGGGCGTCCTGCCCTGCAGGCAGTGGGGAGGAGGCAGGGGGATGAAGCTGCTCCAGAACAAATATGGAGGGGAACAAGGTATCTTGAATGAGAAAAAAAAAAACCAAACCCACCCTAAAAAAAACTGTATGAGAAGAGAACTAAAATAAAAATAATAATAATTTCAATAATTTTTTCCAGGAGCTCAAAATCCATCTTCTTCAAACACTTTATTTTCTAGAAAGCTGACAGGTATTACCAGCTTGCTGTTAATTTGCTGGAACAGAAACAAAACTTCAGTTGAAGCAGCAGGTGTCTGGGTAACATAAAATAGGATAGGACCAGGGGTAATGGTTTTAAATTGAAAGAGAGGAGATTTAGATGAGATACCAGAAAGAAATTCTTTGCTGTGAGGGTGGTGAGAGCCTGGCCCAGGTTGTCCAGAGAAGCTGTGGATGCCCCATCCCTGGAGGGGTTCAAGGCCAGGCTGGATGGGGCTTGGAGCAACCTGGTCTGGTGGGAGGTGTCCCTGCCCAGGGCAGGGGGGTTGGAACTGGATGATCTTTAAGGTCACTTCCAACCCAAACCATTCTATGATTCTATGAAAATAGGTTCTTGGGAATTTCTGTAAAAGGCAGAGGAAAATATGGATCCTTTCCCTTTCAAAGTGATACTGAGGTACCTCTGCATTTAAACCCCAGGGTGGTACAAGGAAAGTAGACAGATGAGGAGGTAAAATGGAAAGAAAACACCGCAAATTTTGTTCAGAGACCACCAAGAGTTGTTTGGTGTTCGTTCGGGCTTTTCCTTGTTTTTCCAATGATGAAAGTACTACACCTTTACTCCCTTTCTCTTCTCCCTGGAAATAACAAAAAGCCTGAAAAGGAATTCCATGCAGACAGACCTAAAACTCTTTGAAACTTGGCATTTTATGGAGCAGACTCGTAGCGACAGCTTCTCCTGCCTCTTGCTTTTTGGTAAGCAGAGTCATTGTATAACACAACAGCTACCGTAGAGCAGAACTAGGAAAGCCATGGGATACCCGGGACTGGATTACTGTGCATTTTAAAAACATGCAGGTTCTCATTGTAAAGACATTAATGGAAAGCCAGTACCAGACATCCAAAACATACAAACACAGGAGTATGGCGAGCATGAAAATACACTTAATTCTCTTGTGACAAATGTTTGACAAGGGTTATGAAAACCACACAAGGTATCCATTGCTGCAATGTATATGCATCTTTTTACAGAAAAATACTTACATATATCTGGATCTTTACTTTTCTTTGTTTTGTTACTAAGACTTATCTCAAATCTATTAATATCAGATGAAAGATCACTAGGAGAAAAGACAGAAAGCCTCAATTAATACTATACTTGGCCAGCATTTAAGCTTATTCTAAACTCATTTCAATCCTGAGTTCTCATTATCAGCCAAAGACACTTGCATTAACAAAGACATTTAGGTGCCTACAGAAAATTCTGCCTATGCAGAAATTGGCTGAAAGGTTGCTGCTGTATAAATACACATATAGTGTTTTTAAAATGCGTATGCAAAACAGTACACAGCGTTAAGAACTTTAAATACAATGCAACTTACAAGTCAAATTCAGTAATTCAAGAAGATGAAGACTTACTCAAAGACAAATTCTTCTGACCACACAGGGTTCTGCCCTTCCCTGATGTGTGTTTTTGCTACCTGGACACTATTCAGGTAGATGTTACAATACGGATTAGTAAAATGTTTTACTGGGAGCGTATGAGCTTCTTCTACATGCAAAATAAGACTGCTGACCTAAAAAAAGAACATATACAACATTTACTTTTTGTTGGTAGAACAGAAACACAAAACCCATGAATGAATTATCTTTTATCCTCTGTGCAGAGGCTTCATGTCGCTTTATGAACATCAAATACAAACTAAAGTTTTCTAGTAAGAAGAGCAAGGAACAGAAGTAACAGAACAACATTTTAAGAGGCATCAGGGACAAAATAAGAGTAACTCAATTACCAAAAACAAATCTCCAGCTCCATGCTTTTAAGGCATCTTGTTTTCTTCTTTTATAATTATCTTTGAGACATTAGACAAATACTAACTTTTCTAGGCTCAGAAAATTTTAGTGAAATCAAAGACTGGCACTATTTGGTGCTTTCCAAATGGCTTATCTGGTGCTTTTGTAATAGATAATGTAAAATTCCCTTGTTCAACACATTACATTCTATTTCTTTATGTAGATGAGCATTTTCTTTGCTTTTTAAAGTAAAGAATTATTTCATATTGTCACTTTTTTTGCTTTGCTTTTGCAGCTTGAAGCCCTTAATTTCGCCTACCACTTTAGCTGTGAATTCACCCAATTTAGTTCATTTATTCGGAAGTATCCAAGCACCTTTAATGTTAACTACAGAACAGTCGTGCATCCTGGAAAACATCCTATTTTATTCCTTTCTCCACTGTATATTAAACCAACTATATTCAATAATCCTAACATTGAAAACTATCAGGGGTTCTTGAAGCGTCTTCCTGTTATTCTCCACAGACCTGTTCTCTGCCTCTGAGGAAATTCTGGCAAACACAGCACTTTCAAGAGGCCAAGAGAAATTAAGCCACAAGCACAGTTCTGCATGTATTTGCTACTGAAAATAAGTCACATCAGTTAAACAAGCATTTTGTTTGCATGCCACATAAGTCATGGGAAATCTTCAAAAAATTTGATGATGTGGTAAATTTTAAAAGACAATACAAATGCTGACTTCTTTACACTTCTACTCAAATATAGTCAGAAATTAATACCTAGCAAAGAACATGCAGATTGCCTAAAAGCCATTCTGGGTTTTATGTGCATATATACAAATTATAACAAAGTGTAGGCCATTCTGATTGGTTTCACAAGGGTACTACACAGCTCCAAGAAGGAAAGCAAGTACATGCAGCATTTACTACTGTTGAAAGTAAAATTCTGAGATTTATCAGTATCGTTTTGCAACGAGGAGACAAAACACTCCTCCACATGCACCGCCAACCCCGTAACATCGGCTTCACCTGACGTAGACGTTTATTAGATGTTCCTGGACTGGTTTTTCTTAAACTGCAAAACATCTGCAAAGCTTTCATCCAGTCCTAAGAGAGAAGGATGGAGAACAGTGTAATAAAACAGTCAGATACAGCTTCTTGCAGTGGAACTGATGTATCTAAAAAGAGTATCTTAAGTTTTCCCTTTAGCTTGGCAAACCTAAGTTTTCTGTAATTCCAAAGTGTGCAAGTTTGAATATTAAAACAAAATCCTTATCTGTACTGAGCAAAACCTAATAAAGGATTTGCAAATCTGAACCATTTTCTCTTTTAGAAATATCAAGCATTACTAATGGCTATACAGCGTGACCTTTACCAATTTTCCACTCTAGTAATATTACATGAAATTACAAATGGTATATAAAATGAAGCAAAACTTGTTTGCTTCTGAGGAAAATTACACTTAACAAGCCAAACTGTTCTCATTATTCTCTCCAGTACTTCTGCATGGCAGTCATAATACCGTGTATGCTTCAAAAAGGACTACAACAGCCTTAGCAGAGGAAGACAGGAGCATATAGCCAACACCCCCTGCTTTGCTCACAAAATGCATAAAGCAGAGTGGATGAATGGTCGGATTCTGTTTTGATCAAGGAAATAAACCGGTTGTCTAACACCAAACTGACTGTAGAACTTTTGTGCCAATTTCTTTTTTTTTTTTTTTAAATAAGCTGCTAAGTGGCACTGCCAGCTCTCCAGGTCACCTCTGAAAAAGTCACTGCAGCGTGAGAAAGTTCCTCACCGAGGAGCTTTGCAAGGGGCCTGTGGAAGGTGGAAGAGACATTATAGCCTCAGTCTCTAGTTTTGTCTCTCAACTGCCAAATTTTGTACAGCTCCAGCAAAATACAAAACTTAGGTTTTGACCAACAGCCTTCTTAAGTGTGTATAAATACCTGCCATCTATTCTCGAAACACAATTCAGCAATGTCATTTAAAAAAACCCATAACACTTGTTTCAGTCTTACAATTCATAATATCTTCCGCATTTTGAAAATACAGGAGCATTTACTGCGGCTACTCTCAGCTAGACCACTTTGCGAGCCAGGCTTCAGCTTTCAAAACCTACCACAGGAGAACAGCTTTCAGCCGTGCACCACAGCGCTTCAGCTGCTCGCTTCCTTACCCTCAGAAGGGGATCAGCAATCGAAGAAACAAATGCCTCCCAAACACTCTGACAGAAGTATTTCCCGGGTGCACAGTGCGCCTCTGCACTCACTCGCAGCAGGAAAGCCTTTCCTGATACATCCAAGGCTCGCAGCGGTGGGAACGGGCAGCGTGCACGGTAAGCACAGGGAAACCAGGGCATAGAGCTGCATTTTACATTCCTTTTTCTTTTGTACATAAATACATGACGGAGCCCATAGGATGGCACTGCTTTGGTATTTACTTGCCACGTTGTAAGAGAGCCTTAATATCCAAATAAAACTATTCTATGAAATGCTCCGGAGGAAACTTTCCTGGGCCAATGCCATATTATAAGCACCCCCCTGTATTCTGTATAAACGCAGTGAACAGCCTGTTAAGCAGATCAAAACCAAAAGCAGATTATACCAAATGTTCAGGGAACAAGAAAGGATATTCTACCTTCTACACGCTCTTACTTTTAATTTTTAGAACACAGAAGAGATTGCCGATGTGACAAAAATGAATGTACAGTTAATGAGTGTGGAGCTTAATGTATATATTCTCAATTACTATACAGCATGCTGCTGCGAGTTGTGCGACAAATCATCTGATGTCATCCCAGTGACTTTCATAAACTTGTGTTAATTGAAGAGGAAAATTTTTGCTTTCTTTTATATACAGCACAAGAAGAATACTAAATTCATTCAGCCGTCGCGCTCCAGTGAACAGCGGTCTATTATGAGCACTCTAAACAGCTTTAATTCCATTCGAATAAAATCAAATGCAAAGCTTAACTTCTGATGCAACATGTATTTTTCAGAGCTGTAGATTTTCAGAGCTATAAAGTTAATAAATAAGGACATTCTCTCATCTTAGATATGCTCTCCTGCTGGTGAGTGAATTTCAGAGAATTGGGCTCCTATCCTGTCAATTTTTAGTCAGCAAATAAACGCTAGAGCACTAGTAACTAAAGGGTACCAACTAAAACCAGAAAATCTCACTTTTTGTGCACAGTAAGAGCCCCAGACTATGAACAACCACCAATTTATGGACAGGACAAATAATTGCAAAAGGCAGCTCTTCAGCATACTTTGGTCCCTGGGCACACACCGGTGCGTTAGCATTTTAGATCGCATCAGAAATACACCTTTGAAGAAAGGCTCCCACTCACCACGCTCTGGTTTGTAGAGTGAAAAAGTCTTGGAAGAGTAAATTATTCTTCTGCATTAAACTATTTCAAAAAACCTACGTTCTCCACAAACATACAATGGAAAACAATGGAAGTTCAGTCCATGGGACCCAACCGGAGCTTCTCCAAAGTAAAAACCCCAAGTGCAGGTTAACGTAGGTGCTGGGTTCTCACCACCAACCTCACAGATCTGCTACTACCCCATTATAACAGCTGCTGATACAGACATAGCCACTGTTTGTGATACACTTACTTCCTGATTAAGAAAGGCAGCATCATTAAGCACCACAAGACAAAGAAATTACTTATAGAATTATATTTACCAACAAAAGCTCTCACCTGTGCTTGTTCTGGAGTTTCTCCTGCAAAGTAAAAGATGTAATGCTCTTCACTGAAGTGCTGAACTACTATCTGAAAACAGTTTGGCCTTAAAAATAAACAAAACAAAAAAAAGGTAAGTTTTATTAATCTTCGTAATATTAACAGACACCTTCACTTGTTTTCTGCCAAAACAAAGACTACACTGAACAATACATTTCTGCTGTTTGTCTGTAAGGACCATTGAGCATTGCATCAGTAATTGTTTGTACGCATGTAGCATCACCACACATGGAAAGAGGAAAAGCTCCAGCTAGAAAACTTCTCAGGTTCTTCAAAACTGCATTTTGTTTTGCACGTATGGTGTCATTTTAATAAAACCTCACTTAGGTTCCTTCAGAACACTGAGAAACCTTTAGAATGGCCTGTACTGAACAGGTGTGTATGTGATTTACAGTCACGGCAAAAAATAGCCGTCTGGTCGTGGAAAAGACTTGACAACGAGAACTACTCCCACAAACTTTAAAAGCAGGAAAGCTTCAGCATTAGCTCCCAGTCATACATTAAGGATGATTACCTTCTTTCAGGAGTTCAGGAAAGGATATTAACATAAGGAATCCCCCACCTGAATGTATCCCACAGCTCTCACAACCAGTAAAATGTGTATTGGATCATGTACTCAACATTAGATGTGCATGACCCAAACCTCTACAAGCTTAAATGCAATTATAGTCTTTGCCATTTTGTTTTGCTCCACTCGTCTGCCAAAAAGCCAATCAAAAAATGCTTTGTTTTATTAAATTACAAGCTGTGTAAAGTGTAGGCTTCACTCATGACCTTCCACACTGCGCTGAAGGAAATTTAGCTTTCCCAAAACCTGCGTTACATGAACGATCCTACTTCCATTTGCAAAGGAGTTTTCAGTCTCCGGAGAAGGCCTGCCTGGAGAAGGGCTGGCACAGCACTCCCTGGCCACGGCCCCAGGAGGGATGGGGAGAGAAGGAAGCTGGCAGGTCTGGGGCTAATTAAATCATCGCCACCAAAGAACCATCTGTGCAAGGCTACAGACTTCGCTGTACTTCTGAGTCAGAAAAGGGCAAAGGCAGCTGTTACCAGCTGCTTGAAATACAGGAGGGACTTTGTCTCGGCTGCAGTTCCCTGAGCTGGTGCAACTGGGCATCTCCTCCCACCCACGTCCAGGAGCGCTTGCCATCCAGCTGCACTTTAACCCACAGCGCAGTGCTGCTTTAAAGCTGAGTAAGAGACACTCACTGTTGACCAAAATGTTCCTTGTTTACAATATGCACCCAAGCCTCCTGCATAATTGCCAACTTACACAAGGAACATTCCAGTAACTTTTTTTCATCGCTGTTCTGCTGCTCTTTATCCGTACCTATGCTCCTCATTCCATTCGTTTGACGGGTTTTTCAAAGTTATTAAAAAGGCTTAAAAAAAAACCAAACCAAACGAAAGCACCAGTCTCTGCATCTTATGAAATGCTACAATTTTAAGCACTTGTCTTGAAGTTTTTTCACACAAATAACTAAAAGTTGGCTATATATAATTTTTTACTAAATATTAAGATCCACGTGATAACCACAATGTCTATCTAACATTTGTAGGAGTAAGTGTACCTATTTCTTCCATATGATATTATAATAAAGGACAGTGGATTATTTTTTTTAACTACCCATAAACAAACTATGTAAACTCTTTGTTAAGTACCAATGATATCTAAAAGACTTTGGTTCTCTGCTGATAATCACATCCCTTGCAGTTAGCATATTCAAAATATTAAAAATATTACAGTAAACAAGATTTGATATGAAAATTATCTCTGAATACAGTAACTGTGCAAAAACAATTTCTGAGGATATCGACTTACATGAACGAGTTTACTGCTAAGTTGGTCTAATGTAACAGAAGTACTCTTTCTTAAATAGAAAAGAAATTGCAGACTGTCTAACCAAGCTAGCTTTCAAATACCTATCAAAAGAATGTAGGTCTTTTGGAATTGACAAAATTCCTGATCTTGTCAATTCTTAGCTCAAGAGGATTAAAACCCTCATTCTCTAATCTCTGTAAAACGAAACGTGGAACAACTAATGCACTCAATATTTAAAAATGACACTGCAAAGTAGCTGGAATCAGCATCACATCTTCTTTCACAGTAAAACTTTAACACTAAATTCTAAAATTTTTAAGTAGCAGTTGTTTATGTACAGTTGCTAGCAATCGAGCTAGCCACAGCTGAAAAAGTCACTACCTCTCAGCAATCCACACCAACTACAGACCCTCGGTAGGAACCAAGAGGCACAATGGCTTGTTGACTAGTGACACATTGCCCATGTCTTGCACGTGCCTCAAACTAGCCGTCAACTCTGCCGCTGCACACAGGAGAATCAAAAGCCAGCGTCCTACCTGCCAAACAAGCTGTCATGTACTCCATAGACGGAACACACGCTAAGGTCTATTAGTCCTTTGGGTTTTGTGGCTCGTTTTTCACTTTCAAAATAAATAAGCTGGGCATCGTTTCCCTCTAAGATAAAGTACAAGTTTTTCCATCTCTTTCCTTTACCTGTAGAAGAGTCGAGCAAAAAGTTAGCACACTGTTTAAAAGAAAGCGTAAACTCTGTAAACGAAGAAAACAAAAGAGGGTGGTAAAGTTTTTGTCAAACTGCAAACAGGAGACCAACGTACATGTAATCACACTTCAGTTACAATATCAGCACACATACTAAATTTCATGCAATGTGGCTAAACCTAGACCCTCTTCACAAATGTAGGTAGAGTTGCAAAAAATTCATAGCAGTAAACATAAAACTCACTTTTTTTCAGAAGATAACCTTTTTTGACAATATTTTTATAAAAAGCATCCTTTGTTTTCCGACGAATTGTATTGTAGATTTCTTTTCCATCCACTGTATCATTAAGCACTTGTTCTTGGTGCTGGTAAACATGTAAGAAAAACACATTTTAAGCTCAGAAGTTGCCATTAAGAAATTGCATACTATGAAGCTGCAACTAGGATCACCTTAGTGAATGCTATCAGCTCACTACTATTGTTCTTTCATGCATTTTATTAAAGCAATGTAATTTTTCATACAATACCCTTGCTAGAAATGTAGTAAGACTATTTCCAGAATTACTATAGAAGAAAAGTTTTCAATAGAGAACAATTTCTACGAAGTAACATTGTGTCTTTTTCATACTAAATAAAAAGCAGCATCTTTCACCATGAATTCTGCTGAACTTATGCAAGTCTTTAAAGATTTATCTGGCTTCTAACTGTCTTCTTACCAAAGCTTTTGGGACTAAATAACCATGGGTAAACTCTGAAGCAACAAGAATGGTGCAAATCACAAAGAAAACTAACTCCAAGTTGCACAGCCCCTCATTAATCTCATTAGAACTCACATGTCCTAACTGAGTAGCACTCAAGACGAGAAGAAAGCAGAAACAGGAAGCAGAAAAAGGATAAATCACACAGAAAACTGTAGGATCTGGAAACGCAAGTAACAAATGAGAATGGCCAAAAGCCAAGCCAAGTTTGACCTTACCCAGCAAGCTGATCAGCAAAAGTTCTTTAGCCGCAAGAAAACATGAAAAAGCAAGACTGTCAAGCGGTGAGAACAGCATTGAGAGGAAAAGCGACATATGGACTTGCTCATATTAATGCCCATATATCTACAAGAATTATGATTTTGAACAATATGACAAAAGCAAGATGAAAAACACTTTGGTGTTTTACCAACAGGAATTACAGGACCTACAGTGGAAGCAACATCCCGATGTTTATGAGCTCAAGGTAATCTCCACAACCACACAAGAAACAGTGCACAAAACAACAGATCTAGTGACAAATATTAAGTAAATTTCGTATTAGACACAGGAAGTCAGACTGAACTTAAAATTATCCAAGCTTTTTGAAATTTTTTCCCTTCAAAAACATAGAGCATGGTAGTATGTGGGAGATAACACAAAGCTGAACATAAATTGCACCACTGACCACTAAACTTTTAAATGAAGAAAGTCACAAATATTTCTGAATAGGTTAAATTAGTCCCACGAGGAAAATTACCCAATGCAGAAAAGATTATTAATAGAGGAATGGTAAGTGCATATGCAAAAAGCTGAAATGAAGGCGATTACTGCCATGATTCAAGAGGAATGATGAGGGAAGTTGCTATAGAGAAGCCCTCCAAGGAGCAGTCTCAGGATTCCCATTTGCTTTTCGTCCCAACCACATTACCGAGCACAAGTGAGCAGCAGCAAATGACTGGGAAGCACTGATGACACAGCACAATTAGCAGTATAGGAATGATGGGAATAACGAGGTGTAAGTCTACTAGTACAACATACAAATTACATCTGCTGGCACTTACCACTAGAAAACGGAAAATGGGAAACTTGAGCATCTGAGTCGCTCACAGGAGGAGTGAGGTACAGTATGACGTGGCTGTGACAACGTACCCAGTCTGGCAGGGATGGAGCTAACTTTTGTCACAGCAGCCCCTACGGTGCTGTGTTTTGGTTTCGTGACCGAAACAAGTGTTGGTAACACACCAGTGTTTTGGCTCTTGCTGATCAGTGCTTGCATGACCTCAAGACTTCTTTCATTTCCCACTCTGCCCCTCTCCTCGGCTGGGGTGGGCAAGATGCTGGGAAGGGACACAGCCAGGACAGCTGACGTCAACTGAGCGAAGGGATATTCCCTGTCATATATCATCAGGATTAGCAATAAAACTCTGTGTGGAGGGTGGGGGGTGTTGTCTTCCTGGATGACCACTGCTCAGAGACTGGCTGGGCATCAGTTTGCTTGTGGGAGGGTGTGAATCACCTTTGCATCACCCCCACACCCATTCCTTTGCTTATTTAACTGCATTTATCTCAAACCAGGTGGTGTTTTTTTTCTTTTTTACTTTCGCCCTCATCCTGCAGGAGGGTGAAGTGAGCAAGCAACGGTGGAGGTCCTTAGCTGCTCGCCAGGGTCAACCCACCACAGAAAATGACACCTATTCTAGGATATTTCTGTTAAGTGTTTTCCAGAGAGGAAAGGAATTACCCATGACATGGTACTCTACGCCGTTCTGGTCCACCACGTTCAAGAAAGGTAAGCTCGTGCCAAAATTGGTGGCAGCAGGGCAATAACAAGAACATCACAAAAGGACAGGATGAGCTTTGGTACGCTTAGCTTAGTGAGCTAAGGCAGAACAAATGAGACATTCCCATATTAATACGACAGATCTCACAAAGGAGTGTGAATTGACTGTAACTCTATTTAGGGAGGATATTAAAGGCAAATTTCTAACAATTGAAACAGGAAAGTTAGGGAACAGAGAGGGAACAAAATACACATGTATATTTTATAACTAGCGATAAGCTTATGAAAAGCTAGATGATGTGGTGCACTTATTACTAATGGTATCTTAGGGAGAACTCCTGCTATGGGGCCACAGCGCTCTAGAACATCCCTGCTATCATCCCTGCAGTTTTCTGTGCAAACAGGTTTCCTCTGGCAGGAGAAAAACCCCAGACACAGAAGACAGGAGGGCAGCAGCCTGGCTGCCCCTAACATGGGACTACAGCACAGCATGGTTGAGCCAGGGACCAGAGCCAGGGGCACACAGCAGAGGATGAACACCTCAGAGCACAGGCAGAGCTTACCATATCATCTGTTGACTACAAGCCAACCTTTGGCAAGTGAATGCATTTGAGGATAAAGAAAAAGAAACACACACAAGCTGAAAAAAATTAAAATTGGAGATGATGCTGTTTAACTACCATTGGTATCTCTGCTGTAATTCAGTTCATAAATTGATTTGATCATGATTAGGTCTGTGTCTTCAACAAGAAACGCTCAGAGATGAAATCTTACCTGCATTGGAACAGGATCTTTAAGGTAATATCCTTCAACAATCTGTTCTTTTCTATAGTGCTCGATGATGTCAGCAATACTGTTCCAATAAGAAAAAGAGGATTCAAATGTTAAACAGGTTAGAGAACTTGCTTTTCCATACAACCAGAGAAAACTTTCTCACAAAGTTTTAATAAAATCAACTGTTAATCATCATAATCTTATTTGTAGTAATGAGAATTTACTAATATGCTGAAGTCAAGAAAGTTCACAAACCTGTATTCAGAATGTATTAATCCTAAACTCTGCAAAATATTTTAATTAGTTGCTTAAAATGCCAATCGAGGACAGTGCTTTTTCCACATTCAAGTAGCACATGTGCATTACCAGCTCTCCAACCAGGCTGAAAATTGCTATTTCATTAGCAATAATTTTCAAAGTCCTAGAGTAACTAGGGAAGGGGAAGGGGAGACAGCGTAAGCGCAGAGCAATGCTCTTCCAGGAGGACACGAACAGAAAACAGAAAAGGTTTGTAGCAGAGGTTATACTGATTATACTTGGAAATCAGTGAGCTGTCCTGTTAAATACTCAATCAGTAGCACTCCTCTACAGGGAAGCATTCATTCAAATCACCAGATTCAGATTGCAATTGCATTTGGAAGGGTTAGGAGTGAAGCAGGGACAGAGAGGGGCTGAAATTCAAAGCGTTTGAGCTGCTGTAACTTATTTTTGTAGTTAATGAAATTTACACTGTAATAAGTAATAGCAACGTGAACATCAATTATTCATATGCAAAATATCAACCTAAAAAAAGGAACTAAATAGATAAGTAAAAAATAAAAATATACTGAATGTCTCTTTTCACTTCATGTATACTTAGCTGTGTGTGCAAAGATAATCAAGAAGGCACACAGCAATGAAATCTTTGACCTTTTACAATGGGATACAGTTGTGTCCAACACAGGAACAATATCTGATACTATAATCTCAAAAACCTTTAAATAAAGCTATAGCAAGACTTTGTTGCTCACTTTTCCCCCTCTCATTCTAAAGCTACAAACTGGTGCATGCCTGATATAATAATGAATCTTCCCACAAATATGTCTGTTTTTCAGGTTTCCAGAATGCCATGAATTTCTCATTCAGTATTACTGAAATCAAACAATTTATTTCAATTTTTACTGAGATGCAATCTGCGTATGCTGTTTTCTGCATAGAAATTTAAGCTTTGCCACACTACAGAAAATGATTCAGTCATTAAATTTTGTGTGTTGAATAGCTACTAGCAACACCTTGTAATAAGCAAAACAGCTTTACATCATTTTTCTCACTCATTGATTCAAGAATACCTTGACCATCGATGCTTCCTCTCCTTCCTTGGTTAAAAATGCCAGGAGTTCCTCAAGATAAGGAGCAAGTGCCTAGTTTCTTCCAATTTCGCAAAGTAGGCTGAAGAATACACCGAGTTGTATCTGAAAACTCCTTCTGTAGCACCACCACAGATTAGGGCTTTACACCTTGATGGAGCGACTAAGGGCTTGGCTCTGCAGCCCTGTCCTCCTGCAAGCGGACTCGATTCAAGTGGCCACTTTTATATTGCCTTACCACTACGACAGCTCAAATGCCTACACAAACCAAACACTGCGAACGCAAAGATAGCAGGTATCTCCAGACAAGTACACAACAGAACGTGAATCTGCGAGTGATCGGAGTTATCTAACATGTAAAAAGTCAAGCATGAAATCAGACCGACCACAAAAACTTATCTAGAGGACAGGGAAATGAATCACCGCCTCCTTCAGTGTCTGACAGCAACAACAATCCTACCTACACAAAACCCATCAAGGAAGGTACAAATAAGCATAGATTTGGAAAAAAAAAGCAAAGAAATACCAAAAAAGTTAAATTAGGTTTGATATATAGAAATAAAGACCGATCTCAATACTACATTGCAGTTACTTTAGTAATTTTAAAATGCTCGGCACTGGACTGGTTAGGTTCCCCAGGTCTTCCCTACTTGGATGATTTTAGAAGTATCTCACCATCATGAGCAGTATAATTTCTTTTTAATACTTGGAGTAAATTGAGAATTATTGCAACAACTGACATTTAAAATCACAAAGAATCCAGAACTAAGCAACACCCTTCCATACAAAAAGAAGACAAAGAATTAATGTTAAAGCCATATTGTTCAGCCCACCACAATACAGATTAATCTCCCAGTTGAAACATAGACAACTGGAAGATAATTAAGTTTTCAAGTTATGCTCTCTTTCAAATTCAAGGTAACTCAAAAGCTTGTTCACACTGTAAACCATTGGGCCAATGTTTCTTATCTTCTCCTTTGACTTAAGATCACTAGAAACAAAGACCACCACCTAATTTTACACATTTTTTTGAATGCTACCTGCTATGCAAGTTGAATTTTGGAAAGAAGGTAGATAGAAGAAAAAGACAGGAGAAATCACCTGGTATGCTTTTCCTACCACACGTTCTAAAACAAATAAATGCCTTCTTCCATAAAAACACTGAGAAACACACATGGAAGTTATTCACAGAATGGGTGAGCACAGAAAGCACTTCTGGAGACCACTCAGCTAGGTCCTCAGCTCAAAGCAGGGTCAGCGATGGCAGGTTGCTCTCTGGAACTTCTTTAGTCACGTCCTGTCCATCTCCAAGGATGGAGACTTTGTACCTTTCTGGGTAACATGTTCTAGTTTCCATCACCCTGGTAGTAAAAGCCATACGCCACTAATTGCACATCCTCAGCCTGAGATCTCATGCGACAGATACTAAAATCACAGCTGCCGATGTTCTGCCTGGGACGGAGTTAAAACTTCTCCCAAGCGCTGTGTTTCAGACGTGTGGCTGACCAAAGGCTGGGCTGATAGCACACCAGTGTTATGACTATTGCCGAGCCATCCCTGCAGTGTTGAGGCTTTCCATTTCCCCCACTCTGCTTCTCGGTGCCCACCCCACAAGTAGGACAGAGGTGGGCAAGGAACTGGGAGAGGACACAGGACCACTGGCCTCAACCAGCCAAAGGGATATTCCCTGCCAGACAGTACCACGCTCAGCAATAAACGCTGAGGAAAAGGAGGAGGAAGAGGGGGGACATGTTAAAAGGCCTGTGGAGGGGTGACCCCACTCAGCAGCTAAACAGCCTGCAGTGCTTGCTTTCTGGACAGGGGGGAAAAAAAAAAAAAAAACACAAAACCCAAGAAAAGCAAATGTGACAAAACTCATGGGTGAAGACAAAGACAGTTTAATAAAAGAAGGGAGGGTGGGGGGAGGATGCCAGCAGTGGAAAAGCAGTGTCTCACCACCTCTCGCAAACGGACCGATGCTCAGACAGTCTGAGCAACACCCACCTCAGAAGACGAAACATCCCCTCCAGCTATTATTGCTGACCATACCTCTTCGGTCAATTTGGGTCTCTGGAAAACAGCGAAAGCCTCAACACTGAGCAAGCACTGCTAAGCAAGAGCCAAAACACTGGTGTGTTATCAACACCGTTTTATTCAGAAGTCTGGATCACGGCACTATACTGGCCTCCATACAAAGAAAATTAACTTCACCCCCGTCAGACTCACTAAAACCACCACGAAAAATGGCTTTGCTAGTTTTTTTCCATGAAAATGTAGAAAGATGATTAATGGAGTAATCTGCTATCCATTAAATAAACACAGAGATACACAAAAGTTAAACGCTTTCCTGATGTCCATGGGAAAACACCCCTTTTTTACACAGTCAACGTTCATTCCAGCAACAGGTATGCAATATAGGTGCTACAGATATATTGGGACCTTCATGTGGACAGGTAAGAGACAACAGGTTAGCTGTTCTGCAGAGCTGATACCAGGGAATTAAATAATGAAAGCAGACCTCTGTATAACAGACTGCAAACACAGCCTGTTGGTCATACCCATCAAGAGAAATTTTAAGCAATTTACATATAGAGTGGTGGAAGCACATGGAAAAGGAACAGGTAGGTGGAAAAAAATTAAGTCTTCCTACGCTGCACAGACTATAAAATTCCTGAGATGTACCCTGGACCTCTTTCTCTATGATCACCCGGAGTAACTTCTTCTGGAATACAAGCAGACATACTGTTCCTTATATTGGTTATCGTGGTTGCAGTCTTATGTCTGGGTATTAAAAATACCTAAGAAATAAAACAAACTTCTTTCATATTGTGTTTCCTTACTATTCTTTATGTTCTTTCTTTTGTATGGAAAATCTTGGTCTATAAATTATTGAGACTCTAACTGTAATCAATACTCTCAGACAAAGAGCAGACGGCTTTAATTTTATCTTCTACCCCAAACACAAAAAATGTAAGAGATTATTAAAAATACGCTTCTATCAAGGACCATTTTGTAAAGATCGAGCCTAGTACTAGTATTCAAAGGCGATACCCTTGAGAGCATTTAATGAAACAGTTTAATATAAAAAAGCTTATAGTTAATGGAAATTGTCAGACAGATGCATTTAAACAAGAAGCAGAATTTCTGGAATCTAAAATTTTCACCTTGAAGATAAACACTACATTTCTAGATAATCCATACAGACAGATCTCTCTGCACCAAGAAATGCTTCTGAACAGTTTCATTATCTTGCATAAATTCATGCTTTGTGTATCTCTGTTCTGGATTCAGTGCCTTGTTTATTGTTTTTCAGCCACTTCCAATTATTCCACACAACAAAAACACATTAGGCTTCACATACTTAAAGGTTTCTTTTTTACAGTGTCCCCATTAAATGAACTAATGCAAGAATTAAAAAGCTCACAAGTTTATTCCCTCTAATTTTTTTTAATTTATCGTCTTCTTGCAGTAGATCCTACATTACAGCATTTGGGCAGTTACCAACTTCATTTTGCGGCATTATTATCTTGCATTGTGTACTTGAACCTCCAGGAAGTTTACCAATTTCCAGCACATACTAAGTTGGACTGAATGTGAGCCTGGGAGTATAGTAGTAATTCTCCAAAACGTGCAGCAAAAGCAAAGCCTTTTAAAACTATGCATATCTTCTTTCACATTAAGGAAGTTCTCTTCAAACTAGCTACCAAAGTACTAAAAAAAAAAAAAATAATAAAGTATTTTGTTGTATCTTGTTGCTGCTTAACTTCACAATCTTGTTTTCCATTCAACACCACGGAATCTTTTTTTTTCAGATAAATCTGATTTATATACACACCTCAGGTGAATCCAGCACTGTGTTCTAAAGTAATCTAACAGTAACTTACTTAATGCAGTAACTTTCTGAAGGTATACTATTTAATGCTGCAAGACCATTTGAGATTAACAAGGGTTCCACTAATTTGCTAGCTTGTGTGACACCTAGACTGGGGGCTCCTTGTCAATCGTCCTCCCAATAATCCATGGAAATAGAGAATGCGCAAAAGAACATTTACTTTCATGAAAGCTGACACTGCAGCCAGCTTGGCTTTCAGTGAGGATGTCTGGAGGCCAGACTAGTTAATGGAGAAGTGACGTCTACATTGAATTAATGTCAAGGAGCCTGGGCGTGCGATATGCATAGGTGCATGAGGTTCCCATTGCTTCACCTCACACACCATTGTCCATTTGAAGACGTATGAAAAAAGTCCACTGAACTTCTTCATTAGGAGACCTCAAGATTTCCTCAGATGCACTAGCTGCTGGGTCTCTACCCACTCAGAAGCCAAGCTGGAAGTGAGAGAAATTCTCTACTGAGGTGGAGAATGCCCTGGTTCTAGGTGAGCAAGTCTGGAAAATTGCTGACTTTGTGAGGCAGGCAACAGCCTCTGTTAAGGAGGAGGTGGTGAGTTTTCACTACTGAGAAGTCTTGCTCCTACGACAACTCTAAAGACAGGATTATCAAAGATGGAGCTGTATTGACAGCTTCTCCCACCAAAGGGGAAACGTATCTCTTGTCATTTCTTTTTGTACAAATTACTATTCTTTTCTTCCAATGGAAAACAAATGCATCCCAACTTTGCTCACTCTGAAGGAAGTGATCTGTGCTTCTGACCCATGTATTACACAATGGAATTTAATGTCTTTTTCCAACAATGCAGGTATTTTTTCACCGTTCCTGTAAATACCCATTTCTATTCTTTGAAAATCGTATTGAATGTCTCAGACAAAAATTCACATCCATATTTTCCCTTTTCAAACAGACAAGAACACAAATAGTGCCTTCCAGGACAACACAGCATTGTCTTAATTACAGATCCACATAGAAGCCATACAATCCACAAGCTGGTGGAAGAGAAAGAAGTAGTGTGTGAAGAAAGTGGTTTGCAGAAAGACAATACTTTGAAAGAAACAAGCTACACTTAGGCTTCTGTAAGATTTAAGAACCTGCTCAGTTAAAGTAACTACTAAGCAAGTTAGGTAAATTGGTTAGTATACGATTAAGAAAACTACAGACTTATAATCATAGCAGTAAATAATTATCAGGAGCAAGTTACACAAATTCTTAACACAAATACAAAATACGTGCAATTCATTCTACCATTAAAACTTACCTATTNAAATACGTGCAATTCATTCTACCATTAAAACTTACCTATTGTAGTATCTGCCTCCCATCATAAACTGATTATTCGATGTTGGGCATATTTTAAAACGCTGAATATTTTCACTGGTCCGAAAATAAAGTGAATAATCACCAGGTGTGTTATCTGAAGGCCTCACAAGAAAACTGCACACCTGACCAACTGAAAAGACACCATAATAGTGTTAATTTTCTTGGTGTTGTATTTGACCCCTTGTCAAATCTTTTTCCTCATAAATTAGCAAGAACTGCACAACTGAAGAAATACAAAGTCTATAAGTTCCAACAATGATCTCAAACTAGATGAGCTAGTACTACGCTGCCAAAATTAATGCAAAATGGGTTAGCTGTAACTGACAATCTAATCACATCTTTGTTACCTCTGTACAAGAGTGTAAAAAAAAAAACCTGTTGACAACGTTTTTCAAAGATTAACTATTGGGACAGAAATTGTTAAAATATGCTATTTAATATATGGGTCAGAAATCTTGATGCTTTCATTTAAAGAAATATTTGCTCTCTGAAAACCCTAAAGAAGTGTGTAATATATTTTCCTCTAGGTATAGAAGAGCATATTCTCCACAGCATTTTGATGAAAATATCAATAAATAATTTATTACACATATATATAATTTAAAAAAAAATCATTTCAACCAAGTTATTAAGTGTGCTTCAGAACATATTCAATACTCCTAGTCACAATAGTTTTCTTCCAATGTTGTATTCTACCGAGGTAACAACAACAGGGACTGGTTAGACTAAGATACACACATAAAAAGAAGTTGTTTTGCCACACTTAATATCAATAGGATCACTTTGTACCATTTCACTACCACTATACTTCAATCAGAAATACAAGTACCTGTCATCAGCAAATTGTAAGCCTCTTGTTTGGAGATCTTCCCATGGAACCATCTTAACAAAGATGAAGAGAAAAATTAGAAAGCAAGACTACCAGCTCTCTTTTTTGGCTGTGGTGACATCCAAGGCTCTGGCACCTATGAATTGATCTTTATTTAAAAAGACCTAATACATATAGATGAGATAATCAATTATTATGCTACTTAATGATTCTAATCTACCAACAGCATGAAAAAAACTGACATTAACAGGTATATAAATAATTTCTATAAAAATGGCCAACGTTTGGACTTGACTTTCAAATTCAACTGTGTTTAGAGATGAAAATGAATTGTCTAAATGGTAGATAATTTGACAGGCATTATTTGAAGTCAGTCTGATAGAGCAATTTACTTGAATCAAGGAACCCAAAGCTCAAACAAGGAGGTTAAACACAGTACAGAAAAACTGAATTTTGCCAGAAGCTGTGGAATAGAACATAGATTTGACAGACTACTGAATACAAACTGCTTTCATCTCACACCTTCTACCTTCCCAGAGTCCCGTGTCAGAGCAGTGTCCTAAAAGAGTTCAGTAGCCTCTGTCCAGTCTCAGACTGATGCTTATAACTACACACAACAGCTTGACATGCTACAACTCAATAGCTTATCCTGTCCTCGAAAGAAAAGCTAAAAATATGGCCTTTTTATGTATCAGAAAAGAGCCTCAGTTCTAACTTACTTTCTGTACTACCTTTAGAGGATAATTTCTGGCTATGGGAATGTTTGAAGGAATCACTCCCTCCCCAGGATTCCTCTGAGTGGCACAAATAACTGTAGACAGACAGTATCACAGCTCCAAGCGTCTGCTACAAACTACTAAAATAAATAAAAAATCTGACATTTGAAGGCCTCTCTACTTCCAAACTGACTAGCAGAACAGTTGCAAAGAGTAAACAAGCAGCAAATACACCAGTGATTTTCTTTCTCCTATGAAGGTAACATGGAATGTCTCTTACAGCCATCAACCTCTTGCAAACTGGGCAACAGAGAAAACACGGTGCAAATATGGGAAGCAAATGGAGGACAGATGAAATAATCGAGCTGCTAGAAACTTTATGGAACTTTCTTTTGCCACTCATCTTTACTACTGAAAATACTCTACCAAGAGCCTGACAAATCAATACATTGTTGATTCCAAATTGTATTCAATCTTTACAAAAATTGAAGTATTTCAGCAAACAGAAGAAATCTTACAGCTTTCTGGCTTTCTCTTTTAAGTGTTATGACATGATGCTAACAGAGACAAGCTGTAACTATCGTTTTTATAGCGGTATTTTGCTCTCTCTCCAGCACTCAGAGCTGTGCAGATCTAAAAAAAAGGTTACCTCTGAGGCAAACACTACGTTCAAGAAATAGTCTATTGTGCATATTTTGGCTGAAAGCAATCATACAGGGACT